>JAYJLV010000046.1:9273499-9292632 GCA_036873485.1 Torymus texanus
CATATCAAAGACATTTTTAAAATTTTATAAAAATTTTTTTTTCATTTATGATTGTATCGCATTGCAATAGTGTAGCATAAAAATCAAGAACTATACTGAAAGGTAACGTTTCGAAATCAAGTATATAAATCTATACTTGACGTCAAAACGCTACTGTAATATTATTTGCTTTAATAATACTATGTGTATATTATATAACGTATTTTCGCCAACAACCATATGAAAAAGTAAAATTCCAAAAAACTCTCTTCCACTCTGTCTCATCATCCGCAATCATCACCCGAAACGCAAGAAAAAAAAATAACCTCACTTATCACCAGGAATCAGCGCTCGCAAGGAACACGTCGCTCGCTCTCCCGCCTCGGTAATAAACCTTCTTTCCACGCACCTTAACGCGCGTACGCCTACTCGCGTATACTTGTTCCGTTCCCCTCTCTTTCTCTCTTTGAAGTGTAGACACGCGTATGTATATATATATACATGGTACGAGAGTCGTTCAAGCTACACAGGAGTAGTAGTGCGCGGCAAAGCGCGTGCACTCGCGCTCTTCCTTCCTTTTCATGCGTTTCTCGCGTTCTTGACACGTTTGATGTCTTAACCCTTTCCTACCCTCTCTCCATCCACGGCTATTCACGCGCGCTCTTAACGCGATATTTCGCGACACGACGACGAGGCTGTCGACGACTCATCTTTAATTAGCTCGTGTGCGAGAAGAGGGTTAGTCGTGCGCACGCTGGTTTGTGATGCTTAGAGTGAAGATGGGTATATAGTGGAAAAGGTCGCTGTGGTTGCTGCCTGATGTGGTGGACTAGAACACGTTGTATATATATACACGCGTGTTTATAATTAGCTGCAGTTTTAAAGCGATCGCTGATCTGGATCGAGAGTGATGGTGTGCAGGGTGGCTAATTAGCCTTTATCATGATTGAAAAGTCGTTAGGCTTTATAAGCATGTAAATGAGTTTTATTTAATGAAAGATTTTAACTAGTCGAATGCAAGATGAACGTAATATCAACCATACTAGTCTCAAACGGATCTTGTGTTTCTTGAAAAAAAAAATGTGAATGTTTTTCTATATTTAATACATTTCCCGGGAGCATGATAATGCCATGACGTCAAGTTGAGTAAAATTCATTCGAATACCAAGTTAATCAATAAATTTAGGGTGAATTTTACTAATTTATGTAAAGACGATGTTTTATAAATTAATAAAGTAAGTTAGACAAAATTTTAACAAGGCGCGTTTATAACAAACTTTACAATAGTAGTGATTTTTCACTATTGTCCGAATACTATTGTCAATATTCTCTTTACCTCAGTACCAGGAACTCTATCGTATCTTCCCTATTTCTTACAAAAAAATATAATAATCACCATATAAAACATCTATATTACCATCCTATAAAAACAAAATCATTGCTTCTCACTATAAACCGGTTTACACACACACAAACACGCCTCTCTCATCGCTCGACGACTGTACACCCCCGATAAATCCCGTAAAACTTATGACAAACAAATTAACCGGCTGCAAGCCACATTACAGATATATATACTCGTGTGTATGTATGTGCATGTGCCCTTGCCAGCGTTACGCTCGCGCGTTTGCTCGCCCACTCTATCGTGCATATCTGCCTACAAATTACCGGCCGCGCGCGCAACCCTCATGCGCACACGCTGAAATTAATGTGCCACTTCCTCTCTCTCTCTCTCTCTCTCTCTCGTTCTCGGCGCAACCTGCAATTGCACGGGGCCGTTTAGGAAAGTTGGGTGAAAATCGATGCGCGTGGTATAGGCTGCTGCTATTGCTGTCTGGTAATTGGTTTGTGTATGTATGTGTGGGTGCGCTTTTAGTTTTTTTTTCTTTTTTTAAACGAGAGAGTGGGAGAGGACTTTGGCTCCCACGCGAATTTTTTGGGGGTGCTGAGTGGGGGGATCGGGTTACGATGAGTTATTGGTTTTTTTATGGGATCGCGGGGGTGAATGCTGTTGAGGGTAATCGTCCGTATGAAAGGATTAGTAGTGATTTGGGTATATCGCTTTCTTCTGGAGGCAGGAAGCTTTATGATATAGGAAAAATTTAAGTTTAAATAAAAACACTCCGTGAATACGTTTTGAGTCGTTTGAAATTGAAATATTTATATCTTGAAAAAAATGCCAGCTATTATTAAGATAATTTTAATAAAAGAAAACTCAGCTTTTGTGTTTCTTTTCTTGGCTTAATTATGGTCAAAAATTTGGTTTTGTAACTTTGTTCTGCATTTTTGTTTTATGTTTATTTTTCACATTTGGTGATCAAATTTTTACATTTCTATCAATGGTAGGGTCTATATAATTAATTTAATAAGAATTTAACAGAAAGAGCAGCAAGTTAAATAGTTTTTTGTTTTGAAATTTTTTATTATTTATCTTCGTTTTTTGTTATACAAGTAAATGTACATTTTATGAAAAAATTAAATTTGATTGACTTTACATTGCAGTTTTTAGAAAAACATTGTATTAATGTATAACTATAAGACCTATCTACTATACTATTTTCAGTTTATTGCATGTATTCAATGTTGAGACATAAATTGAATAATGACGAAAATCATTTTCCGTTCCAACACAATTTTATTGAAGGATAAGAATTTAATATACTGCGTAAGCAACATCTGTGTAACATTTTACCAAAACTTTTGATTATAGAACTATTTTATTTATTAAACTTTTATTAGCAGTGATTGGAGTGACAAAAACTAATGTTATAGAAATACTACGTTCGTAATCTGAATCATAAATATAGCTCGCTCCAAATCTAGTTCAATTTATTATATCTTTAAAATTTTAGTATATCCAAGTATAAGTTAGATTGTTGATAATAAAAAATAAAACGTATACGTAATTAAAAACAGTAAGAATGATATAATTTTAAGTTTCATGTTAATTTATCCTAGATGAATCTAAAAAATTATTACGATTACCATACCACGTAAACATTTAATCATTAGACAAATTGTACTGACCAATCCAATATCTCACCTAAAAAAAAACCATCGAAGAAACGGATACACCTTAAGGTGCGTGTACCACTTCCGGTGTGCTCACACACTTGCCGATCCTACAGATATACCTCTCTCACTCTTTCATTCTCTTATTCCGCATCGTACCCTCGTCGATTCATAAATCAGCATAAGCCTGCGCAAGCAGCGTCGGGGCAGATCATTGGCCGGATAAAATTAGTCCGAGTTGCGCCTTGCGCAGGTGGTCAGCGGCGGCGGTGGCGACGACGACGACACCTCGGTGTATAACATATCGCGAGCCGACGTCTTGAGTAATTAGCCTCGCGCTTATTTGTCGGATTAGCATTTTTCATGATTTCCAAGGCAAGGTTATATGCACGGCGAGGTTGTTGTTTTTTTCGTGTTATATATATACTATACACGTGGTGGTTATAAATTACGGTTTAGGAAAGTTTTAAGACTACCGAGTTATTAAAATTCGTGGCTCGTTTGTGATGTAATAAATTGTGAATGTAGTAATTAATGTAAAAAACTAATATTATCATATTAATAATAGGACCAACATTATAATACCACTAAAATTTCATAAAATAGTTTTAAAAAATCGGATTATAAATTATAAAATAAAATGGAATGATTTTTCACAAACAAAATCTATTGTAATTTAAAAAATACATTCACATTTCTGTAAACCGAATCACAACCAAACAATTAAAAACCTTCAACATCGTTAAGAAATATCTCAACGAAAAAAAAAGAATCAAACCAGCAACACTCTAATAACAATAACATAAATCCCTTCAGCAGTTTCTCCAATCAATACCCGCCCTCTAACAAATCCTCGCACCAGTCTGGAAACGAGCAAACAACGTTCACCGCATAAATCACGTCGCTCCATAAAAATCAGCCGCGAGACTTGGCCTAGCGCCTTGAGCCTTTTCAGTTCACTCCTCGCGCCGAAATTTCTGTCGCCACGCTTATAGTCACGCTACAGAAAATTATGACGTATAGCACGAGCGCAGCCTTTTCAAGGCACATGGATGTGTATATATATATTATGCAGTGTGTTGGAAGATAACGCCTGAGCTCGCACGGACGATGTATATATGTATATATTTTCATGGTAACAAGTGGACATTATAGTATAAATGTGAGCGAGCGAGCGACACGTGAGGTGTGTGAGGGGGAAAGTGTGACGTCGATATATAGTTGCGAAGGAAAATGTAGGGGTGGAGATGGAAAACAAGGTGTTTATGAGGAAAAGTTTTCTTTCGTATTTTTTTGAAGGAAGAAGAATTAAAATTGACTGTACAAAAATATAGGAAAATTTCCTATTCATTTTTTTAATGAAAAGAAGTTTTACATATATATAGTTTTTAATTTATTGACGTTTGCTTATCTTTGATGCAAACAAATAATCAAATCTTCACTTTATATCTATTTCTGTCTTATTATTTAAATTATTTAATAATTTTGAATTCGTTGTAAACATTATGTTCAACGTTAACAAACCCAATAAACACTCAAATTTACAACTAGCCTTTCCAAGTGTCAAAAACTAACTACACGTAACCCGCAAAGTATATCTATAACCTCGCAACAACTATACATCCACCTCATCCTCAGAAACTAACCGAAAAAGCAGCCCTATATAAGATCGCGGCGCTATGTGTGACCGGAAACGTACGCTTATTCACCGAGCATTAAAAGGGCGGCCGACTGGCTGCACATAATTTACGTATAAATTAAGGCGACTGTATATAGCAGGCGATTAATCGCCGTCCGCGATAATAACAATACCACCGTCGCTGCGCACACGGCGAATACATTATCTCTCCACTTTTTTGTTTTTTTCTTCTTCTTCATTGCGCTGCCACGTGAACGGCTTATGTCGCCTATATATGTAAACGGGACTTTTTGAACGACTCCACGGTAAACGACTTCCGGGCGTGTGTCAAATTTTTCAATTTCGAAGGGTGAGGGTGGTTTGTTTGGTTTTCTAGAGGGTGGGATCGATTTTTCCCGTTGTCTGGCTCGGTGATTACAAGATAGTGGAATATATAGAACTATGGGAATCACTTGAATAAAACGTATCGTCGGTTCTGGGATATATTATAGTTGTTACGTTACAATATTGATTGTTAATTGACTTTTGAAAAAAATGTATATTTGAATGTTATTGTTTTCAGTAATAAAACGGTTATTAAAGCATTTATTATTATTGGATTATAGCAAACAGATTTAAACCGACATTTCAATTTTCAAAGATGCAGCATACTTACCATACACGTCTTTAATTTTACTTTAAACTCCGGAGGAAAATCGACATTCTCACACAGACTTACCCTATCCATCCTATGTTCACGTGCACTGAGGTGAAAATATAGTTACTATTGCCATGATGTACAGTGCAAAATCGTTAAAACCATATTTTATAGTAAAATTTACTAATAATGCTAAAATATATCAATAACTAATAAAATATGTATATCTTACTCAAAAAAAAAATAGAAACCGTAAATTTATTTTCACAACTATACATGGTAATAGTAACAACGTACATTTTTCTCAGTGTGTTCTATTTTTCTAAAAAGCGTATTATAATTATTATTCTCATCGGGCACCTTACAATTGTAAAACATCCCATCCTCACGTACCCATATGATATCATCTTTAAATACTCAAGCATCTGCACACGACCATTTTGGACCTCCATCCACACACACACACACATACACCCTATATATACATACTCTCTCTCTCTCTCATTCTCTCGTCGAAAAATCGACCTACTCCAACGTTAATGCGCGCTCGGCCGGCAAAACAAAAAGGGTCCGCTCGCACGCACTCCGCTTATTACGCGAAAGCATATAATTCCCATGAACGGACATCATATACCAACGTCCCTCTCTACATACACATACACATACACACGCTTACATTGGCTCGTTCGCGCGGGGGCAAACAAACCGTGAAATTACCTTTTAAATATTAGATTATGATTAAATGCGCAGGCGCGTTGTAGTAGCAGCGTTGCCCGGCGCTAAATGCTCGTCGCCCACCCTCGCTTCGTGCTTACAAAAGCAGAGAGAGAGGGTGTACATCTCGCTTCATTTGTTCTCTCGGTATCTCTCGTGTGCTATCGTTGGTATCAATCGCCCAGCCATCAGATATGTGCTGGCTCTTTTTTTTTTTACGGTGCAGCTCGCTTGGATGCTATATATACTGATATGGGAGATATACGTGGTGTAGGATGGTTAGGTAGAGTCTGCGTGGCCGGAAGAAGTGGTCTCAAGGAGTAGGAGGAAGTTGATAATCTGCGAGGTGAGCAGAGGTAGGTGAGTGGGTTGACGATGTTGTTGAGCGTATTGATTGAGGAGAAGTTTTTTGTTAAAAGTGTATACCGCCCTATTGATAGAGGTTTATCGAAATTACTGTGAAAATGTATTGCTTGAGAAATTGTGACAAGCCTAACATACTTTATTAAAATAAAAGTGTTGCATAATTACGATCATGTAGAACCATTACGATTGTAATTTATTCCGCGTATAAATAATACTGTAAATAATTGCAATAAGGCGGGAACACTCTTGCATCAATCGTGACATTTATTTCACTTCATTACAGATACATATACTTTTCTAAAATTTAAAAAAAAAAATCCAAAATTTTAATCATTTTTTAAAGACTAACTTATATTTCGTTCCAATCAATTAATAAAACCCCAGCTGCACTTTGCTCGCCTCGCTCGTAACCTTCCAAACCCCGTAAACTACTCGCTCGCTTACTTCTCTCTCCCTCCTTTCACCACATCTTCTCTCTTTTCTCTCCTCTCTACTCCTCAACAACAGCAGCAGTAGAAGCAGGTGCTTATTTCCGGTGCTCGCTCGCTCGTCCGCCCTCGCCTCATGCATATATGCAGCACGTGCGCGCTGTCCACCCTCTGAGTGTCTTTCCGCTTTTTATTTCCCGTTGCTCACTTCTTCTCTCTCATTCTCTTTCTCGCGCACTTTTAAAATAGATTGATGCGTCTGATTATGCATGTGCGCGCGTTTACGTGTGATCGGGTAATGCTATGCAAATGTACGAGCGAACGCGCGCGTAATTATGTAATGCAAATAAAAGAGAAACAGAACAGAGGGAACCTGTTGCGAAGGAGTGTAAGCGAAAAGTCGTAAAATTTGTGATATATCGGCTCGTAAAGTCGAGGGCAGGCTTTTTACATGTTACACCTTTGCTGGTGTGTGGTGCAGTCACATGCAGCTTGTGTGGGTGTTTTTTTTTCCTTTTTGTTCTCGACGATTCCGAACCGTTGTCTCATATAATGTTCACTCCTCGATATATACTAAGCAAATAATAAAGTAACCGTCTTTGTATAAGTACTATATAAATACTAATACTATTTTATTACCTATCTTATTTTATAATAATCTGGGCAAAGTATAGCATATGCTAGATTAACATGTCTTAGATTATCATATGCTAGATTCGTGCATATGATAAACAACTTCAGTTGATATTTTAGGAAGCTGCACTGATATGGAAGGAAAAATAATATAGGCATTTTTAAGAAAATATGATAATAGCCTCTTTTTGAAACTCTTTCCATTCGTTTCAGAAATATGCAATTCGAATTTCTATACAATAGGCTAAAAATAGAGAAAACAAGTTTTCGTTTGCGATATTAACTTTAAAAAAATGTTGATTCGTTCAAAAGTTATGACCATTTGAATATCACAAAGATAACGAACTCTGAGAGCTGGGATTTCTCATTTGAGTACTATGCAATACGTGACTTTCAACTATGATAACTCTTGAAGGAATCAAAATTTTTTTTGATGTATAAATATTATTTATACATGAAATTTTTTACATGATTATAACTTTTCAAGGAAAGAATTTTTCTGAATTCTGAATAAAGAAAGTGAAAGCTTAATGTCTCTAGTTTCATTTTCACTTTTTAAAAAGTTCCGTACGATATTTCTAAGTCAAACGGTTGGCATTTGAAAAATAGCATTTTTTTGACAAAAACTGACTTATTACTTTTTTACGCCGATGTGCCAAAAACGCTTGACACTTATCTAGACTGGCGGAATATTTTTCCCGTATTTCTGATGGTACTAGGGTCCAAAAAAATGCGGTGCCGTAGGTGTGCCCCAAAAAAAATTTTATTAAGTTTGTTGATCCCAGTTGTTTCCACTTTTCTGGAGAGATGCACATATACATCCTGTTTGATAAATAAACAAAAATTGAGAAGTGATTTTGACTAGTGATAGCTATTATACACTGAGAAAAAAGTTTAGTAAAAATTATTAAATGCTATGTAAAAATTACTATACTGTCTCGTAAAGCCACCATAGACTGTAAAAACCCAAAAAATTACCATACTTTATAAGAAATTTTGTTAGAATTATGGGAAAATTTACTATATACTATATTGTAAAATTAACTGTAAAATATAGTAATTTACGTGTGTTTACGAGATAATATAGTAATTTTTACAGAACATTGAACAATTTTTACTAAATTTTTTTCTCATTGTAGTTATTTGGAATCCTAGCCGCCCCAAAATATCATAAACTATAACTCACTTACCACATCATATAACCAAAACACAAAGCCCACCCGATACATTTCTCTCGCAAATATACTTACCGCTCAATCCACCGGAAAGGCGCCAAGAAAAGGTACATTCGCGCGTGCGCATGCAAAAGCCAGCGCACGGCTGTGGCACTTATTGGCTTGCCAACGGCCGGTAGCCTAGTATAATTTATCATCGAGTCGAGAAGCTTGCATACTTACGCGCTGCTACTTAATGACTTTGGCAATTAACCTCGGCGCGTATTAGCCCTTGAGCTGTTCGCTGCCTTGCGCTTGAGCGCCGTGCCGAAAGAATATCGTTATCTGTCGGCATTGTTCATGCTGGTGTAACCGATTCGAGTGAAAAAAAAAACAGCGTTGGAGGCTCGCTGGAACACGGCATTGTTTAATATTGTGGTATGGATTTTTTTTGCTTTATACATAATTCATTAGTGTCCAGGGATTGTTAATTTGTATTAAAATTAAATCGATGAAAATTTACCGTTACGTTTTCGTTTTTCGAAGAAAAATTTTTAATAATCGAAAACACTATATTCATTCGCGAGGAAAACAGTTACAGTCAAGCTTCCCGAGTAAACCAAAAAGCAGAAATATATATTCATCCGCGAAATACTTCCCCAGCGTTTGCGATTATTATTCGGACGATCGAGCCTTAATGCCAGGGCGAAGGGGGAGAAAGAAGCGAACGAGCGAGAGTGAGAGAGCGATAATAAAAGGTGAGCGCTTTCCATATACACACAGTATAATAAATCGCGAGTACGCTTGAGCTCGATCTCTCCCTCGAGCCCGGGATTTCATTTTTTTTTTCAACACAGCGCTCCCTCGTACTTTTAAGTGTCTGGAGTAGGAGACTCGAGAAATTAAACAGTCAAAAGCGATTTATTTTGAAATTGTTTTCGTTTGGCAGGGAAAATATTTCGATTTATTTATAATATCAAGTGAAAAACAGAGTTTTTTAAGATAATGAAAGTAAATGTAAATGAAGTTTAAAAAATGTAAATAATTTTTTTAGAATTATTTACATTTATTTTTATAATATAGCAATGTCTGTGGTCTTTTTGTTGCTTTTTATGTGAGATTTATTCTGGATGTATATTGTGGTGCAATAAAAAGGATTACCTGTAGAAATAACAATTTATGTTTATTGGAAGGAACAGGAAACTAACGAGTTTCATCAATTATTTATTATTTATATTAAACGTAATTTATGTAATAAATGTAAAATATAAAAATAAAATCACAGCAGTCCAAAAAGCAGAAAACGATTTCACTTTGTTAAAATACATCTTTAAAATGGGGCATAGTGGATGTTAAATTTCGACAGCACTAGCCTAGATAGCTAGACTCCACCTAGTTTCATCCGAAGGAGCTTGACCTTATTTATTTATTTATTAATCCAGAGTAAGTACAAATAAAAGACTACAGGTATTAATCATTGTACGTGTTTACATTATACAAAATAATCCAGCAGAGGAAAATATTTTTTCTGTTCGCTGGTCTGGTGTACTTAAATCTAACTTAAAACTAATATTGAAAATACAAACAGATTTTATTTACAAACAAGTATAATATTTGGAATTGCTACTGTTTATATGTACAAGTTCATTTCACAGTACCAATTCCAATCACAGGTAGTTAATATAAATTTTTAAATTTGAACGATAAGCTAAGTTTCTTTTTATTTTTTAGGTATTATCTATTATCCATTTCTTTAGTTTGCTTTTCTTACTGTATTTGTTAGTAATTATTTTTAAATTATTCGGTAAGCAGTTGAAATGCATTATCGTTCTAATATAACTATATTCTTAATGCTAACAGTTTTGAGTCTTTTCGGAATTTGTATACTTTTCTTTCTTGTTGTTGTGTTTGAGTTAATATATATCGATTGTAATTCCTTATAATGATAAACTAAGTGATTCATATAAAAATAATTCTTATCTTTAGTTATATATGCCCTCAAGTAATCTAGATCAGTCTAGGACTCCAGTATAGGATAGGAAAATTCGGTATTTAATTTTAACGTGTGTATAAAATAATTTTAATCTTGTTCATTTTATTTATGGTACAGTGGTGGTATATTATTTTGTACAGAATGTATAACTGATGTAATTTTCACTTACTCATATCTGCTAATTCAGCTTTAATTAATCCGTCATGTGCCTTCTATTTTTCAAAGTATTGAAGTCAAGATTTCTAACACTGATTGAAACCTTTCAAATTTTAAATGATTTTGTTTATAATTGACTAATTAATTTGTAATCAGGAATATTGATATTTTCAAAACTGCATTCCAACAAAATTGAAAATTCTTATCATACAAATTTTAAAAAACAATATTTTACAATCCCAAACATTTAGTGATATGCCTATCCCCAACGTAAAAGCCGACTCTCTTCGCGCGAGCACCTCCCACTCGTCCGCACCGCGTCATTCTACGTCAATCGCGCGAAAATACCACGCCAATCCGCCACCGCACTCGTACCCCTCAATCTCTCTCTCTTTCTCTCTCTCTCGGGGGGAATCGGAAAGAGACAGCTCTCGCTCGCGCGATCGAGCTCTAAAACCGAGGGGCTGTCGCCACAATACAAGCAATAACATGAGACTTCTCTCTCTCTCTCTCTCTCTCTCTCACTCCCTCCCGCCCACTTCCTCCCTTTTCTCCGTTGGCTTCCCCTGGGCTCTTACCTTAATCGACAGGGGCCGGATGACGATTCGGTCTTAAATAAACTTCGCTCTCGACGACGACGACGACGTAATTCCTGCTGAGTTTATTATGTAATTTGCGCGCGGGCGCGGTCACTTTTTTCCCGTAGTAGGAAAGTTTGTGGAGGCGAGATTATGAGGGGTAAGGTTCTTGATCGAGGATGGTGGTGGTAAGAGGTCATTCTTGAAGGCTGTATTTCTTGAGGGTTTTAAATTGCGACTTTGATGGAATATTCGTCAATTGATTTTTAAAGAATTGCCGGGTTGATGTGTTTATGGTTTATTTGTAAGAGTTTGATAAATGGTGGGGCTAAATTCATGTTTTTACATTAAAAGTTGCAAATTTGTTCATGATGTCTATTGCATTCGTTAACAAAATATTTCGTTGAGTTGCTGTGGTAGTCACACTGATGAATGTAAGTTATACCTACGCGTTCGATAATAATGAAGAAAAAAAAGTATCACAAATTAATAAGTCATCTCTCCGTAATTATTATGTCAGATTCGTGACTAATACTTGTTTTCAGAACGCTACCGTGCTCCTTTATAGAGAGTAAAATTAATCCAATAAAATAAGCTGACCTTTTGTACCAATAAAAGTTAAAAACCAAATATTAAAAACTCGATTAAAAATTCTAAGTAAGAAGATCATCTATAATAATTATAATTAATTATAATTAATCTACAACTACATCTTCACGAGAGTTTCATAAACTATATAGCTACAATAGTCCAACCAGACATAGCAAACTTACTCAACTTCTCCACCAGTTAAATTAAAACTTTCACCGAAGCACCAAGCAAAACTTTAAAATCGTTACAAAAACGCTCGATAATCACAGGCTTACAAAATCACTTTCTTCCTCGTCTTTGCCACGTAGTCTCGCGCTCGCAGTCTCTAAGCTTTCTCCGAGGCGCGCAGGGCCTGGAGGCTCTCAGGAAACCCGCAAGTATCCGACCAAGGGTTAACTCGCTCTTGCTCTTGCAAGGAACGTACACATACATACATACACATAGAGAGAGCGAGAGAGAGAGAGAGAGAGAGAGAGAGAGAGAGAGAAGCACGAAGAGAAAGCCACGGCACTTGGCCCGGTTGAACGGCTGGCATCTGCCACCCCCGAGGTCTTACCCCAAGAAAGCCCGACAACTGGCTCAGACGGCTCAATGGGTGCCTTCGGGGCGCTTTCATACAAGATTAAATGGGATATTACGCATTAAACGCCGTGATTCGCCGTGGCCGCACCGCATGTACGGCCGGACGGCTGCCGTTGACGACGTTTTTGTACGTGCGAATTCTTGCGCCTTTTATTCGCCGGGGTGAAAGGCCAGCAGCAGCAGCAGCGGCAGCTCAGGCGTGCACTACTGACGGACTTCGCGCTTGCTCGCGGAAAAAGGTGTTTGTGCGGTACTGGATTTTTTATGACGAGTTGCCGGGCTTGCTGCTGCTGCTACCCTTTTTTGAAGCTTCAAGGGGATATGTGTGAGCCGTTGCCGAGGTGACTAACCCGGATGGTGTGAGATCTTGCTTTACGCAGTTTCTTGGTAAAGATACTGTCTTTTCTTTTTAAAGCGTTGTTATTTTTGTTATTGTGGGTTTTAATATATCGCATCTGGTGTGACAAAATTATTAAATACTTCTAACTTGCCAAAAATTTCAGTTCTATAAAATCTAATCTTTAATAACAAAAACTTTATCATCACGTTACACATAGCCAACCTCATACCTACTCTACTAAATGTACTTAAAAATCATCAATCACCCACACGTATCTAACCCTCATACTACCACAACGCGTACTCCTCGTAACTTTAACAAGCTGACCCTCACTTCCACCTCGCCCTTTCCAACCCACACACACACATACATGTACACGCACCGCATGGCCAGCGCGCGCCTTCTTCTGTTCTCCTTCTTCTTCTTCTTCTTCGCCTTCCATCACAATATACGGTTATCGCGAGCGCAGCTGCCTGTGCGCACCTTCGCATGCATTCCATTTGAATAAATTCGAAGCAGCAGCCGCTGGCGGTATGCTGGTGAAATCTCGCCACGTGGCCGGAAACCGAATGTCGCACGCGCGCGCGTGGTTGTTTCCTTCCTCTCTTTGATCGTCATTTGTCGCCTGCGGGGAGAGCGAAGTGGAGTGTGTAGAGTGCAGTCGTGGCGATGATGATAAGGACACGAGATGATGAGGTCGCTGTGAGAGGGGATGCGTGGAGTGCGGATGGTGGTCGTGATGGGATCGACGAGGTGCGTCGACCTGGATTCGAGAGCGTATGTCGGAGGATTGCTTGTGAGTAGGCTGCTGGTTGATTTGGATTGTAGAGGTATAGAATCAATGCTAGAGAATTAGTATTATCGTGTAGATTAAGTATAGATCTTAATTTGTATAGATGTTTCATGTAATCAATTTCTAATAGATTCGAAAATTTTTTGTCCTGATTTTATTCAACATATCTTAAATTAAAAAGTAATTTACAAGTGGCTTATAAATGTCATTTTAAAACTTTTTAATAATGGAATTCTCATCGTGAATTATAGTATTATAATGAAATAAAAATTATTCATACAAGTGGAAAGAATTAAAAAATCACAGAATTCAAATGCATATACATTTAATTTCATAGGGAAAAACTTAAAAAAGTTTAAATTTACCGCCAAATGTAACACGTGGCAACGAAGACAAAAGATTTTGCAATGTTAATCGTCCGAATCTACCTGCAACTTCGATGTAGCTCACGCATAATGTTCTCGAATACAATGGTTATAACAATCGCACTCACCTTGAACTACGACCGGTACTAATAAATTGAAACTAAAAGAAGCTAAATGACTGACTTGCAAAATGAACAGCTCTACACGCTTCATTGTTCTTTCGCTAACAAAACTATGCGCGACTTGTAAATTAGCAATTTTTCGATTTCATAACGTCAATCGAACGGTATTGTAATTGTTAAAAGTTGACGTATAGTATGATGCGTATACTGTCAGAAAAGGAGGAAATTTTTAAGTAGAGAAGATTTCGTAATGAATTTGTTGCTTTGAAATTTCCTTGAGAAGTAGTTAATCATTGCTAATGCCACGTGTCAGGTGTTTCCACGGTCAAGTTTTCTTCTATATAAGGAAAATTATAAATCAATAATCATAAAATTGAGGAAGCGTGGAAGTCCTACGCCGTAACGGGATTCAAGTCAGACAGATTGAAAGAGAAAAATGTAGATATAAAGAAAAATAAAATAAAATTGATAAAATAACTTTCGCATATCTATCATCTACTGTACCGGTTGCACAGCAATATTTATTTTAACTCAATTATTTCTATAATTAACAACTTGAGCAAATTCGTTGACCGTGTTTTATCATTCTGCAAAGTTTCAAGTCAAACTTTGAAACGATATTTTTTCATTTACCTAGACTTATTTTTAAAATAATTATTATAGTTAGGTAATGTTGTGAGGTTTATTATATTAACTTCGTTAAAGGATAACGAAATATAGACCTTAAGAAAACCTAGCGGGTTCTATTAAAATACTTATAAGACAATAAACAAATTTTGTCGGTTATTGAACTGGATATTACCTTTTAAAATTTTCATTTCCGAAACATGTGGCATTAGAAATAGTCATTCCTTATCAATGCATATAAACGGTAGTAGAGAGATAATGAGCAATTGTTGAAATGGAAATTTTCTTGTAGGAAATTTTTGTAGAACACTGCTATGGTTTCTAATGAAGTTTATCGAATCTTAGTGAAGGCAATTTTGCACACTTTCCAAGAATTTAGTAACAATCGAATATGAAAATTTGTTCAAACTTTTTTAAATATTTAGTAGTACATCTAGTATAATTAGTTTCGTAAGAAAAGAGAATACATTATTACATTACTGACCATATTATAAACAATATAAATATATTTCTTAGCAATATTTCTCCTAAACAATATATAAAACACGCGTAAAACAATTTTTTGTTATTTCCAAAATAACCCTCACATTAAAATGTACCTATGCCGACCAAACCGAAACCTTACCCCCTTATGACAAAAAAAAATCCTGTAAACTACACGAGAGATAACAGATGAAATCACACTTTGTCTTCCCACCCCCACGTGTCTAACGCGTGAAATACGGCTGTCTCTCGTGCCGCCACTTCAATCGGAATTGGGCCTCTCTCTAGCTCTTCGCGCGGGCGTGTGTGTCGCTGGCGGATTTGACGTGCTTATCAATGGATCGCGAGCGACCCTCGATTTTCGCGTATAACGCGCGATATATTCGATAAGAAAACCAATAAGGGTGGAGAGAGAGAGAGAGAGAGAGAGAGAGAGAGAGAGAGAGAGAGAGAGAGAGTTCGCGTGTGTCTCCTATTTCGCGCGTTCGCAAGTGTGTAGCATGTATGTAATCGATGGCGATCGAGTGATCGTCGAGGGAGATTGTAATTGTTTTTCAATCGGGGTCGGTTCTATTGTACAGGTGTGTCGTGACTGTCGTGTTATGAGATGGTTATTGTCTTTAGATTTTAGAGTATCGAGGTTTAAAATTTATTCTCAGAGATATACACGTTTGTATATGTCGCATGATTGGATATTTTTCTTTGAATGCAATGCACGGTAATTTAAGATCGCATGTATCTTAGAAGACTAAATACACGTGGTCTTAAATAATAATTACTTGTAAAATTTGCATTAAATATGATACTGGTAATTATTTCCATGATCGTATGTTCGTTATTCCCTAAGAATTTTATATAAACTACTCCGGTAAATAAAATATTTACTTTTCTTACGGCAACCACTTCTTGACTAACGTGTTAAAGTATTTCCTCGTGCGCCACCTAGCAGTAACCGTAACAACTTCTACACACAATGTTCTTTTTTATATATTACGCGTACTAATTCGATTTCGTCTAATGAAACTCGCATGTTTGGCCAAAAAAAACTAAAGATCACTGCGTTCAATGCTATTACTCTTAATAAACGAATAAAATAACTCTATTGAAATGAGAAGTCAAACAAAACTATAAAACGTATATGTAACCTCGACTGCGCGCATCCATCGATACTTCCGGCCACTATTGTAACCCCCCCTAAAAAAAGGCATCGTTCTCAACCCCATCTCTTCGACGAAAAAAAGAAACTACTCTCTACACCCCTTCTCAAAAGATCAACCGCCTTACTGTAGCCTATACACAAAGCGCAGAGAAAAAAGCAAGTCCGAATCTCTCTCTCTCTCTCTCTCTCTCTCTCTCTCGGCGAACACGCCTCGCGTAATAAGACGCTCAGCTGAGAAGCTGCTGCTGCTGCTGCTACCACTATGCCGTCGTGTGCAAAGAGAGAACATGGAAAAGGGCAAAGACCGGTGGTATAGTGGCGGTGTGTGCAGCAGCGCTCGTGCTCTTGTCGGCGGCGACGGCGTTGCTCGAGGACTTAAGAGAGCAGCGGCGTCTGGGACGTAGTGGCATTCTTGATATCCTTCCTCTTTCTCTCTCTCTCTCTCTCTCTCTCTTGCACACGTAATAAAACTCCCCCGAGTCGTCGCCTTATGCCTTATGTATGTAGCCCGCCAATGTTCTTTTCTTTGTTTTGCCGAGCAGTGCCCGAGAGTGAGGAGGAGGTTTTCTTTTCTTATATTCTCTGTGCTACTGCCGCTGCTGCGAGCGTGCACGTGACGACGACGACGACGACGACGACGACGACAACTGGCCGAGAGCAGCGGCGGAGGCTCTTTTGCTGCGCGAGAACGAAGAACTATGACAAATAGCGGCCGGCTGTGGGTGTGTACATGTATGTGTGCACGTGTGTCTGTGTGTGTATACTTGCGAGCAGGTGGGTTGCTTGAGTTTAGCTGAGTGGAGGAATTTGGGTTTCGCGCGGGCTTGTAATGAATTATTTTAGCTTAGGATTGAGTTGTTTGGAATGTTTACTGCATGTAGTGTAATAGAATTTTTACTGTTAACTTTTTTTTAGATTGCGTTTATTAATATGATTGGTTGACAAGAGCATTAGATTAGATGAATTTTGCATTCAATATATCTCGATCTCTTTGATAGCACCTAAGTTTTAAAGGAGAAAAATAAAATGATTTTCCAGATCAAAAATTTTAAAGAAGGTACTGATTGAATTGCTCATTAAAAATTTGTCATATAGTTCTTTTAAAAACGAACACATATAAGACTTTTTTATTCCAATTAAATATTTAGAAACGAATTATTTAGATGAAAAACCCAGAGTTGATTAACCAAAGATCATTTAATCGAAATTAATTGACTTCTTAAATACAAAATCTTTATTATAATTTCTTGGTAATACAAATTTCGTAGGTCTTTTCGTGTCACAAACGCAAGCTGAACCTAAATGAAGCATTCGTTTCTTAATTCTGCAAAGCAACACTACTTCAATATGAATATTAGCTGAACGTTATCAAAGAAACCGACATTAACACATTAAAAACTGTAAAAATCGATCCCTACCCATTGTTCTTACAAGTCAAGCGATCGCTTCCTTCCTCAAACCTCCGCCTTCTCAACCCACGCGTCAGAGCCAAACGACGAAGAAAAAAAAAAGAACACGACTGTCCCCCCACGAAACACAAGACCCCTTACGGAATTCCTTATACACACATCTATATATACCTCCTCGTGAACAAGACATCCTATCTCGCGGCAACACAATAGGGCCCAAAAGAGTGAGCGAGAAAGTGCCCAGGGCACGCGCCAGCATCTTGAGACACGCGCGCGCGCGCAAATGGCACGCGAGACTTCCGGTATCGGATTCGAGATGCCGAGGGCGGCTGTTGGAGGAGACTGAATGGAGCCAACGGAAGCGAACGCGCCGGCCAAAGGGCCCCAGACGTGTTTGTAACGTGTAACGTAAGAAGGTAGAGAAAGAGGTGGAGTTGGTACGGGAGCAGCCGTCGTCGGGGTCTCGTTTGCTACAGTCCTTTATATGCATAATTGCATGTGATTTTGGCATCTTAAGGGGAGGTTTCTTTTTTGTTTGTTTTCGAGATGAGGAATTTGGGTAAGGGAGGTGGAAGTTTTGCTAAATATCGGTGATTTGTCAAAATTTAATAATTACGTAGCCATGCAAAAATAAAAAAATGTAGTATGAGCGAGAGACTAGGCCACTATATCTCTGTGTATTTTGATCTCCTAAAAATTATGTCAAGGTCTAAATCGGTTTACTACGTCTAAATTTTCTGATATACGGTATAAGATTTTGAGGGTATCTTATAGAAATTAAGTAAAAAAAATCTTTCAATTCATTATATTTAATAAAATAATGTATTAGCATTATTTGTGCCCTTCAAGACGAACATTAAATCATGCTCTATATATCACAAAATTTAGACGTAGTAAACCTATTTAGACCTTGATACAAATTTTAGGGGGTTTAAATACACATTGGACATGGGGGCGTCTTATAGTAGAAGAATTAATTATTCAAATGACCACCAGGTAACGTAAGTAATAAAATAAACAAACACCTTTCGAAACTAATTACTTTATCCTGAACGACTAAATTTGTTTAAACTACTTACAAAATAACAACTATTCGCGTCTACAATATAGTTACCGCTTCACTCCCTTTTCACCAACCCACCTCCTTCTACATTTCGAAATCTCGCGAACCCTGCCGTTAATTACGACGAATTCAATCGATTCGCTCGAAATCTATAGCCACTGGCGAAAACTCGAATCCTAGTTCAATGCGAGACAGAGCGCAAAACAGACGCGCGAGTACACATACACGTACGAGGGAGAAGAGAGAGAGAGAGAGAGAGAGAGAGAGAGAGAGAGAGAGAGAGAGAGAGAGAGAGAGAGAGAGAGAGAGA
>JAYJLV010000046.1:9292732-9321434 GCA_036873485.1 Torymus texanus
AGAAAGAGATAGAGAGAGAGAAAGAGAGAGAGAGAGAGAGAAAGAGAGAGAGAGATAGAGAGAGAGAGGAAGTGCGCAGTCACGAGTTGGGGGAAAGGGTAATCGGGAGCTAGTTATATTTGGACAATTTTTAATTCAACTGTGCTAGAATTAGCAGAAAGATAGTTTATAGTGAAATCTTTTTAGCACCATTAATAGATATATGATAAAGTTTTTGTGAATTATGGCTGCAACGATTTCTTGATTTTTGTTACAGAATATGTATATATATGATGTTTGATAAACATTGATGCATTATTTGTTTACCGAGAACTGTTTGATGATATAATAATCTCTGTCTTTATTTGTTCAAAATTGTGCACGGATTTAATTGTTCTGATTATTAATGGTTTATGAAACTATTTTTATCACATATTTATCATCTAATATTTCGCTTAATGAAATACCATCAATTGCGAGTGAAAAGTAGATAAATTGATGTTAATTAATCTGTTATGGGTGTTTGGAGATATAACAATAATGAAAATTATTGAGTGTATTGGGATTGCATGTGTATATCGACATAAATATTTAATAATAATGATAATTATATACAAAAGCAATTTTTTATATCTCAAACAAGTTCAGACAAATTTCACCTTTCCGCTAACAAACCAAAACGAAGCATCGGGAATCGAATTTCTCCATCTATCGAAAAAGAAAAACTTTATAAAACAAAACCATATACTGGCGAACCACTCATTCATCTCGACCGCACATATTCCAGTGGCAAGGAAAAAAAAAAAAAAAAAAAACGAATCAACGCCACCAGCAGCCAACGAAAAAAAAGCAAAATGGTCTCTAGTGTCTCCTCGTCAACCGCGTCTCGCGTTCGCAGATTGAAATAAATTGATGAAATTGGCATCCCACTCTCTGCTCTGCGGCTCGCCGCGCGGCGACGTTCGTTAACTGGCCGTAACAATGTATTAGCTCCCCTTCCACCACTACCGTCGTCTCCCCACTCCTCGATCTTCCCCCACTCTCACGCCCTCAGACGGCTACAGACCACACCCATCGCGCACCGCTCCAGCCAATTGGTGGGCTGGTCTCCCCCACTATTCCACCCTCGATCGATCCCTTGCGGTCTCTCGCTGTCTCGCTCCCCTTCGATCTTGCGAGGCAGGGATAGATCCGTGCAGCGGTGGCGGCCGTCTTGCTTTCCGTTGGTCTTTTTTCCCGGCGGCAGCGGTCGTGTGTAGTGTGCAGCAGGAAGCCGAGCAAGTGCAGCGTGTGCCAAAGCGCGGGAGGAGAAAAGGATAGAGATATATATATATATATATAATATATATAGTGCGCGACGAGGGAGACAGACGAAGTGCGCCCACGAGCGGAGAGATTTCAAATGCGGTGGACGATGGTGTGTTGATATCGTTATCTCATTACGCTGAGGTTGCTGTTGTTCAGTGCATGGCTCGCGAGGTGTTCCTGGGTCTGCGCGTGCGATTCTCGAGTGTTATTGGACTAGATTGGGTTGTAGTTACAGTGTCGATTTTTGTGTAGATTTTTGTGGTACATAAGAATTCATTGATTTGGTTTAACGGCTTGGAGAATCGTTTTCTTATTGCAATTTTTTAGGATTGATATTTATGCTCTACAGATATTTCCAACTGCATTAATCATTTATAGTTTTATCGTCTTACTATGTAGTTATAAAACTTTTGGTGCTGTGCATGATCTTTTGCTTTTATTTGAGTCTTATTCTACTAACATTACTACTAAATCTTAAAAAATAACTTGTTGTTTATACAATTTATAGCTAATAAATTATTATAGAAATAAAAATTGGAATAAGAAACTATTTTTGCTTTCATAAGAAGTATTTATTTTTCTGTAACAGCCAAGTATCATTAAAAAAAATGTTTTATTAATAATTACTGTGTAGTCTCGTGATCTATCAAAAATCTTACAACAGTAATCTTTTGTTATTCTATTTGTTAGTCTCAGGTTTACCGAATTACTTGTGTAATTTTTATTAAAATATTTTTATTTCTAAAAGTTTGTAGTTCAATTTTTCATTTCTACATTTCCTGTCCTCTTTTTCGCATACATTAATAATATCCATAACTGCATTTTCATCGATCAGCCATCTTCAACTTAATTCATACACGCCATTCAACTTCTGACTCAATCCTCGGTCATTCACAAAGCTGTCACACCTCATGTAACGTCTCGTGCACATCCTCCTCTCAGTAATCACCAACGACAAGCACAATGACCTCCCGCTTCCCTCGGCCACGCAAATCCATCGATGGCCAATATAATAACGCATTGACCAGCGTCAGCCGACAAAAAGTCGGACAGCCCGCCCCGTCTTTATTCCCGTCACAGCTTCTTAGCTGCTAATCTCCGTCGGACTTACCGTCGCGCTTCAAAAGTGTATGAGACTCGAGAGCAATCTCCATGTATATATGTTTTCTTTGTCGGCGTGAGCGTGTATGTGCAGGGTATTTAGTCAGCAGTTGTTGGGGCATTGTATAGTGTGCGCGTAACACGTGTTTCGCTTTTTGTACGTATGTTACTACTGTTGGAATGGGAATTTTACATTCTATTTTGCTTGCGTTCTTGTAGGCTCTTTATGCTTTATCCGTATGTCTTGATTCTTTTATGGTTATGACTGAAAGATTAATGTAGCTCAAAGGATGATTATATGAGTTTTAATGTATTTAAAGAGAAAGCCAATATTTTTTTATGTATAAAAATCAATTAAACATCCTTATTACTTAATGAATTTACTTTTTTCTTGAGAATTAGAACTACTCAAAAATAAATCTTTTTATAAAAATATTTTCTTTCTTCCAATACAGTTATATATTTCAATAAAGTTAAGCCGTATCTTCTATTTCATTTTTTTAATACATAAAAATTCCTAATTAAATAAATCAATATTCAATGCTTAAAACAAAAAAAAATATTTATTTAAATAATTATTACCAAACGTTATTTAAGTATAAAAACAGTCATTATCAATCGTACAAATTTGTAAACCTACCAGCATCTGAAATCTCACCCGACAAAGACAGTCCTGTGCCATAGTCTATAATGACTAAGGCTGGCTTTAGCCCCGGGGACAATCATGAGTTACAGGATGGGCGGGGTCGCAAACGCGCACGCAAAAACCGCCTTCTGCGTGCGTGCGCGTGTCACCAACGTCAACGTCTGTTCTGCAAAGCAAGTTTGACGCAGATATTCCTTAATTCCCGTTTATACATGAGGGGGTGACACGTTGTGGCTGCTTGCAGAAGGTGAACTGTGTTGATGTTTGTTGGATTAATTAAGGTTTGAGATTAATAATTTAGAAGTATTGTATTTTAAAGGTAACGGGATCATTGCATTTGAGTTCTTATAGCAGCTTCTTTAGGTGGTGGAAAATAATTAGATGTACTAGTTTGTTTCTGAATGGAATTAGTCTTGATTTAACAATTTTATTTTTCATGTGCAACTTTCGATGCAGATCAAGTAAAGTAACGAATTTGTACCTTTCTTTTATGCCCACCTAATGACTGGTGAAACAAAAATACCCCAAATATTTTAATTGGGTACCTTCGTAACAACGCTATATATACGCATGCAAAAACTGCACAGTGCTCACAGCTGTTCTTTTATTTTCGCCAGCCTAATTCATACGAGCAACGGTAAAAATGACGCTCGCAACTATCGCAGACCCCATTATTCCCCGCAAATAAAGTTAAAACGTGGGTGTATAATAATTGCACCCTGCCAGCGTATGGCCAAGAGATGTGAAAAGAGACGAGCTGTATAATCATCGGCGTTTTTCTGCTTAGGCGCGGTTTAAATCACAGAGGGGGGAAAAGAGTGTGAGAGCGAACAGGAAGAGATTAAATTACGCGCGAACATATGCCACTTGAACGATTGCTCCACATCACTGTGTTGTACAGAGTCGCGCCATTATCGCTACACCAATGGAAAAGCGTCGCTAAAAATAGAGTTGCTGAAGTGACGCGCTGTAATGCTGGTTACGTAACGGCACAACGGTTGCCCGGATATTTTCATAGAAGCATCGTTAAATTTAAAAGGATGTTATTTTGATGGTCAACCGTTATCTACAGTAGCGCTCTTCTGATAGATTTATTTATTTTGTACTTATGCATTGAATTTTAAATGAAAAAATAAATGTATTTACGTTAAGCAGTTTTATTGGATTCTTCGTTTTCTAATCCATTATTATTTTCTTCTTTCTTCACTTCTGATTTTTGAGATACTTTTGTCTTGTCATTTTAGGCAAAGATTTATTAGTCATATATCATTTTGAATTTTAATTAAAACCGGATTCAACCATATCGACATCAGGAGCTTACGACAAAACTGACCCCAAAACGTGAACCGGTGTGTCATTTACCGATGTCCATCCCTCGCTCAAGTCTCATCAACCGCAGAATAATAAAGCCGAAGGCCACTTCTCCGTCCGAATCACAAGATAAAGAATCTCTCCTTTTCTTTCTCTCTCTCTCTCTCTCTCTCTCTCTCTTTATCTCTATACCCACATACGTATACTTACCGCGCAAAGAAAAGGCTGCGGCCTTTTCTCCTTTCCATTGCGAGAAAAGAGACGAGCTAGCGAGCTTGCGGGAGTAGCATTCAGACGGATTTTGCGTATGTGAGTATTTCATGCCGCGCGCGCCATCCAATTCCAGCCGTCATTCCAAGTTCAAATATAACGCCATTCCGCGGAGCAAACATTTCCTCGAGTCGTCGTCGTCGTCTGCAAACGTCGCGATATATATACTCTCTTCGGGGAGAGCAAGAGAGAGAGAGAGAGAGAGAGAGAGAGAAAGGCTTTTGCTACTGCGACGACGCAGTGCTGACCATTTTGCATCTCATTCAGACCAACCATTCAGTTCTCCCTTTTCCCTGTATGCGAGTTGCTTTATATGCGTACGCGAGAGGAGTAGGAACCAAATGAAAAGTTATTTGTAATACGTCGCTTTTATTAAGTAACAGGAGGATTAAATTTTTAGCTGGGGGCTAGAGGGTTAGCCATTTTGGTTGACTGAGGTTTCTTGATGGTTTTAACGACCTTTTTCCTCGAAGGATCTTTTTGTCATGCATGATTTGTACAAGCTGATGTATAATAAAAAACCCTACTGTAGCTAAAAAGTTGTAACATCATTGAAGAACCATTAAAGCAGAAATAATGCATTAAATAGGACAGTTCGTTTTTTGTACAAGTTATACAAGAGACTGCCCGCGAAAAATCAACCGTTTAGCAGCCCCTATGATTTTGCGATTTTTTTTTCCGTCAACACGAGGGCCAATCGAGTGAACATAATAGTAGGGCCACATGTGTCATTTCCACTTACGACAGACATGTGGGTTCCGCTCTTGAAGTAAATGTTCACTTTCGCGAATACGTTTTTAAGGACACTGACTCACTCTTGCAGGCAAGTCAAACGTCCGAAATTATCAGATTTATCATCGATTAACCAAAATCTATGGGTAGCGTGAGAGCCTGACGTATAAAATAAAACGATGAGGGCGGTGCTAAGTAACTAATCGATAAGTTCCATATGGAACTATGTAAAAAAGGTTATTAAGGAGCTCACCGGTACGTTAAATCGCGCACTTAACATGCAAATTTTATTCATCAGCCCTCGCGTTACGTATACACGAGGCGTTAAAAGTGAGGGTCGTATATTTTTACCTACTCCTCTTTTTATCCATTTTTCACGCCTCCGACGCGAGCACCGTAAACTAGCTGCCCTCGTATTCATATACACATACCCTTCACTTAATTCTCTGCGAAAATCGCCTCACTTCAGCCTGCATCAAACTAATCCTCGCTTCGCTCTTTGCTGTTACAGATTGACGCTATGCAACCGTTCTCCTCGAGCCAGACAATGGAGACGGAGACTCCAACGAGCCTGCCACCCGACCGGGTGACCTCGCCTACGCCATGTCGAAACCTGACCTTCTCGATCGCCAAGATTATGGAGCCGGATAAGCGGCTCAGCAGCGAGTCCTGCCAGTCGACGGCTTCGGTGACGACAACGTCACCTGCCACAACGGCCTCGACAATACTGCAGCAAGCGGTGCCAGGGATTTCGCTTAGCTATTCCGCGCATCTCGAGTCCGCCTTCAAAAAGTATGTGCCGACTTTCAGGCACCACCAGAATCTCCTACAGTACTATCCGCTGCTGCACCATTACCATTCGAATCCTCTGCTGCGGTCGTTTCCCGCTCCACCGCCAGCAGCAGCGGCTACCGGACAGAGCAGCCGGTCACCACCTCCATCGAACTCGGTGACGAGGTTGTCTCTGTCGCCGACGGAATCCTCGCCACCTTTGAAGCAGATGTCTAGTCTATCACTGTCCACGTCGAGTTCCTCCGAAGAACTTGTCTGCACCAGTAGTCGAGAGAAGAAAAGCTCGTCGTCGTCGCCACGCGACTCGTCAAGCAACAACCAGAAACAGAAGACCTTCACCTGCGCCGAGTGCGGAAAGGTCTTCAACGCTCATTATAATCTCACCAGACATATGCCAGTGCACACGGGAGCACGGCCGTTCGTCTGCAAGATCTGCAACAAAGGCTTTAGACAGGCGAGCACATTGTGCAGGCACAAGATCATTCATACGGCAGAGAAGCCGCACAAATGCCAGACCTGTGGTAAGGCCTTCAACCGTAGCTCCACGCTCAACACGCATACACGCATCCATGCCAACTACAAGCCCTTCGTCTGCGAAATATGTGGCAAAGGCTTTCATCAGAAAGGCAACTACAAAAATCACAAACTCACGCACAGTGGTGTGAAGGCCTTCAAGTGCAACATCTGCAACAAGGCCTTCCACCAAATCTATAATCTCACCTTCCACATGCACACGCACAACGACAAGAAACCCTTTAGCTGCAAGATTTGTGGCAAAGGCTTCTGCCGAAACTTTGACCTCAAGAAGCACATGAGAAAGCTTCATGACTCAGGCTCTCCCATACCTATGGGTAGCAGTCTCAGTGGCTCAGGTAACAGCCAAAGTCACAGTCAGCAGTCGGGCTTCTCGCCCGTTCATCATGGAGCAGCTTCAGCGCATGCGTTTGTGAGTCCGTTTTTGCTACCGCCGCCTGGGTCCAACAGCTACCTTAGCAAAATGTTGTGACAGGAGGGCGTGCAGTTCGGCAGAAAGAACCAGTGTCCACTGATTCTGGCGCCACCCTGCTATCCCGCCGACCTGGGCTCCTTGGTGCAATCGTCGAAATGAGGACGGGGCTCAAAGAGGCCATGTTCTTCTGGAACGCGGACGAATCTGTGCTGTGAAATGAGATAGAGAGACAAGATTAGTGAATTAGAACATTGATGTAGAAATATCTGGGGACTTTAGGCCAGTGGAAAGTGATTACAAGGGACGGGATGTCTCAAGTCGGGACTGAAATTATGCGGACAGTGAAATATCAATTGCATATTAACAACCAACTACCTCATTTATCATCTACAATGTGTCGTAGACGTAGATCTACCATTAAGGACCAATACAGGGTTCGAAAGTAGTTGATATATTTGTCATATTGTTTCGACGTTCAATAATGTTCAACAATATGTTCCGTATTATGGAATGTCTTCAGAAAAACTGATATTTTTAAAGTTAAATTTTGAAACAAATTTTTTGTCAGTTCAATTAATTTTCGAAGTTTCTATTTTAACGGTTGAATACAGTTTGGTTAATAAAAATAACGACATTTCTAAAATGCGACAGCTAAAAGTGACAAAATACAAGTAACACTTTATCATATTTGTCACGAAATAATTCTTCTAGTCGTGGTCGTAAAGCGCGAAGATATTGAAAGACTGCGCATAACCGAATAGCAACAATCGCTAGATTAAAAAAAATGAATAAGCACCAAAGTAGTTACAGCTACTTTTCTAGCAACTAATAGCAATACTGTAAACGTATAAATATTTATACCATTCATATCTTCCAGCTATTTTGCATTTGACAGTATTTTTGGGTGTTATTATATTTTTCGCTATTTATTTTTATCACAACTTATATTAAAAAATCAATAATTGTGCACATTTATGCAAAAATATTTTTCTTCGAATTTTTACACTTTTAGTTTTGAAATTGTTACAAAATGCGCACTCACCACTTCTATTCTTCAAATAATGCTGAACAAATAAAATGCAATGACATTAGTGCACTGTACTTTTGTTAATCCTATTTTTTAAATAAGAAGATGAAAATTGTGATGCGTAAAGCGAAAATTCATGATTATCCCTAAACCAATACACACCTTCATACGCAAATAAGTCTGGTTCACTCTGTGTGACTAGGCAATTTCAATTTGATATTAAGTTTATACAGTCCTAATCAATGATTGGTTTGTCAGAGGAGTTAGCTAGAAGAGCGAGCGAGAGAGAGAGAGAGAGAGAGAGAGAGAGAGAGAGAGAGAGAGAGAGAGAGAGAGAGAGAGAGAGAGAGAGAGAGAGATCCACTGTGTTATAAAGTATGCTTGTACATATAATTGTAAATATAGACATAATATACGTCAATGAAATCAAATGACATTACGGGAATCAAAGTGAAAATGATATCTCATGTATATTAACCAACATTAGGATTGGTGATGCAGTTTACATCGTGATTTTAATCTGTATATTGTCGTTATAGATAAAATTTTTAACATGTACAGTTATACCTATTTAGTTTTAAAATATTCGCTAAAAATGTCACTTAAAAAATATTGTAAGACTATTAATCTGAAAAGAAAAACTTTTGTTATCTAGCAATACAAAAATCATTCAATAAAATTCAAAACATTTGATCGTACAATTAATTTTATTGAAATTAACTGCTGAAAAACTCTTCTAAATGAACAATAAAATTCAATATCCCCAAAGAATAACATGATTTCCCAAATCCAAACGTTTCATAGACGAAGTTTGTATAAATCGGTGTGATAGTAGCTTTAAGCAATCGTAGGTAGCTAATAAACGACGATAAAAATGTTGGCCATTACTAATAAATATAAAATATTACCTCCGACGGATCTCGAAGTATCCGTAGATGGGGGTCGATTGTGTAATTAAGAGGATATAACTGCAATATCGTATATGAGATGCGAAGAAGGACTGTAGCGATAAACGTGTTATTGTATGCGTTGTAAGAGCCGCCATTTTGTATTTAAATTCGTCATAGACGGACATTCTATCGACCAACGAAGCTCGAAAGAAGAAAATGAATTAAAAAAAAGAGAAAAAATAATAATAAACAGTCGAAACAAACTTCATGATTCTCTCCTCCCCGTAACTTGTTCACACACATCCACACACACACACACACACACACATACACACACACACACATATACATACATACACATAAACATACACCTTCTTAAACAACTTATTTATCTGTACGGGCGCGCGAACGGCGCGCATCACGTGAGCCCTTATCAGGATCCATCTCTCTATAAGAATTGTGTACGATGAAACCAAGCGAAAATAGAAGCTATACGCTAGCAGAGCGCGACACGCTGACGTGTCGGACGATCATCACGTATGCGAAGACGAAGTAATACATGTAGATAACCAATGTAGAGTAGAGGACAAACAAAAATACGCGTATATGTATGTGTCTCCCACTGTAAATATAAATAAGCCAATCCAATGCAATAAACTTATAAGCACATAAATCTATATAAAAGTCATTTTTCTTCTTTCTTCATGTTCATAATCTTCCTATTCCTATAGTAAAACATTTTTTATGGGAAAACGTAATTTAATTCATGATTTTGGTTCAGTTCTTGTTTCCGTATACGTTTGATTTATCCGTGCAAATTTATATCAAGAATAGTTACGATTGGAAAGCAAATAAGATTTTACTAAAATTTTTATTTCATCAATTTTTACGAAATAAAGTCTATCAAGCATTATTTTGATTAAATCAATCTTTACCTAACAATATAAAATTTTTCCAATCTTCCGCATTTTATAGATTGAGAAATTGATATAATTTCTGAAATATTTTTAGAGTTTGTTTTTCTTCACTTTTGCTATATCTTGACACAGATTCTTTAAGCATTATAATTCTTCTATAATTTTACGTGCCACTCAAATTCTGAAATTAGGTAAAGTCTAGCAAGATCAATACTGCAAGCAAACTGAGAAAATCCACGAAATTCAATTTTATACCACCAGTTACTCAATGCTATTCACACGGCATCACTAATCATCAAAGCAACTAATCTGCAATCATCAAAGAAATGAAACCCAAGGTAAGCTTTTAACACAAAAACCTCCAGAATTCTTCCCACCTTAAAATAATTAAAAACTCTGCTCACTACACTTGCCAGCCTCCTCTTCCATTCTTTTCCCTCGCCTTTGTGCCAGCGCTGCAAAGTAAAAATCCGCGTCGTTATCACACAAGCAGCATCTCACTATCCACCTATCCACACCCCACGTCAGCGCTTTAACAATCTTCGTCCCCTTTCCATCCTCACCTCCCTTACGATCATCATTATCAGGTCGAGTTTCTGCCAAGTCGAGACGACACGAGCCTCTCCTGTACGTACGTGCAAAAAAAAAGAAGAAAAGCAAAAAAAAATGTGAAGAAGAATAAAGACGCGAAACAAGGTTGACAGCTAACGATAGCCGATGATAGGGGCAGAGACGTGACCGATCGTCCAGGAAGATAAGTAGCGTATATACATGCTGTAGTCTCTCTGATGTATCTGTATACGGAATCTGCACACACATACATGTGCACCTCATCCATTAGAGGTAACAGCGCGTAACGGGTACGAGGCTTCTGGAGATGGCGCTACATTACGCTGATTTGCATCCGTTGTCGCGTATAGCAGTATCGGCTTGGCGATAGGCTGTTGTAGGGATGGCGATATCAACTGTATGGTGCGTGAGCAGCCGAAGGTAATGGATTGATTGGGGATGCGGTGTTAGAATGTTATTGGATCACGGATTTAGGAGAGTAGGAGTGCCATTGGTTTTGTGATATCGATAGATTTAGGGTTAGTAGGTTTAGTAGCAATTAGACGTCGATGTATGATGATATTTCTTTCTTGAGTTTCTGCGTGTTTTACGGTAGTTCAAATCTTGGGAGTAAAGTTTTATTGTTATTTATTCTTCGTAACTTTAATGTAGAGTGATATTAAAAAAAGCAGGAAGACATTTCTTGCAATATTTCAATTTCAGAAAAGACTTAACGTTTGATTTACTATTCATATTTTAAGAAAAATATTACGTAGAATAATCTAAATTAAAAATAACCATTTTATTAGACTCATTTATTAGCATAAATAAAAAATCACGATTACTTTCAGCTACTAACAAACATAAATATTTCGCTTCAAAGCACGTATCGCAAATCTTTTCTTCATTAAAAGCAAGCTAAGTTTCACAGCTCGCGGCACCTTTAATTAAAAATCTTTGCCACGCGACAACAATACCTTCACACTACCACGAGCAAATCCTTCGTGATCTCCTATATACTACTGCCCACTCTACCAGTCTAAAAAGTTCACGCCCCGGCGTTTAACGGGAATTATTCGGGCGCGGCATAATTAGGCCGGGATTATTGACACCTGGGCGTCATGCTGCGCTCGCAACAACTTCTTCCTCCTGCGCTGTTGGAGCGATGGCAAGAGAAAGAGAAAGAGAGTGAACTGGCATATATATATATAGCACTCGACGAAGCGAATGCTACTGAATACCTGCGAGTCGGTCTAGCGCGATTCCGGTTCACGAAAATTTCGGGAGCTGGTATAGTAGAGAGGAGGGAGAAAGAGGATTCGAGAGAACATGGAATTCCGGAGAGGTGGATGGTGTATAGGGAGGTATGAGTGTATTCAATTTTCCGTGCTGTTTTTTGTTTTGAAACAAAAAGTTCATTAAAATATTATGATGTTAATTTCATTAATATTTACAGCATTTTTGTTAAGATTATTAGGTAACGTATATGAGGAGCACATGTTTGAAAATCCAAATTACAATTACGTTTATATAACTTAAAAGTTTTTTTCTTCAAAAAATGTTCACATTGCGTTTTCATTTCACATAAATACGTTGTGTTATTTAAGGTAAATTATTATAAGTACAAGCTTTATTTAATTTATGAATAATTTATTCAATCTACGTCTGTTTTAATGAACAGCAAAGTACATTCACAAATGTATGTTAACTAGCATAATAAGAATAAACTTAATATAACGTGGTTATACAGTATATAATTTTAATTTAAATATTTATTTTAACTATATATACTTTTAAATAAATAAATATATAACTATATACACAATTTTATAATTACTATCTTTTCATTGCCTATATACCCGTAAGAGAGATCGGTGGTAAATAAATAAATGAAATAAAAGATCATCTATTCATTTTAATAGTTAAAATTATTATTGAAATTGATATTACTCTCAATGCTATACGTCAAGTTTTGTTTTTTATCGAACCGAATATTCTATTTAATAAATATCACCAAATTTTATCAATATTGAGAAAACATTATAAATTAACTAAAAATATTTTTGGCATAGTAATTTATTACACAAAAGGAATTTTTCTGTGTAAACTAAATAAAAAAAGTTCTTAGTTCGTTAGTTCACAACAAAATCTTGAAAATTTTTACACCTTCTTATAGTGAAATTACATCTTCAAAAAATTGGCTGAACTAGGTGAAGTACAGACGCAAAAGTACTTATTTTACATCAATATTATAAAGTTATCTAATATTATTTTTTTACTAATATCAATAAAAGGATGTCATTTTTCTGCTCGTAATGTTTTTAATGGGATTTTTAAGCTTATAGTATTTCGAACATAAACGAAATACTTGCTATTTTTGCTTTAGAAAATGCTCGGTTAGTTAAAAATTTGATAAGGATACTTAGATAAAAATGTGATTATTCTCAAAAAAATAAAAACAATTTATAAAGTATATTTTTCATATTTAGAAAAAAAGGCCGATATTGATTATTTAAGCTTTCGAATACATATAGTCATTTTAATACCTTTTTATTTAATTCACTTTACTATTCCAAAATATCACACCGTAAACCCAAAATCTCGCCATAAAGCACAAAATCATAACTCCAACAGACATCCCCCCACAACCAAATCCAACTGAAAATGATATATATATACACACATAACACCTCTGAACCCCCTATAGAAAATAATTCACACCTCTCCTTCTCTACTCGCGCCAATATCAAGCGAACTCCCCGCTGCGCGTATCATCCTATACGCGAGGTATATAAGCAGCGACAAAACGCGCGCCCCCACCGCTCGCGCAATTGGTTAAAACCCGTGACTAACGAGCGCCGCGGAGCTCGCATCACGCTTCGACACCTCTCTTCATTACGCGACGTATAGGTGTGCGCTTGTATATATATATGTAGCGCGTAATCCGGCAGTGTGGGAATATGGGAATATACTCGATACTTTGCTTGCAGTGGTTTGATACGTCGAGTTCGAGTGCGGATATACGTACGTGCGTTTTCATTCGGTATTGTCGGGTGTTATGATTGTACGGGGATTGTGAAATCGGTGTACTGTAGTATTTACGTGGATATATATCTGTGGCTTCCCGGAATAACCGAATAAGTCCACTTTTTTGAAAATCGAGATAACCCTGGATTTTGTATCTTCAAATAGGCCTTTTTCATTTACCACTTTCAGTAGTAGCAAAAATATTGCCGTAAAGCTACAATTCACCCGAAACGTAACCAGATAAGTCCATTTTTCAAATTTTGTGCTCGGCATAACTGGATAAGTCCATCATTTTTTGGTTTATCGTAGTTATAATTCATTTTATCTATTCTATGATTGAATGTGAATATATGATGGCTAATATATTCAAATGATAAACATTTTTAAATTATATAATATTAGTAGAATACACATACAATACAAATGATTGTAAATTTAATAAAAATGTCAGAAAAATAGAAATTTCTTGAATAAGTTAGAAGAATTCATTGAACAATTGTTAATTTTGTAATTTATTGACCCGTTTTATAATTAAATTAAAGAATACGATCTAAAATGAACGCGAAACGCACTACCAGATAAATCCTCAGTTCCCGGAATAACCGGATAAGTCCATACTTTTTTGAGTTCTTACTCGTTTTTAACGCATCAGAAAATGTATAACGTGCTCAAATCAGTGTATAAATATGTGTATTGAATATGTCAATTGACTAGTCAAGTATCGCGACCCATTTCGTTTCTTCCGATCTTACATATAAGTTTGAACATTAAAACCCGTTTACACAGATATGTATATTTAATGTGTTGTTGAATAATGTAGGTATTTGGATTACGATGTCCGGTATTTCATGCGAACCTCAAGTAGAATAAAAAAGTTAATTAACCCCTTAACTGGCAATGGATCATATATGTATAAATTTTTATATTGTAAATATAAAAATGTTTTAAAAAAATTAAAACAAAAAAAAAAAATTTATCCGCAAAAAAACTAAAAATTTATGTTTTCAACCCCTTAGGGATTCCGTATGCAAAAAATGACATTGGGAATGAAACCCGCAACCCTAAAAACCCTTATAGACAATAGTTTTGTGTAACTAGACTTATTATTTACGGCTACCATAGTTTTAGCACGATAAGTTGTAAAAGTCGCGCACCAGTTAAGGGGTTAAATTTGTAAGTAATTTTACATTAGATAAATATTTTACAACAGTATAATATTTCAAACCTCTCTTTACAACCCTACAACCTCATACACTTAATTCACATAAATTTCGATCTTCATCAATAAAAAAAAGCTACGACAACCCTTACTCCCCTCGCCGCACCTTAAAAGTAAAAAGCCATTCATCGAACACCACCCCCCAAAACATCCGAATTATCACCCTGACCCATCCACCCACCTACTAACAAAGAGCAGCAGCAGCAGCAGCAGTAGCAGCAGGCATCAGGTGTCGCGCGAGCTCCCGGATCTGTGTATTGTCTGCGTAGCAGCCATTATGCACGGACCGACGCCTCCGAGGATTCCAGCGCGATATTGCGCGCGAGCGCGGAAGCTCGACGACAAAGGGACGATCGGTCAGGCGTGATTCGCCCGGGAAACTTCGTTGAGAGAGAGAGAGAGAGAGAGAGAGAGAGAGAGAGAGAGAGAGAGAGGGAGAGAGATAGATAGATAGACAGACAGAGCTTTCACGGCTTTTCGCCCTTTCACACTGACGGGGTTGCTGTCGATGGGGAGGTTGGGTTTCTTTTTCGTTATTGGCGCATGAGTACGGCTGTTCAGTTTGTCAGTGTGGAGATTGTTTTTAAAGCGTTGTTTAGGTGAAGTTTTTGAGTGGTGATGTTAATGTGTGTGATTGAGATGAATTATGAAGATAGAGAGAATTATTTAGTTTTTTTTTCTGAGAGGTATAATTTTTGTATGACGAAGTTACGGAATATGTTTTATTGAAAACGTTCAAAATATTTGCGTAAATTACTGTTAATTTTAAGGCAGTTTTTTAAATGGATGCAAGGTTTTCAAATTAATAAATTAATTATAAAGTTGGTAGATAATATTGCTGTGGCGATACAATAAATTTTGTAAGAAATTACATGATCTTGTGAAGTTTCGAATCATAAGTAATACCTTAAAAGATATATATATATATATATATATATATATTACTTTGCGAAGTTATATATAGCTGGACAACAAAAATAAATTTACAAATATCAAAAATTTGTGAATTTTCATGATTTATATTCCACCTTCAAAATTCCACCTTAACACCCAAGCCTTAGCTTTATAAAAATGCAAAAACTATTATCACACACAGGCGGCCGCTCATCTCCAATGAAAACCACACACACTTACTTCGCATACATAGATACATCGGTATATATATATATATACTCCGTTTGATCTCACCAATTACAACACCACAATATACCCCATCATACCCCCTTCCATCATCAACACACGCGCCAGTCTCATCTATCCAGCGACGCGTCGAGCTCCTCGAAAAAAAACTCTTGTTTTTCTCCAAACTCTAGACCAACACAGAATCTCTCATTCTTAAATAATTCATCATAGAGAGGCACGAGACAGCGCGCGATAATACACAGAGAGTCGCGTGGTCTCGGAGGAATTGGGCTACTCTCTGCGACACCTTCGCGTCATAACCACCAAAGTAAGCTGCTTCTCTCTCCTCTCCTCTCCACACATATATGAACACAGAGAGAGAGAGAGAGAGAGAAGGAGAGAGAGGAAATCAAAGACGCCTTTTTTCGCACTCTCTCAAGTTCTTCTCTCACTCTCTTACTCTGGACGGAGCGTGCGCGCATTTTCGAATCTGTTTAATCTCGGCGTAAGTGAAAGCTATCTCCGTGAATGCGAAATCAAACAAAGCGACAAACAAGGCGTCAAGCGTCAGAGACGACGACGACGACGACGACGACGGCGATGGTGACGAGAAAGAGAGCGAGGGTACAAAGTGTTGCGCCACGGGGCGAAGAGAGAAGGTTGGGAAGCCGCCTTTGATGTGTATGTCTATGTGTATATATATGTATGTGTGTGTGTGGGTGCGAGAAGCGTGATGTGGCTTTCGATCGCGTGTGCAGTGCCAGTAGCCCTGTGCATTCGCTGGATAATTAACTCGCGATGAGGACGACTCGCACGGCACCGCGCCGTTGGTGAGCAAATCGATGCCGACGCGCTGAGACGTAGAGAAGGAGGGAGGGAGAGGAGGGAAATGGCTGAGGTTGATTAACGGCAAGGGGGAGGTTCAGGCTATGTTGCGGTAGGCCAGTGTAAGAGGCGTTGTTTAGGCATCGATGTTGATTTTTTTTTTGTTTGGGAACTCTTATTCCTGTTTTCTGTGTTATAGTGGTTAGTTTTTTCTTTTTAATTATTGTTGAATAGGAGGCATTTAAGTATAGTCGTTGTGACAGTATATTGAATCTCGATATTCGAAATACTATAAGTACTCTCTAACTAATGAATAAGTGAAAAAAATCGACTCATTATTAGATTTTTCCACATACTTAACCAATTTTTCACTTATTCATTTTTGGAAAGTAATTTTCGTATTGTAATAATTTTTTTTTTAATTTAGTCTAACGTATTTTTTTTAATTAAGATAAAACTACAGTGATAATACAATTAAAGCTAAAGAAAAAAATCGATAGTTAATTTTTATAATGATCTTTTCAGATGATAGAAATATATTTATTGAGAAACTTTAATCTTTGCTATGTATATGCTCAAAATAGTTCTATTTTATATATATTCATTAACAGTTTCAATATAATTATAACGATTTAGAAAACACTGAACCTTCTGAAATAAAAAAAAGCATGATTTGTTGAAACTTCTGTTAAATCATTAAAATTTAATGCACCCCTAAACTCCATAAAAAGTTAAATAAATTAACATCCCTACAGAAAATACCATAAAATTCTCACTCTCCAACCAATCCGAACCCATCGAAAAAAGACACAACTTTCACCCATTTAAAAAAGAAAAAAAACCACCCACCTTATTTCTCATTTTTCTCACCCCTAAACCCACTTCTCGCCTCATATTCTCTTCCACTTACAACCACACCGACGCGTATATAACCAACGACATCCAACATCATTAATACAGCATACCACGTCCTCGAAAAAAAAAACGCATCTCCACCACGTAATCACGAAAAACAAGAACGACGACGACGACGACGACAACAGCCAAGCGAAGGTGAAAATCAAAACTCGTGTTTATGCAGAGAGTACTGCGAAGCGTCGCGTCAAACTGGTAATGAGAGCCACCTTGCGCATACCTTCTCTCCTCCTTCTTCGACAATTGCTTCCACATCGATATATGTGCTTCGAGGAGAGAGAGAACGCGCGCGCGCGCTTCGTCTCTACTCCTCGAGATTCCGAAGCGAAGCGCGTCATTACAATATATCGGCTTTCGCACTGCTACCGACGGCACGGGATATAACGTGTAACGAGGTGCACTTCTGCCGGGCTGCCGCCGCTTTGAGCAGCTCTCTCGCAAGAGGCGTTCTTCAGAGTTCGGCGAGTCGTAATTCTTTTTTCTTTTTTTCTTTTTCGTTACTTCTTCTTTTTCTTTCTTTATTTTATTTCTACTTTAGACGTGGTGAAGTTGAAATTTAATAATAGAAATTTTCATTGGTTTTATAGTAGCTGATAGAGAAAATATTATTTTGAAAAGTGCATATAGATATATTGAATAACTGTGTATTTTTCTAGGTTTGATAGTGGTTATTAATTTTTATTAAAATATTCATTCCGGGTAATTGTAATTAGATAATGTAATTCATCATACACTACAGTACTCTACAGTAATGAGTATATTACATACTGCTTGAAAAGTATCATTACTATATTCAGATTTTCCTGAATTATTTTCTTCTCTATATATACAGAATATTAATATTATATAAGTATCAGTAGATAAAAATTTAATTCTAACATAAATAACCAAAAAATAAACTTTCATATTAAAATATTTTCTCAGATTTAAAAATATCCAACAACCAATACATACTTATATAACGAATCATCAAAGTTTATTTTTTTAATACATTTATCAACGCACTATCATTAAATCGGACATTAAACTCAATAGATATCAAACAGGCATATCAAGCACCTCCAAATCGCTGCGAACCCGCCCACATTACCCTCCTGCGTACCTTCACCGCCTCGCAATCGCATCCTAATAAAGACATACCACAAAAGTCTCAAAAAAAAGCGCTCCGACCGCGTATATACGTGGCTTATTCATCGTCGGCGTTACGCAAAGCAGATTAGCCTCCTCTTCTCTCTCTCTCATTCTCTCGCGAATCGGTCATTACCGATTTTCCTTCAATGCAGTTCTATTGCCACCGAGCGCATTATATTATGATTTCACTGCGCGCTTCCTTCCAACTTCCCGCATCGAGTGAAAGACTCACACACGTATATATATAGCATATAGCATATAGTCGTTTCTTCAAGGGATGTACGCTCGAGCGTGCAGTATATATACGCGCTCGTATCCGCGGTACAATGGCCGGATGAGCTGCAACCGCGGACGATTTTTCCTTCTTTGTGTGTAAAAGATGTACGTGTATGTATATGTGTGTGGTGTATACATGTATATATGTGTAGCACGAGCGCGAAGGTCTTTTCGGCTTTTGGACTGTTCGAGGGCGGTAGCGATGAAAGAAACCGGCGTATAGGCTTTATTGTTGTGGTTTCGATAATTTTTAATGACTAGGTTTGTGGATGTTGCTGATGTTGCTGCTAGTACAGGTTGCTTTTCATTGAGATTGTATGCAGTGTATATTATATGGTGTAGTATAGTATGATATATATAGAGTGAATAGGTTGTGAGGGTCGCAACGGGTGGATGTGTGTGCGTTTGTGTCTATTGGGATTGGCAGGTACGTCCTAATTATGGTGAATAATAACATTGAATAGTGCTTAGATGGTGATTTTGAAACACTTTGAATAGCGGCGATGTTGTAGACGTTGTACTGCGTTTTCGTCTTATATAAAATATTTTATAAGTTTTATTTTTCGTTTTTTATTTGTTTACTTTATAACAGCAATTTCTAACAAACTAGTCCTTTGATTTCAGAATTATTTAGGTTCAGTAACTTTCTACAAGTAAAAATGTTATTTAATAAAATTCTATAATATTCAGTTGTAACAATGATATCTTTCTATAAATAGTTTGTAATTTTTCATATAATATATTAAATATATCGTCATTCATGAAAGTCACGAGTGTGGGTGTGGGTGTATATATATAGGACATATACTGTACTACTGTTTTCTTTCTTTCCCCCTTTTTGTTAATCCGGACCTGCGAATAGGAAATATTATTCTCCTCTGCAGGATTCTGGCGTTACAATGTATTGTGTTTTATGTAAATAACTCTACTCTGTAATATTTTGTAATTATTACATGTATCTCTGGAGTTCTAAATAAATAAATAAATAAAATTAGTATAAAACAAAATTTATATAGAAATACAAGATGTTTTCCAAAAAGTTGTTACAACACAATCAAGTAACCGTAAACCCTAAAAAGAAAAATACCATGACAAACATTCTAATGTATTTATACATATTGCGAAGCTGCTTACATTCCATTCCCAGACGTAGTGCAAGGTGCGTGTGCAGTCGTCACATTGAAACCTCGACGCCTAAAAGGTACGAAAATCCTCGTATAATTTTCAAGAGCCACCGGTAGCGCAATCCTTTTTCCTTTGTCCCTCCCTCTCTCTCTCTCTTCTTGCCGCTTGTATCCTTACTACCTATATACACACCTATCCCTAAGGAAAAGCGGAAGAAGAAGAAGAAGAGGAGCCGCCTCTACCGAACGAGAGCTTAACCTCAATTAAAGCAAGCAGGTATACAACACGCCCCCGTCAAAGAGCCTTGACGTTGAAAGGAGCCGACATGAGGGATTAGAGCGCGGGGGCAGCATGACGACAATACGGCCCAAGCTATGTATATACCGTTGCTGCACTGAGAGATTACGAGCAATAAATTGGGCCTGCGCCTCATTTCGCTAATGCCCCGTGATAATCTAATAGATTACGATTATCTGTTTAGTACGCCTCGTTTGGCAGTGCAGGAAGGAAGGAAGGAAGGAATTGCGTTTCCCGCAGAGAGTGAGAGAACGAGAGATGAAACGGCTGCTGGTGCTGTTGGTGAAGTGGAACGTTACGCAGGTATTGTGCCGTTCGGTAGGGACGAAGAGTTGGCGGAGAACGGCGGGGGTTCGCTAATGAGGTGGACAACTGGTTCAGGTGAGAGAAGGATGAAATATTATACTGTGAATGGATAGGGTTAAGGTAGTGGTGTTGTTGTATATTGAAATATTTTTTGTGATATATAATATTTCAGAAAATATAGATTGGTAACAAGATTGTAAAAATTTCAAATGAATGGTTAAAAATATTTGTTTATTGTTTGTAAATCAGAAAGATAAAAATTGCATTGCATGACTATATATCAAATCGTCGATTGGAAGAGAATGCGCTATTTAAAAAAAAGCGCTGAAAAAGAGTTGTTTCAAAGAGGGATTGTTTAGAGTTAGCGCCAAAAATGATGCTATTTCGTATAAAATTCTTTTTTTCTTCTATTTAGAAGAAACAAAGTTAACAATATAGTGGATTTAGAACTAATTATTTGAAAAAATCATTTCTAAACATAAGAAGTTGTTATAAAAATCATAAACTATGAAAATTTAATATTTAATTACTGCAAGAAAATCTAATAAATTCAAAGATAAATTTTGTTTTTTTTTCAAATATTAAAATTGTTAACTTGAATTTAGAATAAAAAAAATTATTTACGAGATAGCACCTTCTTGGACGCTCACAATCGCTACTTTTAGAGCGCTCCCAGCTGCCAAAATATTGATAATATCAAAATATAATTATAAGTTTGTAAGTGGCCGTCATACAAAAGTGTAGTTTGCCGCTAAAACGAGGCAAAAACAACATTAGTGCAAAAATCACCGACTCTGCGCTGTTTTACTGTAATTCACTATTCAGATACTTCGCGTACAAATTGATATTGCATACTCATGAATAAAAAATCACACTAAATCAAGTTGTGCACATGCACCGTATAAAAAATCAAGAAACGATTTTAACCTCTTGTGACCTTTTCACCCTTTCTTTTCTCAGGTTTACACAATCACTTTCTCCCACTACTATAGGAATATATTCTATTTTATTATAACGTATTGAAATCCTGAATGAGTAAAAGAATTCTGTAAAGTTAAAATACAAATATTTCTGTAAAATATAATTACAATTCATCCGAATTTTTCACAGACCTATTTTTATCCACTTCCACGAAAATTCCACGTACCCTTCAGCACCAACCATCTCCCTTCTCATACCTTCCCAACAAAAGCTCCTACAGAACTCCTCAGCGAAATAATAAATCATAACGTCGTTTCTCTCCCTCGATAGAAAATATAAGACACGCCATTCATTCCACGCGCGCGCGCGCTCGTCGATCGAATCGAAATCGAATTATCTCTTTCTTTCTAGCCCCTCGCGCGACCAACAATTCCGTGAGAGGTTAATTAAAGGGATGCTCCCGAAATCTCTACCGAACTACACTCGATTGACGACAATGAACCCTCGTGCACTGGTTCATAGAGAGAGAAAGAGAGAGAGAGAGACAGAGAACGTGCGTATTATGTAAGGTTGAAAAAGAATCTAGGAGGTGGAGAAATGCCAATGTCATTTTGTTGCAAGTGTGAACGAGAATTCAGGGGTCACGAGCTGTACGTTGCATCGGTTTTAATCCGTACTAACGGGGGGGCGGAGATCGGTATGTGAAGGGGCTAGTTTGCGACTGGCGTGGGAAGTGTGTTTGGATCAATTGGAAGCTTAAGTGATAGACAAAGATTGTAAGCGTTGTAAACATTGTCAAAAGATTTGCAATAATTATAGTTTTGAAGAAGTATTGAAAAGTGCGAGAATAGTTAATCGAACCTATGAAATGAGAATTGCTACTCGATTTTGAAAATCAGATTGAAAATATTTACGCAATGTTTGCTTGAATGTAAATATTATTTGGGTAAAAACAGTAAAAAAGCAATTTTAAGTAAGCGAAAACTTTTTTTTTACATTTACTATTGATTCTGCAGGAAAATAGTTCAGCATCACTTGCAATTCTCTGTATATCTGTAAATATTGTTTAATAGTAGGTTTAAGGGAGTTGTACCTTCATGTTCTGTATATATATTGTAAAACATTATTCCATTGTCTCTACAGACAGATTGTTAATAAAGATGGAGTTAAAAAAAAAACTTGCATTTCTCAAAATTTCTCTCCATTACATCAGCGGATTATATCATATTCGGATAACGAAACAATGTAAGCACGCACAAGAGCCTGTACAAGCTTGGAAAAAAGCTGTGAGCACTCAAATAACGAACTAAAATTTAGAAAAAAAGACTGGTTGAAACTGTCATTCAATCAAATCCAGTAACCACGCTGAATTTCATTTCTACGAAGCAAAATTCAAAATTCACTCGGCAACTGTATCATATACGTTCTACAAAAAAAAAAAAAAAAAAAAACGCTTTAGAAAAAAACCCGCGCATTGTCGCGTTTCTCCTTTCTCGCGCGTATATCCACTTCGACAATTAAAAAAGCCACACAAATCCCCTCTCCCAAAAACCTTAATCCTCGTGGTATACACATCGCTATACGTTGACAGGTTGCATGTGAGTGTCTGTACAGCAATACAGTATGCTCGCACCGCGAAACGCTTAGTGAGATTGCAACCGACAATACGTACGCGACACGCCCGCAAATCTCGCCAATTCTCTCGCCCCCGCCTCTCTCTCACAGCCTCCAATCCTTTTTTTTTCTCTTTCTCTCTCTTTCTCTCTCTCTCGTCGCTGCCACCGTGTTGTACACATACACGCACGTACGTACGTTTTTTTTTTCTTCTTCATTCTCCCTCGTGGTGGTATTGTTCGCAAGCGCGCTCGCGCTTTTTCTTTCTCGCTGTCACTTTGGCGCTGATGACGAGAGGTAGAGAGAGAGAGAGAGAGAGAGAGAGAGAGAGAGAGCCACGCCTCGATGCCGCTTTTGAATATTCCCGTGAATTGCGGCGCTCGTTAGCGAGAAACGCGGTGGCGCAGCAGCTTTTCTTTCGTCGCTTTTTTACGCGGGGAGGTAGAAATGAGAGGAGAGAGAGAGAGAGAGAAAGCCATTGTCGCGTGAGAGATGTTCATATCTCGCGAAGAGAGGGAGGAAGAGAGAAAGAGAAAGATAGAGCCGCGAAAAAATGGTTGTGTGCATAAAGTTGATGAGATCCGTGACGGCGGTGCTGCCGGGAGTGAAAATGGGCGGCTGAAAAGTGAAGCTTTCTCAGTGGTATATATTTATATTCTGGAGTTATTGTCGACGATTACAATTTTTGTTAACATTAACGTTTGTGTTGAATATCCATTTTCATGATGTTTATGTTTCTTCTTTTTTGGCTACTCAGAACAACCTTATAGTTTAACCATCGTGTCTCTCCCCAGAAACCAAAATTTTAGCGCCGATATTATTTGGACGTTAAAAATTCCGTTAGTGCATTTTTTTGTATCTATATACCGTGCAGTTATTCCATTGTGGGCATCATGATTTCATTTTAAATCATGCGCTCCATTATTTGTATATTCAGTTTCATTTATCATATGTATTGTATTGATCGATTATTTGAAAAATATTTTATTGTATGATGGCTTATAAATTTGTAAGCCAAAAAAAACAAAAAAATAAAATACAAGAACGATATTAATTTTTCTAAATAGAATTCTGACAACTATACAAAAGCTTGCCTACCATTTTGATTAAAATTTGACTCAATGGCATATTTTCTAGTAATCTTTTATATCAACGATTAATTTATTGTTTTACTTTTAAATAAAATCGCTGCGTAACAAACGTCTTATAGCCAAAGTATCACCGATCATCTAAAAAATTACGACAACTATATCACACGTTCACAAACCAATAAACCATAGTATACCCGCGCTTCCGAACATCCTCGAAAAATCTTTGAATAGACACTATAAATAAAAAGTATCAGCATCATCTCTCTCCCCTCCATCCCATCGTCCTCCCGAATCTCAATCGCGCAACAATGTCGTCGTACTCGTCCTCATCATCATCATCATCATCATTCACTCGAGCCCTATACATACATCACCCATCATCCCTAATTCTAACGTCGATCTCAAAAAGGCCGCCGCAGGAGGAAACGACCGATAATCACTGCATCCGCTTCTCCAAATGAAAGTGGCGAAATGGCTGATCCCCGATGCACTTTACCAGCGCGCATATATACCATATATACGCATCCAGGTCACATTGTATGCCCGTGCACAGTCTATTATAACTCGTATAGGACAGATCTCAAGAGTTTGCGCCCGAGATTTATCTTACGTGTATGTGTGCGTGTGTATGGGTTTGTAAGCTCCCTCGATGAATCGATGCCCGACGTAATTTTCCGACGTGCGCGTCGAAAGAGAGAGAGAGAGAGAGAGATCACGTTGTTTGACGAGGAGATTGCGATACTGAATTTTTCCCCGATCGAGGGCTTTTTTTCTTCTTCTTTTTCTTGTGTGCGTTTACTTTGTTGCGCGTTTTAAGGGTGGAGGATAGAAGTATTCGAGGATGATGCAAGCCGCTTTCGATAGGGACGCGATTGCTCGAAATTTTCCTTGAAACTTCGAGTGGCTGCTGCTGTTTTGTGACAGCAAGGAAAAGATTCTGCTCTTTTGGGATTATTGTTATACTTTTCACTTTTCGTATTTGAAATGCTTTGTTTCTTATGTTATAATAGAATTTTTATAATTAGAAGGTATACTTATAATGTCTCTTTATTTCCTATAGGAGTGCGTTAAAAAAATGTATAAACCTCGGTTAAAAAAGGATCTTTTATATAATCGTTTGTTTTCTTGTAAGTCGTACAGTGGCAAAAATACTTTTATACCACTCTAACCTCAAAATCATAACTTTAATATGATTATTCGGCTCTCGTGGTATAAAATACTGTATGGCACTGGTGCGTATCATAATGTACTAAAACATGTGCATTGGAAGGAAATCTAGAAAATTATATAGCTAATTTTACACAGTATTGGGCGATTCATATATAACCGCATTAAAAACATTATACTATTAGTATAACTATTTTTTTTATTAGAGCAACGGACTACAAACTTTAGTATAACAAACAAACACACTACAGATCGAAGCCTTTTCCATATTACGTATAAAAAAGCACTTCAGCACTTTGAAAACAATTTTTTCAAAACTTCCTTACACAAAAGCTATAAAAATTTCTCAAAAAGTCAAGTCCATCTCGAATCTGTACCTACGACGAACAAAATATCTCCGTTCATCTTCCACAACTCACCATATACTCACTCGTCCGCAACAAAAAAGCCCTAAGTAAATACCGACCATATATATATATTCATACATCTCACTCTACGTACACACGCATATACATACATACAAACATACACACACACACTACATATCATTACACCGCTTGGTTCAACCCACCTCGTGTACCCCCTGGACCCACGCAACAACCGTTCTATATATCTCTATCTCTCTCACAATAAGCCGTCTCATCCGTGAAAAATCCTTGTGGAAAAGCCCGGCAGCAGCACACCATCACCTATACATACACTCACGCGTACGTATATATATATACCTCTATATCCACCTTTTATCGTCGAATGCACATACATACATACACACACACACATATACATGAAGCTTACACGTGTATACATATATACGCCACACGGGGCTTCCGGCATTACCCCGCGCGCGTGAGCGGGCGACGAGTAGACGCTGACGAGGGGCGACAGCCAGCTCCCAAACAGAGAGAGAGAGAGAGAGAGAGAGAGAGAGAGAGGCGCAGTTGAAAACGTCTGCTCGCGTTTAATGCCAGACTTTGTGCCGCCTGAGGGATGTGTAGTAGCAGTGTATGTATATAAACCGCACGCGTGTGAATTGCGTGCGGGGATGATTCGATGACGAATTATTGGGTTGCTTTGCGATTTTGTTTAAATTTGTGGGTTTGTGTGTAATACGTACATATGGTATATTGATTGTTGATAATTTATCGTTCGATGGTGGTGATGGTATTTGATTAATACAGCAGAATCGGTTATATATGCGTTTAAAAATTAAGTGAATTATTGAATGTTGGAAATGCTTATTATATATGTAAATAAGTACATATAGTTTAACGATTAGTGTGAATTTTAGATTATTTGAATACTCACTCGGTATAGCTTATTAGGGTTTGTGTTATTAGTAAATATATAGTATAATGAAAATGGTACTTTATTTGAAAATACGAATATGTGTCTCTGAAAGCATAAAATTTTTATACCTGCATTATAGGCTGATTAATCGTACGATTTATCATATCCTGCTATTTTAGGAATATATTTTTAAGAGGTAGAAAATTATGATAAAAAGATATTGTATTGCAATAATAATTTTAATATAACTTTTGGTTAAAACACTGTCGAAAAAATCCATATATTTCTATATTTTTATCGTCAATCCACTAGTTAGAAAACCACACTACAATTTACGATAAAATTACCGTTAAATTTACCGTATATACTCCTGAGTATACCGCAAACATCTTCGACAACTATACAACCTATATTCCTTCGACCCTACTCGAGCCAAACCCTTTTTCAAAATAAACATTCTCTCATCGCGCAGATTACACCCACACAACTCTCTATATATCTATACACCAAAACGTACATCGCGTCCGTAAAGCCGAAGAAACAAATCCGCAGCGATGCACTCGCACTGTAGCGGCATCTTTAAAGCCAAAGGATTACAACTATTAGGAGGATTAGGCAACGAGCCGGTTATGCTTACTTAGGGTCGCTGAAAACCTTGGGAATTCGATTTTCCAGCGTCGGCAAATCGCCGAAAGGGTTGCGACGCAATGGATATGTGGTGCACTTGTCGTGCGCGGGTGAATGAGAGAGCTCAACAGATCGGATTTGATGGTAAGGGATGAAGGTGTATACGCGTACCCAGGATTCATATGTTGAGGGAAGCGGTTGGGGTTCGTAATGTCATGATGGATTTGTCGTGTCAAGCATTTAGTACGTGAGATTTAGTTAAAAGTAAGCATCTTTTTATTAGATTTTTCGAAGCTCAGTATCTACTACTTACATCGTAAGTAAACTGAAGAAAGATCGGTTAATGTAATTATTAATCGATTAAAAATCTCCGAATTGTTCAGATTAGTAAGATAAAGTAAAAAAATAATTATAATAAGCAATAATTGATTGTGGTAACTATTTTTCTGTGCTGAAAAAAGCTGAGAGCTTTTAAATCAATGAGTTGGAAACCGTATCGCCAATCATTTTTTCCGCGAAAAAATATAGGAAAGAACAAAAAGTTTTAATTTGGTTCAAAGAAAGGAACTTTCGTATTTATTTCGCATAAAAAAATATTGTATCGTTAGTCAAATTAAATATCCAAACTTTATAACATTAAATATAAATTCACAGAACCCAACTACTCGTCAACTATATTACACACTTCTAAATACCGAGAAACTCATAAAAACCTTTCTACCCTCATTTTTCCGCGATTAATCGAAGCGTCGTCGTTCCTACGCGTAAAAAAAAATACGCTTCCAGCTATCCCCACAGTTTAGAAACAGAATATACCACTACTGCCGCAGCAGCCCCGAAGATTTTGCGCAAACATATGCCGCTGTGTTTGCCTTTCGGCGCAACGCGCTTTACGCTCCTCTGCCTCGTGTCTCTTTCGTCGTCCCCCTTCCTCCACCCCCGCATACGCGCAATTTGGACGTCACGCGGGAATTGGGCGTATGAACTGACCAATCGTTCGCGCGTAATTCGAAGGGAGAGAGTGAAAGAGAGAAAACGAGTGTCCGAGCGTGAATGAGCTAGACGTGTATGTATGTACATATCAGTGCTGTTTTTTTTTTCGATTATGGACGATGATAAATGATGCTGATGTTTGATAACCGTTTTTTGAGCGTCATGCGCACGCGAATGGAGTGATTGGAGTGTTTTTTTTTGTGAGAGGGATAAATTATCAAATTAGTTAGATAATTATAATTATTTAATTTAACTTCCCGCGTAAAAATCATTTACATTGCACATATG
>JAYJLV010000046.1:9321534-9347483 GCA_036873485.1 Torymus texanus
TGATCTAAAATTTTATATTTGTGTTTTGGGGCTAATTTGGAACTAGAAAAAATCATTTACAATAATTTAAAAATTTTTACTTGTCACAGTTGACATGAAGTTACCCATATATATAACTCCAGAATGATTCTTGCAATTGCTAAAGTTGCTACGGACGTGGAATAAAAGTTTTGGATTCCTTTGTGGTTAAGGTGAGCTACAGGATTACATACCTGAGTGAATGTGTAATTAGAGGTGTAATGAGTTTCATTGTGGTAGTTTCGCCAAAGGCCACTACGTGCGTTTCCAACCCATTTTTGTAATTCACCGTTGAGGGTATAATTAAACGTTGGAATATCCATAATAGAAATGATATGTGTGTGTTTGGGAACGAAAGTTTTTTGGAAATTCTCAATCAAATTTTAATAGAGTAGACGTGAGTCCTCGATATCTGGAAATATCAAAGCATGGTAATGTTAGTTTGTAATTTTGAAAAAAATTAAGATTTACTTAGTTAATTATGAATTTGTAGTTTGTGTTGTGTAATTAAATGTTCTTGTTATTGAATAATTTTCACGTTAACGAAATACAGTGTTTACTTATTTTTGACCATTAAAAACTGAGTTTTATGGATCTAGGTTACGCGCATAAAAATTAACGTGACATAATTCCTGCAATATTATGTGTAGACGAGAAGATCATAAAATTCGAGCAATTTTTCGAAATTAAAACGTATTAAAATCTTTTACACGCGTGTTTTTTCTGTTTTTTTTTTTTTTTTTTTATAAAAATAAGTTTTCCATTCAGTATGTATTTATATAAGATATTATGTACATGATACGTTCATGCTCGGAATATTTTCATGAAAAAATAACATGCTACTTCAAAATTAATATGTTCTTTTGTCTAAAGTTTCATATGGAAATTCGGTCACTAAAATAAATATCAAAATTAGCAAAACTTCGTGATTATTCTTTTTTCCTGTTATTTTTAATACGTCTAAAAGCATAAAAAATAATTGATTTTCTATATAAAACAATTCCTTTTAACGAATGTATTGTATGCCGCGAAATCCAATCCTTCAATAGCAAAACTGTTTTTTCTGAGAAAAATACTGCACGTTTACACATCTCGTCGTATTTTCCCCCCACACTCCCTATTTCAAAATAAAATCACCAATGCATGCATTTTATTCAATACCACCTGAGACCCGTGTACCATTCATAAAAGAGCGCACGTCGATCGGGAATAAAAGAATACGCTCACAACAGTACGTATGAAATACGCATTCGAACGCGCAGGTAAGTGCGTAAAAAAGGCGTACGCAGGGTTGCCTTCACAATGCGTATCGGACTAATTTAATGGATCAATAAACGAGACCACCACCGAGAGGGAGTCTGTGCATTTTACTATGTACGACAGCACTGAAGTTTCGCACGCGCACAAGAGAGAGAAAGAGGGAGAAAGAGAGAGGAAGCCATTCGGGGGAATGTTTATACGCGAGGATACTTTTCAATCCGAGCCGACCTGAAAATCTCAGAAATGACGCTGCTTTCAATATCCGAGTGATGTTTAGAACTCCGTTCGTGAGCGATGTTTCTTTTTTCTTCTTTTTTTTTATTTGTAGAAGGGTGAATGGCGGAGGTCGTTCCGCGTTTCTTTCGGGCTTCTAGGTGGAAATAATCGTATTGATGAACGGGATGTTTCTGATCATTAGAGAATTGCACGGTAAAAATATAATTTTATTAATGGCTTTTTAAGTAATGAAACACTTATTATTGTAATGTTAATTATGCACGCACTTGAAATTTCAATGGCACTCAATTGATTGTCTACCATATTTTAATCAAATTTTCTAATTAATCTAATTGCATCTGAAAAAAAACTACCAATTCATTGATGATATTTTTTACCAGATAGTAGAGTGTATTATTAGGGAAGGTAATGAAAACATGACTTGACATTTGTGGAAATAAATTTGTCATTGCTATAGTAAAACATTGTCTAATTAGCTTGAACTAAGGTGAATATACCAATGCTCATCAGCCAAAAATCATGTGCCAATAAATGACCATATGCATTTTGTGATATATTTTTCGCCATACCATGGCCGAAAGTACCATATTCCCTCCCGGCGCAAAAACGGGAATGTGGTATTTTCGGCCTGGGTATAACGAAAAATAGTATACGCTCCACGGGAGTAAAATTGGCTAGCCCGCATCTCGTGTTTGGCAATTTACACGAGATATGGACTGTCCAAGTTTTTTCCTCCCATGGTGCGTATTCGAATTACGTTACATTAATACAAATATATTATTCTCTTCTTCTATTATAGTAACTAAAACTGATTACGCTTCTTAGTCTATGTACAATAAATTTTTGTGAATTTTAAATAAGATTGAAATAATAATGCTTTCTCGATCAGGCGGGGATGATATTTGAAATAAAAAATACTTTATTTCTTGTGATAAAGTTATTTGGAGCGACGTTTCGTTGACTTATCCGTCAACCTTATCAGGCTAAAAAAGTTTTTTATTAAGTGTTGTTAATAAAATGTTCATGTCACACAGTTTTTTATCAATATTCAACGCAACATTACCTCTTGTGTAAGTTAACACATGTTAACCCGTCCAAATGGCATACCGTATTTTTTGATTATTCGGAAATGCGATTAAATAGATGTACATTTTATTAACAACACTTAATAAAAAACTTTTTTAGCCTGATGAGGTTGACGGATAAGTCAACGAAACGTCGCTCCAAATAACTTTATCACAAGAAATAAAGTATTTTTTATTTCAAATATCATCCCCGCCTGATCGAGAAAGCATTATTATTTCAACATGACCATAAAGGATGAGAAAATCTTAACTTCAATTTAAATAAGATTGTTGCATTGCATGTTCAAACACATGTTACAAACAACAGTTTATATAAGTTAACAAACAAAACTTCAGCATATTACTTATAGTTATTTAGTTATTGTATGTTTGTTAAATTATAAATATATCTTGTTTAATGCTTTCTGATAATGTATGCATCTAACTCTTATTATATCTATATATATCTTTAAGTTCTTGTTATTGCCAATGATTGTTTTACTCCATAAACACATTTCTGAGTTCCCGATTATGAATAATTAAACGAAAAGTATATAACGCGAAAGATATTAGAAATTCAAATTCAAAGTATAAATTTAACATTGTAAATACCCTTTCCAGCATGAATAATTCATCACATATCTATTCGCCCCTCATTACTTTATAAAATAGCCTCACGAATACGTTTTAATTGCCTTTGTTCACGATATATTCGCCATTTCATGCCGGCAACGTAAATTTATCGGATGATTTGAAACATATTATTCATATTTTATGTGTTCATAGCATTATTTCCCGTGATTTTAACCCGTTGCTCAATACTGTTGTTGCTGTTGCTGCTACACGCAATTCTATCAATCGCTTCTATTGTTCGCTATTCTGAAAATTATCTTTGACGTTCAGTGTGCTTTTGACGATGAACGCAAAACGAATTCTGTTTCTGAATTTCTCAATAGTAAATAACATATCAATAATATTACTTCAATTTCGTTATAAATAGATTATCAATATAATTTGTATTTATCGCGTTATTCCTAAAGCTTGATATTTTATACAAATCAAAGGACAATTTATCTGCGAACCTGGTCTGAAAACAATGCTTTATATTTTCCTATAAATTATTTTCATACAAATCATACTTTACAGAATAATTTTTAATTATATCTGAATGTTATACAATATAGTATAGTAATTACAATACCGATTTTTTTTGTCTAAAAACTTATTTAAAAATAAGATGTCATAATCTAAATTTAATATAAAGTTTATTAATACTTTACTACACGATATTACAGTAAATTATTTGTACAACGAATGTGCATCTCAAAGTTATGGAAAAAGTATAGGCAGGCATTTTTCGATTTTATTATTCCCCCTCGGTCATTATTTACTTCAAATCAATAACCGAGGTATAAAAAAGCTTTGTTTACTGCGGACATCATACTTTTATCTTGCTCTCAAAGAAGATGATTATATTATACTTTAAAATATAAAAGTAACTAAAAATATTACCTTTTACTATTTTTGCGATAAAAATAACTTTATGCAATTTTAAAGGTATTATTTACAATATTCATAAGGAAAAATAGAATAAAAGAAAAATATTTAGAGTTCTAAAATTACAATATACATTTTGCAGATTTTTTTTTTTTTTTTTTTTACTTTATTTAAAGTCACATCAACTTAATTTTTATTAGCGACTTCTATATTATTTACATTATATACATTTAATAGATTTTTGATACAATTATAATATACAGTGAGTTATAATATTTGTCTTATTTATACACCAGAATTTTGCTGTTATAGTTTTGGCATGAGTTGAGTGTCCTGTAAAAACTTTAAGATATTGATGATGTGTTTTTTTTTCTGTTAAACATGTTTTGGTGTTTTTTGAAATGTTAAAGCGTTGTCTTGCTTCTTCGGAGATTTTGCATTCTTGAAGTATGTGTTCGACGGTTATTTTGGTGTTACATATGTATTCTTCTTAACGAATTAAGAAGAATCGAACAGATAGCAATTACAAGATTACGAATTGGACACACCAAGCTTACTCATTCTCACCTTTTAGAAAAATCTGAACCAGCTACCTGCAGATTTTTATTCAATATAAGTCACCGCGATAATAATTTCATTTTTTTATGTTTTGAACAATTTTCACCTAATCATTACAAGATACTTTCAAGAGATAATAAAGATTACAATTCTTAAATGCACTTGTAGAAGATAATAAATCTATGTAACGTTTGAATACCATCTTATGTAATACCTAGGATAGGTAAAAAATATTCCATTTGAGCTAATGTCGGTTACCACATAGCTGACTAACTAACCGACGCACAGTAGATTCGCGCTGAGTTGCGCAGCCGTTGGGAAATTATCGACCGATGTTTGGCGCTGGCATGCTAGAAACTGCTTTTACACGTTGCCCCAAAGATACTTTTGCAACTTCCCTGGAACAGGTAATACATGACAATATTGTCTGCAAAAAAGTAAAGTATTAATTATTATACCATTATATAATAATTATAAAATTTCGATTCCATTTTTTGCAAAAAGAAGCATACCTAGTAAATAGGGAGATATGACATAAAACCGTTCAAAAATTAAATTCTATTGCTTAAAATGTATTAAAAAGATGAATACAAAAATAGGTAAAGTCTATGATTAATCGATCGTTAAAAGCAGAATTAAGTAAAAAAATTAAAATTGCGACGGTCTTTCGGTAGTAAAATTTAAAAATAATCACTTTTTCAATATGTTCTTTCTCACATAAGTCGATTTTTATTTTAATGTTTGAGTTTCTTTATGATCGCACTATTTTTATTGCTGCTGTATATTGATATTTTAAATTAAGGAATTTTCATTAGGGCTACAATTGCTTGAAAATATTTTTTAGCTGTCCATAAACATCTTTTTACAACGAAAACTCATATTACTCATTATACTTTTCATAACGAAAATTAAGTTACAATTTGTAGTATACCGAATGTCTAAATTAATACTAAACATCCATCGGTCACCAAACAAACAAAAATTCCACCCTACAGAACAATATCCACCAAGAACAACGAAGAAACTACCACAAAAATAGCTATCCCTAATTTTAATGATATTCTTAAGATCACACCGCAAAATCTAATAAACATCCCTGCGCCCCTCCGTAACGCAATCAAACTTAAAATCACCCCCTGCGAAACAAAGCACAACACAACCCAGCAGCAGCAGCACCGGTATATGTATATACCTAATTCGCACTTTCGCAAACTTCGACGCGTCGCTTGCGATGACTTTCCAGTCTCCGCGCGATCACCCGCGGCTATTTTAAAGACACTTCTACTTTAATTATATGCGGTCCGCTGCGGTGATATTACCCCCCTTACGTCTAGATTTAGGGAAGAAAGTTTTTAAGCGCAAAAAAGATATGGCAGTTAGTGGTGTGCTATGAGATAGGTGAGGTTTGCTGCCCGTAGAAGTTGATTTGTCTGATATGTTGGTACTGTTGTATTGGGATTCGTGGTAGGAAAATAAAAACACAATTGAGATTGAGATGTGTAGTGGTGTAATATTCGTAAATAATAAGTGAAGGAATATGGTTAGAGTATGAGAGTACATTTTATTTAACTATTTTCGCAGAGAGATTGAAATACGTTTTTGTCGAGCAAAATTTCAGATGCAAAGAAGTTTAAAAAAGAAAAGAAGAGGAAAACACTGAGGGTACAGAAAAATGAAACGAAGTAACAATCAAGACGCGAGCTAAATCTTCGTGGATTTTAAGCAGAATCTTTGCATATTTTGCGAGGAAAGCTTGAGCAGGTTTGTAAAATGTCTTCGGAGATAAGTTCCGAAAGTTTCTAGAAATCTGCGAAGGATACTTTTGCAGGTTGGCGCATCACTACAGATGGAAGCAGCGGCTTTTCTTAGATTTAGTGCGAAAACTTACAACGTGTGTTACGGGGTCACATTTATTCAATAGAAACTGTCTCAACAAAAAGATTATATATATATATATATATATACACACTTGCTCACAATGCACAGTTAAATTAAGAGTAGTTATTTATCCATCATATATTGATTATATTCAGCGATTCCTCATAAAATACTTCATATCAGCAGGGACGAACATCAACCATCGTTAAAAATTTTAATCAATTTCTTTCCCCAAGTCCATGGAACCATTTGAAGAAAGAAAATTCCCTTGAGACATAAACACTCGACCGGGTCCAACTGCAGCCGAACGCTCGCGTCGTAATCAGTAATCAAATTTATTAGTTTCTATTGTCTTGGGGGGCGTCGGACGTCGGCGCGAAATTCTTTCTCGATTTTATGGTGTGGAAAGACGATATAATAAGGAGAAAAAGAGCCGCATGCGCTGCTAGTAACGAGGGAATAAGAATGGCGCTGCTGCTGCTTCGGAGGCCAAGATTTACTGGACTCCGGGTCGCTGGTCGCCAACTTCTTAAAGATTCTCTTTTTTTTCTAGAAAAGATGCTGGGGTGTGTTGTGTTCTATAAGGTAAGAGAATATGATGCTTTAAAAAGTTTTTCTGAGCGTTTTAGCTTTTAGTTATAAAGGTGTTTGATCTTTTGATATAAAAACCCCGAGGATTTAAGTATTATTGTTAATTAATTATTAATTAATTGAAAGGACTAACGTTTTTGGATTTATTCTGATAGCTCTTTTCTAACAAAACTAAAAGTAGGATTAATATCACTAAAGTCAATTTTGGAATAAACAATGAGACATTAGCTTACATACCTTTTATACAGCGTAAAACTTTTATTTAATGTTTTATTATTATTTTCAACGTATTAAATTACGCCTAACATTGTTTATCAAAATTTATTTTTAAACCCATGACATTACAGTCCACTTTAAACACCCTGCAAACCATTCCATCCCTCTCTCTCTCTCTCTCTCTCTTTCTCAAAACTCTGTCATCCCAACACACTTTCCCACTACGCACATCGTAAAGCTCAACCCACACCGAAACCTACAAAATGAAAAAACTTTGCGAACCACCACCATTCTGTCACAATACCTCTAAACCTCATCACCACCATTTCCCCCTTCAAGCAATAAATACCGCGATACATACATAACACTTCTTCGGCCCTCTCAATATGCAGCATCGCACACGTGCGTAACGAGAGCGAAAAAAGATCGCGCGCGAAGTGCCGTGCAAGATGTTGCACGAACGTTCGGTGCCGTTATACAGCCCCATCCCGGCAATGCGGGGGAGGAGTAGTCGCGACCGGAAGGTTAAAAGAACGCGTGCGCGCGCGCGCGGGAACACATCATCGATACCGTCGTGGAATACCAAGTGTTCTGTGTCTAAAGTTATGGTGAGAGAAAGAGAGAGATAGATAGGAATATATAAGGAGGGTTGGTGTATCCGATGGGTTGTCTATTGATTGGTGGGGCCACGTGAGTTTTCAGATTTTCATTGTGGTGGATAGTGTTTATGGGGTTGCTGCTTATGGGAATGGTTGTTGAAGTATCTGAGATTATATTTGGTGATGTGTAAAATTGTAAAATAAAAAGAAATTTATCGAAAATTTTTGCTTTCTGTGTTAAATAGTAAATTAATACGGTTTTAATGATAGTGATAAGTCAGTAACTATATGAAACATAGGGTACATAAAGTAATATATTTTTTTTCACAAATTATGAAAGAAAGCTGAAATCAATTGTCTATCAAAACCGGTAATCTGATTGGCCAGCAAATGTTTTTCTATCCTTTACACTGTGTTTGCAATCGCAACAGATAAGATAAAACATTAGGTTTAATCGTGGAATAAAAGCCGAAGCGTAAATACTAAAATAAATTAAAATTTCGTTAATACTTCGTTTATTGAAACATACATTCTTTGTGATTGAGATTAAGCATCTAACTTTGATCGAGTGCATTTAAAATAGAATCTTCATTTCACAATTCAAAGTACAAAGTTCAGTCCAACATTTTTAATTTAAACTCCTCTTAAATCAACAAATTCCCAAAGAATGTCACGTGATAACATACAATTTTACCATCAACATCCAGTACAAACACCCACCGAAGTTCTCTATACACCTAAAAATCAACAATTACGAACCCCTTTATCATCATCACCCCCAACTCTTCGATCGTCCCTTCACCCACAAAATACGGGCACGGATCGTTTTTCCGGTCGAGCGACAATCCGGGCTTTAAAAACGCATAACGAGCGCACGATACATCCGCGTATACACGGGCTTACTCTTGCAAAAAATGAAACCGTTGCCGACGGGTCCGAGAAGTGGCCCACCGGAAACATTCGCCCCTGAGAGCACATCCGGGGATCCATTACCGGGCGCCGTGGAGGAGGAGGAGGAGGCGACTAACCGCCCGAAACGAGCCAAGATTTGTGCTTTACGTTTCCGCGCTCTTGCATACGAAAGAAGGAAAGAATAGCGAGAGATGGAACGGAGGGTCGAGGGTAGAGGTTGGGTTTTTTTTTTAATTACGTTAATTTTGGTTAATTGTCTTGTTTAAGGATATGGTTAATCGTAATTTATGAATTCTTAGTTGTTATTAAAATCGCATTAGCGGTTGTGAGATGAAATAAGAAAGTTTGAGTGTATCTTAATATAAAGAAGAATAATGGTTAGGCATACTGAATAAAAATTGGTAATCAAAAGCAATCGAAATTTTCAAACACTTTGAACCCTCAAATTTATGTTTTGTAGATTTTTCTTTAAGTAAGCTTATACGATAAAGAGGGGAGGTAACAATGGAAATCTTACTCTTTTACGCGATATAAAAAGGTATGACTATAGAAAAGCGTACATCTAATAGTATAGTAAAAAAGTGAAATAGCATATAACGCACTACTAAACGCGATCAAAACAATTAATAAAAACCCAATTTTCTTCTAACCAAGATTTCTTATTCATTTAGTCATTAATTGGAATCTAGGATTATCGTTCGTAATATAATGAAAATAAAAGAGAGCAATAACAATATCAAGCGAAATTCAGCAAAGTAAATCAAATAAAAACATATTAATCGCGTTTATGCGAATTCTAATAAATGTCAACTTCGTGAAAAATTTTATGATGGGTACCTCGTAACTCGCAAAGTTTACCGAGAGAGCAATAGTTTCCCGATGTAAATCAGATTTATGAAAGTGGAGGTATTCTCGTCGCGCCTCCCGGTTTATTTTCCTTTTTTTGCCCATTTCCTTCGACATTTTATCAAGTGTGTAACTTTTATTTTTATTTTATATCATGTGTTTTATTTTCTATAAGAAATCGGATTTTCGTAAAAAATAAAGTAGTATAAACATAAAGTAAAGCTGCTATCCGAAAATTCAATAGAAATTATTGTAAATATTTGATGCATCATGAAGTAAGGAGAAATAACTAAATTTTACTAGACAGATCATTCATTATCAAATAACAAGGCACATAACTAGTTCTTGAGAGATTTTCATTATTCACTCCTGTAATCCACTAAGAAATAAGTAAATTATTTTGTCAAAGATTCGTTTGTTATAACGAGATTTATACAATCGAAGATTTCATGCCATAGTTACAAATACTTTTGCTGCCTTGTTCATTATTTATTTAAATCTTCCGCAATAATGTACCATTTTATCTTTTTAATATTGAATTTCTTAAATCAGATAAATTATAACAATAATATTAGTTATTGCAAAAATTAAAAGAGCGGAGCCCGTTCTTATTATTTTACTAAAAAGATGGAAATATTATATGTTTCGTCTTACAATACTAATAGAAAATGTTCATACTCATAGGACATTATTTTTAGAACTAACAAACATCCCAAAGTCTTTCTCACCTTATATATAAGGAACCGCTACAAACCAAGTAGACGTCAGCCCATAAATAAATACACGATCCAATTAAATTCTCGCGCTTGCGATTCTTTCTTCGAGTCTTCTTTATTTTCTTTTGCTCCCGATAATTTTCTCGCGCTCCCTTGCACACAGTGAGTAAGAAGGGAGGAGAAAGAGCATTAACGCCCCATTGTTTATGAGATGCGAGAGAAGAGAGAAGAGCGAGAAAACAAACGGAGGCCCGAAATGCGTGCATTAAAGCTGTGCGAAAGGTTGGATTTATATCGAGATATTTAAGTTTTAGGCGGATTCTCGTTGAAGAGAATGATATAATTTGGTTTGCAAAAATTTTGTAGAAGTTAATAAAATTACTGTATCACACTGATTGAGCAGTTACAAATATTAAATAAAATTGTTAAATCTTGCTGAAATAGCAAACGTATTTTAAAAAACTGTATATGCAAATGTTACAAAATTAAACAGAAATTCTTATAATACGAATTATATTACGATATTTAAATTAATACACATTTTTAAAAACCTTGCACTGAAACATTTGTACTATAATGCTTTAATGACAAATCAACGACGCACAAACATATTGTCAGCTTATTAAAATTGTCCCATCACAACGAGCATAAATATCACTTCATTGTTTTCAACCTCACACAGACACGTGTGAATTAATTAATCCATACATACCTGGAAATAATTAGAGAAAACATGAACAGCAAAAGTCTCGATCAATTTCCCTCCTTTCCCAGATCAGCAATAACTAAAGCCCACCGCCGATGTCAGACGCGCATCGAATCCCCTGGCCAACCATTCCACCCCCTAACGAGCTTATCAGGCACCATCCTGTTTTCACCTCTCCACCACCCTACCACTAAAAATAAACCCTTCAGAAAAGCGATATTTATAGCCTTATAGCTTTACAGCTTCGATCCTCTCTATAATTAAAAAAGAAAAAGCAAAAAAGCAATAAAAAAAAAAGCCAATCGAATCGATATACACGCAATACGCGGTATATATCCCACGAAAAGACGGTCCCTCGGTGGTATAGGATAGGGTTTACCGAGGCGACTTTCAAGAGCGGGTATAATTAATTTCCCGTGTCACACTGCTGCTACTGCTACTGCTGTTCTCCTCCTTTTGCTCGAGCTACGCCATCGACTATCCCCTTCGCGACAATATTGCTGGCCATTTCGCTCGACGGTGGCGGTGGTGGTGGTGGTGGTGGTAGCGACGACACACGGAAAAGGGGTGACTTCCTCCGCATACCGAGCCGTCAATATATCCACCTCTCGCCTTCCGTAATTAAACATAACAGATCAACATGAGAGCACGGTTGGAGGCTCGACGAAGAGAGAGTGTGTATGTGTGGGTGTTGTATATATATATATGTGTGAGGTAGTATAGGAAGAGGAAAGAGACGAATGAGTGGCGAGGGATGGAGAATGAGGATGCCACGTGACAAGATAGCCTGTCTAATGAGGGTTTTAGGAATGTTTAGTGGATTGTAATAATTGTTGTTGATTCATTGAATTGATATTAATTTTGAGCAATTGTTCAAATGGTAATATAAAAATATTATTATCATTAACAAGTAATGATTTAATTAGTTTATAATATCATCTGAATTGAACAAATACAGTGTCATTGTGATAAGTCAAAGCAAGAGGTTCTAGTTTCATTTGTAAAATCAATATTCTCATCTTAGTTGATAACCAATGACGAAATAGTTTTCAATCCAGTTGAATCATTTTATGCAGATCCTGACTAAAATTAAAAAAAAAAATCTAGAAGTAAACGGTACGGTACAATCCTGGAGTTATATTCAAGGTTCTCACTCTCACCCTCTCTCTTTCTCTTTCTCTCACCCGCCATGAATCGGTTAATTGGATAAATGTCCGACAGAACGTCGGATTACCCTTTTCCGACGAGCAACGTCGCGCGTCTGGCCGTCAGAAAACGTCTAGGCTTCTCCACACGCGTTGCCCGTGTCCTTATCCCAGAAACGCTGAAAATAATCGTCCAAGGTTATTGAAACCCTGGTGTACCTTTTCCCCTTTAGTCTCTTGATGCTTTCGTCGATTTGGTATTTTTGAATAATACAAAAAAGTATGTGTATATAAAGTTAACTATATTTAAGATAAAAATTATATTATATTTAAAATGTGGTTTTCGCTTTGTTTGAAAAAATAAAAAATCTCGTATTTAAAAGAGAGATTCAACTTTTCTATCTACTTTGCTTTAAAACTCCATAAATTATAAAACTGTTTTAACGTATCAGGACGTACTTACAATCACAAATTTTTCTTCTTTTTAATGCCCTATTTATCAACATTGTTATATACGTGCATCAACAGAGTAGATAATAGAATTAGTTATTCGTCGTTCCATGTGCTCATTACAGGTTCAGTAATTGGAAGTAATTCTACTAAGTAAACAAAGTATATTACTCAAATAATGCGGACACCCAAATGCTGCTACATTTATACGCACTACGTAATGGCAACGAAATAAATAATTCTCAAAGCCTTTAATTTTCAAATCTTTTTTTCACAATTTTCCTACCAAATAAACCTTTAAATAAACAAAATCATGCATTACAAAACCTCTAATAGACGCCAAATTTCCGCAACATTGTATGCACATGACATTTGTATCAATTAAGCAATAAAGGACATACTCACAGAGCTAGCCCCCCCCCCCCACCCTTGTACAGCATATAGCACAGCTTACGCATCACAGACACCGCGTCATCCTCTTTGCTCTCCGCCTCTCTCTCTCCTCTCCTCTCTAACTCGTGGCGCTAAGGCGGCACACGACGGCAAATAAGGAGGCTAGACTCTAATTACCCGTCGTAAATCAGCGACAACACGTGCACGAACGCGCGAGTGCTTTCTCTGTTTATCGAGGGATGTTACACCACTACCCAAGAGAGAGAGAGAGAGAGCCGCCAATCTGATCCAAGTTTAATCGTTTTCACTGCCGGAGAGATGCCTAATGTCTAATGAATTCTCAAAACAACCGGTATTCAATGGAGCTATTAAGAATAGCGAAATTGTGCGTGTCGACGAGGTTCGGTGAAAAATTATAGTAGCGTTGTTATTTGTTGTGGTACTGGGTGGGTGGTAGTAGTCGAATGGTGCGGCAATTAATTGAATGATTTGATAGCGGAATTGGGATTCTTATTTGTTAAAATTAATAAATGCTGTTTGTTATCACTAGGTTACAAATAATACTGAATCTTTATTTCTATTCAAGAAATTATTAGAAACGAACTTATTTCAGATGATCATTGAAACAATGAAACTTTTTCAAAACACGAACACCGAACCTTATCTTCCAAACGCTTTTATTTTTCGCTAACCTTTGCTCTGAGTACGCATGAACCGCCAGAAATTAACCCGAGTTGTTTCTCTCTGCGGTCCATGTCTTCTCTCTTTCCCTACGCGCACGACGCGACAAAAATGACAAATAGCACCGGCGAAGAACACACACATACACATACACCAGCACTTTCCACTCTACATGGCCGCTAATCTCTCCGTTGCTAATTCTCGCGCGCACACCCTTAATTCGGAGTTACACGCGAGATTGCTCAAAATCTGACGTGATTTATGCAGGTTGAATTATGCCGCGTCGCGACGTAGCACTCGTCGTGGTTCCCCTGCGAGTGTGGAGGAACTTGTCTCGTGGATTTTTTTTTTTTAAGAGGGACGAGGTAGAAGTTTGTGTTATTGGATTGCTTGCTGATGATAGATATTGTTAACTTTCCGTCTCTCCATTGTTAGAAATATTTTTTTCAATTTGAAATAAATGCATACGTGTCTAAGCATTTTTTCGAATGGGGTTTGACAATAGATATGCATTAGCAATAGCATTTTCTTTTCAATCTAGGAAAAATAGATGCTTCCGGAAACTTAGATAACTTTTATGTAAAAGTTCTAAATATACCTACTATAGACGAGGTGAAATGTGCTTCGTTTAAAAGCCTTCGTTCGCTAAATAAGTATAGAAGATCGACGATAGAAGACTGATAAAATTGTTAAAAGACTATTAGAAGAAGATTAAATTGCCTGTAATTTATTAACTGATTTTAAATTACAGATAAGTTTGAAAATAACTATTGTCTATCAAATAAAGATTTTTAAAACATATTTAAAATTAAAATGTGAACTCGTACATGTCGATATTTGTAGGACTCTTAGGTATGAAGCTAGTTGAGTTTCCAAAAACATGTATTTTTCCTAGACTTTCGAAACGCTGAAGCACGTATTTCTTTATTTTACAAATAGAATAGCCTTTCCTAGAATTTCATGAAAATCTAAAATCTATATTCTTGATGTTTCTCTTGTAAGATAAAATGTATGTAACATTTTAAAAATATTTAAGATTCGTTAGCGATATCTATCATTATCAGTAAAATTGTAATAGTTTCTTTTTTATGTACATTCTACTTAATAAAAATGGTATTCAAACATATATGCACATACTAATACCAATATCTTGCACACATATTATTAAATATCATTACGTTATAGTGATAAATTAGAGCACAGGCAACTGATAATCTATTTCAATGCACTGCCATAACTGCCACGTTATTCAACGAACTCGCGCTAAAAACCATTTCAGAAATGGAATTATAAGCTCGAGCTTATAGTTGCAAGTACCACAAAGCTCCAAGCCGCTGCACCAGCTCACGACCTTTAACGCACTCGCAACCTACAAAGCCCAAAGGCTTGCTTCACCCCCTACCCCTCCTCCCGTCGTCTCTTTGAACTCTCACCTACTATCCGGGGGGCAGGGAAGTACGAGAAAAGGGCAAAAATAAGAATGGTAAATAATGTATTCGCAAGGTAATAGCGAAACGTACATATATATACACATCGCTCCTCCGTGCGTAATGAAAAACTGGCACGGAGGTGAACGGTGGTGTTCTTAAATAAAATAGACTCGCTTCGCTGAACGTTTGTACCTTTCTCTCTCTCTCTCTCTCTCTCTCTCTCTCTCTCTCTCTCCCTCTCTTTCGCGCCACTCTTTCGCAGCCACTCGAAGCTCATAAGGAGAAAAAGAGAGAGAGAGAGAGAGAGAGAGGATAGCTCTGATGAAAGTCCTCTTGGCGTGGAATTTATGCGGAGTATCGAGCGAGAGGAAAGAGGAGGAGGAGGAGAATGGTGGCTTCTTTTTCTTGATTACCGGGAGAAAGAGAGAGAGAAAGAGAGCTACTTCCTTCGCTACGGTAAATAAACTGCGCGGGGATAGAGTGAGGCACGCAGCCGACTGGATTAAGCTGGAGTTATTGTGATTTTTGAGGAGATGGTGGAGGGTGGAGTGTATTTCTTATGATTTAGGGTTGGATATTTAGATATTTTCTGGGGTGATTCAGTGGCGGTGAGAGCAATGAGAAAATGGTAGAAATGAGTGGGACGTGGAAATTGTGCTCTTGGGATAGATGATCGTGTTATGTGTGACTTGCAGATATAATGGTTGTATAGTACTTATTTATTATAGCAATTAGACGTAATTATTCTAGTTGAAAATCATTGTGGAAGAAGAGTACGTTTGAAATGAAAATTATTGGTATGGCTGTATGCGTATGTTTAATGATTATAAAATAAAAGACAAATGCTTATGAAAAGGAGGATGCCAACAAACACTTGGCCTGTTAACTATATTGTAACATTGAAGATCCTACAAAATTGGTATAAGCATGAAAAATGCATGTAATCTTTTAAATTTTATGGATATATAATGAAGGAAGTGGTTGAATAGTTATTTTTATCATTTTTCAATACTAAATACTAGATGAAATATGTACTTTTTTACTTATTTTAGCAAAACTCACTCTTCTTTTTCTCAACTTTCCAATCATTTACTCTGATTAATTTAAAATTGGGTTCTCTACATCGGCAACGGATTCTCGCAACTCAAGTCTTCATTCAATAAAGTTAATTTAAAACGATGCATTCTGAAATTGTTTTCTGCGTTACTTTTATCTTTACAAAAAGTACATCTGTAAATATGGTATAAAATTATTAATAAAAAAAAATTTGATAGAATCGTCAAAATTTCAATATTAACTTATAAATATTAAAAATATACTGTGCTTACTTAGTCATCGATAAAAACCAAACATAGCCTTGCATACGTAAATAATGAAACGATAAAACTCGCAAACAACAGACAATACCATAAACCTCCTCTCTCCCTCCTCTCTCTCTCCCTCTCTCTCTCTCTCTCTCTTTCTCTCTCTCTCTTTCCCTTTCTTCACGTTCAATTGACTTTTGACGAACACGTTTGTCCCGCGTAATGCGCTCTCATAAACACACATGCGCACACACAGGAAGACAAAAACTTTCCAACTTCGAAGATACAAAATTATCCAGATAACACGCGCGCACACACTCACACATACATATACATTTACGCTGGCAAAAACTTCCGACTGCCGTTGGAGGGGACGACGACGACGACGACTACGATGATCGTTCGATTCGCCCACGTGTGTGTGTGCGAAGGAGAGAGAGAGAGAGAGAGAGAGAGAGAGAGAGAGAGAGAGAGAGTGACTGTAACATTGGGCATTCGGGGAAAAGTTTTAGTGTGACCTTGGATGGGGAGAGCGAGAAAATCGATCGCGGGGTGAAGGAACCGGCCCAAGAGAAAGACCAATTTCTCCGGTAAGTATATGCAAGTCTGCGAGGAGAGAGAGAGAGAATAAGAAGAAGAAGAGGAAGATTCAGCGACCTTCGGTTTGCTGGGTAAATTTATATTCGCGTATGATTCTTGGCTGGTGTAGTGACTAGCAATATATTATTGTTGCTCTGAGAACTTACTTGAAAATCGTCTAAATATTTAATGTAGAACAGTTTCTTTAATGATTTTGTATAATTTCCATGAATTATATAACATAATCAAATTCTAAAGACATAGGAAAAATGTTTACTTAATTTGTATCAGAATCCAAAAACAAAGTATCCAAACATATACCCAAAGGTTTCACACTGCACACCGAAGATATAAGCCATTGTCTTGTCTCCTTACCCTACCACCAAACGATCGGAGGCAATCAAAGACACTTTAAAACTCCATCGCTACTCCCCTAATCCAACATTGCCATTAGCAACTTGGCGACAAACCTCCCCATACTGCTATATACCCCGCTATAACCGTTAAAACAAAAAAAAATAGACGACCAACTAAAAAGAAGTCAGGGGTTCGCGCGCGGCCTTGCGAGATCCACGAAACAGATAAGCAGCGAGTAGCGTCTCGCTTTATCATCAGCGTTATTTAAATGAGGATGGGCGCCAAACGCGCAAGTTTCGCTAAGCCACGTGGAAGACTTCCTCTCGTAAAGGGAGCAAAGAGTAAGTTTTTGCAGCCAGCGGCGGCTGCTGTTTGTGCTGACCGTTGCTGGATTTTCCGTCCGGTCATCTTCTCTCTTTCTCCCTTGCTTACCCTTCGCGCTCGCAGCGTCGTCGCCTCCCAAAGCTTGTAGGTCCGCTTATTGCCTCGGCGTGCCTCCAAAAATTTCTCCACTGCTGCTGCTGCTGCTTCTGCTGCTTTTGCCTCGCAGCAATGCAGCGGTGGTTCTGAATTATTTGCCTTTTATAAATTAGCGATGTTTGCTGAGAGGCCCGCCAATTATCTCCTTGGGATTATTTATGGGCCTTTGAGAGGTTTTTCCACGTGGTAACGGTGGTGCGGTTGCTTTTTCGAGGGAAGAGGAAAATCTTGGCGGATGCCAACGTGTGAGCTAAAGGAGGGAAGCAAAAAGTTAGGGTAACAGCCGTAGGGCGATTCTTGGTAGGGGGGAAGAGAGAGAGAGAGAGAGAGAGAGACAGGGAGGCACCGATATGTGCTGTTAATGGGGTTTATATGGTCACGATGTGTGGTGATTATGAGGACAAAGACTGTGGGAGAGTTTTTGTGGGTATGGATATGTGTGGCACGATGTGGACGGAGCGGTCGAGCTTGCGATAGGTATATATTCACGTAGCGATTGAAATTTATTAGTCACTTATGATTGTAATGTGGTTGGAAAATTTTGTATCCAGGAAGAGAGAATAAATAAGGTTTTTAAAATTAGTTACACGTGCATTAGATAAGTTACGATAAGTATTTTTACAAATCCATTATAAGATTTAAAACGTAATTGTTGTTTTAAATGTTTCTGAAATAATGGTTTTTCCCATTAACTTTTTAGTTAAGCACTTTACAAAACTAAGTAAATATTTTCACAATACTTCAATAAAATACAATCGCCTGACCATACCACTTTTTTCTACTCAGCACATCCTCCCATTAACCATTCTCATCCCGAACTATAACCCTAAAGGATTGTAATTCCCGCTCCACTATACGCTATGTGAAATATACATCAGCAATCACAGCTTTCTCTTGCCACATTCGTCGAAGTATCACCGAACTGCGAGTAAACTTAGATTCACCCGTGGGTTGAGATCCTCTCACGTATACACTAACCCCTCTCCTCTGCTACTGTACCATTTAAAATTTGAACGTGTCATCCGTGGGCCGTCGTCGTAGCAGCAGCAGCAGTAGCACAACTGGCGCGTAATTAGCCGAATTACATGTAACAGCTGAACATTAACTCGTAATGCGACCCTTCATTTACTCGGTCATTAGCCGACGCTCTGGCAGCGACGTCTCCCAAGGGTTACACGCGCCCGCGCGCTCACATATACCAGCACTTATCATCCCTTCGCGTCCATTCGAATCGGCCCTTCCGCGAAACATGCCTGGGCTTGGACCGTATGACGCCGGCCACTTAGGGCGGCCGAGAGTTTCTCTCTTAATATATATATATATATATATATATATATATATATATATATCTCCGATGTGATTTTCTCGAGCAGGCCTGTCTTTGGGCGAATTAATTTTAGTTTCGGACACTGTGCTTGTCCTCGTGATTCGCTAAGTTCGGATGAGGGTGTGAATAATTTTGTGAGGAGTTGCCCCGTCCAATTGTTGAATAAGACATTGTTCCTAGAGTTAATAGTGTCGTTGGTTTCCGCTAGGTGGCTGGGAGCTACATTCCAAAATCTATGATAAAAATAGAACTTTATCTTTATAAACTAAATTTTTAATATTTTCCATTTTAATAACGCGTTTAAATAGTAATGTCTATACTTCTATTCATTTTCAACGAAAAGTGAACACATTGGCAGCAATCGACTACAAATGTACCCAAGAAAACTTATTTAAGTACACAGAGAGGGAAAAAATAGCACGAGGGTCGCTTAGTAGTATACACTCGCAACCTGAAATCCTGCTCTCTCGAGTTATCTCGAGAGTTTCAATGTCAAATTACCACGCGGCGGCTACGGCGGCTTTTGTCTCTTATCGTCGTTCGCCGCGCGTAAGCTCTCGGCAAGAGAAAGTACCCGTAGATATCGACTCTGCATATGTATCACGCTCCGTCGATGCCGGATAAACCAGCCGCGAACCTTCTTCTTCCCCTTTCCTTTTCTTTCTTTCTTCGGTTTCTTTCTACGTTTCTCCAGGGGTACGCAGCGCAGTTAAGTAAACTCCTTGTTTATCGGAATCTTTACTGTATCTTCGATGGTATTACCGTGAACTTATCCCTAATGCATTTATATACATTGTTCCGCTTCTTTAGTACATTTTTCTACAAATTGCTTGTTAATGATAGAGAGAGCAACTTGTTTTATCTTTTTGTACCCCTGCGGCGACTAATCTGGCAATCCAAACTTTAGCACATACACACACGCATACAGCACGTAAATTTTCCGTATGCTCAAAAGAACGAAACAGTAACCCTCTTTCTCTCTTGCGAAGCATCATTAACCCGGGTGCGAATCTTATATACCCGGGGCGCCTTGTAAACACGCGTACTTACTCGCGTAAAATTCACGGGCAAACACACACGCCGGCCTCTATACCCTTCGTAAAGAAGAGAAAGAGAGAGAGAGAGAGCCCGGGGTATTAATTACTCGAAAACCGCGTATTTCTTTGAGGCCATGTGGACTTGCCAAATACAGCGAAGCTAAAGCGAGAGAACATCCTGGCGTAGCTTTTATCCTCTCTCTTAACTCCTCATGCTCACTCTCATCGTGCCTTTTTCTCGCTCTCTCTCTCTCTCTCTCTTCTTCCAGCAAGAAAGAGGAAATATTTACAAATATATCGCGTACCAGCGTGTCTGCCACTCGTTGTCGTGGAGAAAGCTCCCTTTTCTTATTGTGTCGCGCGATTGTGTCGAGAGTAAGCGTGTGTGTGTACTTTTCCGGCTGCCTTTGATGTGCCGTAAGAGAAACAGAAAGGGTGCCTCGTATTTTTTTTCGGAGTAGCGGAAAAGTAGTCTGTGTGGGAACCGGTTGTTTGAGGAATTCGACTTGGATGAGTTTTACGCGATAAGGAAATGATTGATTTAGAAGAGAAGATTACCATTTATATTAAAATTGGATATTTAAATTATGGTGATTTTAAGGTGGAGAGTATTTTGTTAATTTGTCTCAGAAAATTTAAATTCGTGTAGTTAATACAAGAAATGAAAATAAATTCTTTTTTAAAAAGCTTCACGTACAAATAAAATCACTAACTATTCATTATCATCTAACTAATCTAATTTAAGCAATTAACATTAAAAAATATATTAATCTCACATAATCTTCCAATACGCGTCATTATTTTTGTATGTAAAATACATATGAAGAACTTCTTAATTTCAATTGGAAGCAAGTAGAAAAGTTAAAATCTTCATTAATTCATATGCTTGCGGTAACAATTCAATCCAGCCCATTACAACACTAACAACAACATACTATCAAAATTTACCAAATCAACCAATCCCAACAAAACATGACCGTCCGTCATCGAACCGCCACTACAATCGTACTACCACACAGTCACACACCACGCAACAGCATCATCGACCCTGTCATTACCCTCATACCCAACCGTCATCGTCGTCATCGTCATTATCATCATCATCCAAAAAGAAAGTCAACCCAGCCAAACACGAAATCATGACAGTTTTGCGTTTCACCCTAACAGTAAGCCCCTTTTACTCTTTTTCTTCTCTTCCTCACACTCGCTCAACTCCCCTAATAGAGCCATTACATATATACTCAAACGCTTGCCTTCGAGGAACATTGCACGCACGCATCTATAGCGGATTACCATAACGCGTCCGCTCGCCATATATACACACACACACACACACATATATATATATATACACGCACAGTAGGGAACGAGTGAGAAAGTATAAGCTAGAGGGAAAGTGCGTGCGTATATAGACGTGCGTGTAGTACATTGCTACTACTACCATATCCCTCGTGTGTCTTTAATTGGTAGAACGTCGCTAGCGCGCGAAGACGCATGCGCGCGCGCGCCCCGAGTATAATCGCCGTTATTACAGCGACGCACGCGACGCGCGTGTGTATAGTGTATGCTTCTCTTTCTCTCGTGCATTATGAATGCGCGTATACGCATAAACTTCAGCACGAAGCGTATACGAGGGCGCACAGATGCAGCGTTTCGGTTTGCGTATAGTGATGGTTGCGAGTCTTTTGTACAAAAGGATATCGACTGTGATTTTTTTGGTATTATTTTGTTTTGGGTAAATAGTACGTGATATTGTTGGTGGGTGATGGGAAGAAGAAGACGTGGGTGGTAAGCATAATTTTGCTCGATATTAATGTAGTTTGTGTGATGGTATAGACGTAATTTGAGTTGCATTAATACAGCGGTACTACAACGTTTCCTATAATGCGATTAGATAATTTGGTCGATACGTGTAGTTAGGTAGTATAGTAACGGACATAATTCAAAGCGAATATTATTTTTAATTACGGCTTTACATCTTTTACACAATACAATTATACTCGTAATATTTTTCATTACAATTATAACTATAATAACCGAACTATAAGAACGAATCGTCCATTGGCAAAACACCGAAGAACCCTGAAATCACAAACGACTATGAACGTCAGCTTTATACACTTTCCAACCCCGATCCTCTTCTTCAATAACCTCCGAACTTCTTCCTCTTTCCTTGTACTCTTTTTTAAAGATTCAATTTTAGATAACTCACGATACAATTGCCACCTGCTTACAAACACACACGTACCCTTAACGCACAACGCATCTCTCTACGGATTAGCGGTAAACAAGTTACGGTCGTGCGAACGGCTCCCCGGAGGATGTTTACGGTCTCTTCGTATAAGCGCACGCGTGCGCGCGCTGTAGTCAATCGCTTTCGGGATGGGATTTCTGCGATCGTATTTGCTGACGAGGCAAGAACGGAAGGCGATAGCCTTCTGGACCGAGAAACGCGTGGGTTGAGAGAAGAAGAAGAAGAAGAAGAAGAAGAAGGGAGGAGAGAATCGTTGCGGAGTGTCTTTTTTTAAGTGCTATTGCATTGTTTTGTTTGGTGAGCTGGAGACATCGAGATGTTCTGTGGTTCGTGTGTGCTGGTTGGTTGTTTTTCGAGGAGATAAAGGATTGAGGGTGTAGTTGAGATATTTATGGATTTGTTGGGTTGATAAAAGTAGGTTCGGGTAATATGTTCTGATTTGAAAGCAGTGGGGGTAGATTTGTGTTTTTATTTATTATCAAATTGGTTTGAAGAGTTATTGAATTTGTTTTTCTTATCCTAGTGACAAATTGAACTTTGGATCATTAGAAAGAAGTTAAGTAGTATTCAAAGTACGTGAGGAAACTGTTGCACCATTCAATTATGTTACAAGCCACTTTGAGATACTCATTATCTTTTCTAGAACTTTAAATTATTTTATTTCTCGCAAAAGATAATTTTATTTGCATTGTCATAATCAAAAACCAGTATCCCATCTCCTTACCGAAAAAAATAAGATGTTTGTATTATAGATAACACAGGACTTAAATGGGTGTTTGTTTACTTCCCCAAGCCGCTTGTAGAGCTGAACCGTTTCAAGTTGCACTCGCGTGTCGCTTCGCCATTTCAAGTTAAATTAGAATTCACCTAAGAAGGTGTTTCTGTTTGTTTTATATTTTAATAGGATCTAATCTGAGATCCAATTTGGGGAACTGGGGAGGACAGCGTCGTTGCAAACTTTTATCGTGATTAGATAAGGGAGTTCGGATTCCTTTTTTTTCGCATTGCCTGGTCAATTGTCGTAATATTATCTTATAATTGCTGCACAATAGAGCGCGAGCGATACGCTGAAAAATTAATGAAAGTAGTCTGTAAGATAATGAGTTTCAGCTACTACTCGTAAATAAGTAATCGGATATATAATTCTAGTTACACGCAGTTTATTAACAATTTTGATCCCGCTTGTTGACAATATAATACACCTAAAGAAAAAGAAAATTAATTACGAACTTTGCATACATCAGGGTACCCAAACAATACTCCACACATACACATATATACACAGTCCCCTTCGGAAAAATGAAAGATTCAAACACGCGCTCATAAAGAACCGATCCATCGCATTCCCTACTCAGACGTCACTCTTTGGAATGTATATATTCTTGCTGCGCATAGAATAACGAGACGCTTGTGGAAAAACAAGCGCCACGGGAGTATAGAGCATTTGCATGTGGCGATCAGCCATGCGTGAAGAGAGAGAGCAGGGAAAGAGCTGAGAAATATTCGCGCTTCTCACGGATATTGGTTTATACTTTTTACGAACGTCTTTCACGCGGTTCAACGAAAACGCTGTAGCTGAGAATTGTATGTAGCGTTATTGGGAGCTTGCGAGAAGAGGGGAAGGTGAAGGAGGAGAAAGAGAAGGAGGAGAAGAAATCTGGGAATCGACGAGCGTAGATTTGTTTGGATTCTGTAGACGTTATTGCAACTGTCGTCGTTTGAACTTTAAATGTATATGTTTATGTAAGAATATACGTTAAATTTTTAAAAAATTGCAATTTGCAATCTTCTTTTATTTCTAGGCATGCACACAACACTAATCATTATTGTAATCACTAGACTGTATAGCAATTCATCTTCTCCAACATGCTAGAAAAAAATTATTGTTTTTGAATCAAATATAAGCTCGTTTCAATCTCCAGAAAAACATCAGAAGGATTCATCAAGGAAGAACCTCTTTAAAGGGACTCCATTCGCGATACTTACGCATCATAGCAATTCTCAATATCGCGCGACTCAGCACGACAGCGTAACAAACTTAAATAAAAACTGCGCGCGCAATTACGCGTAATCGAATCGCGTCTCTCTTCAAAGACAAAAGAAAGTGTCGAGTCGTTCTCTTCCCTCTTTTAGCTTCCCCGCCTTTAAAGCGACTCGCAAGGGTGGAAAAGCGTCAACAGATCGGTCAAACAAAATTATAAGTCTATCGCGGCGGTTCCCTCCCCGCGGGCCAAATAATAATAAATTAACGCAGACGCCCGCGAAAGAGAGAGAGAGAGAGAGAGAGAGAGAGAGAGAGTTACTTAAGGCGACTTAACGAATATAGATTAAAAGTTGGCCGAAACGAAGAGACGAGGCAGATTTTCTCACGAAGCGCCGTGTGTTTGTATTTTAATGAGGAAGGCTATGCTAATCCTTTGCGGCACGACGCCACCGCCTTTTTCGCCTTTCATCCCGCGAAAGCTTTGACGTATAGACAGACGATGGCGGCGGTTTCGCTAGCTAAGCAGATGTTGACTATTCTCTCGATTGCTATCGAGTTCCTAGTTTTATTAAATTGAACGGGTATTTTTTCACTGTTAAAAAATAACCAATACTAGATATAGCTTTGTATTTTGCATTAAAGTTAATAAAAAAAAAGCAACCATATATACATTATTAAAATAGACGAAATAAAAGAAAAATTTGGGAATATATAACCGATGCAGCAGCCACCGCAGCCGCTTTTGCAGAATTGCTCTTTTACCTCTAGTTACCATATACACGTGCTTTTTGCGTTCTCTCTTTTCCAGAATCCGCTAAACTTGTTTCTCTTTCGGGAACGCGCGCGTGTTGTTACGCCAAGCTGAGCGTGTAAGGGTTCCGTGCGCGTGGAATAAATTCACACTTTCCCGGTGCCGACGCTGTGGCCGGCCCGAATATTTACGAATTTCCGAATTTTAAAGGGGACGTGTTGGGATGAGGAAGAGAGCGACGTTTCAAACTGACACATCTGTTGCTAGCTGGATTCAGAAGAGAAATGTTTGTTAGTCGAATTATTAAATTGTATTCGCCGTGTATGATTTTGAGCGGAAATCAATGATACGGTTGAGGTTAAATGTCGATAAATTGTTGATTTAGCATGGAGGATCGATGTTGAAATGTTTGTTAATTCTATCGTGAGATTCATTTATTATTGCACATTTTGTTTTATAGATTTTTTTATAGGGTTTTGCTTTTTATGAAAATCTGTCATATTGAATTGGTCGTTTATAAACCATAGTTTTGAATCTTTGAATATAAAACTTCCGAATCAATTAAATCAGAAAGTGATATAATAATGGTTCATTTTTAAGTTTAACTAGTGTTATTTGGCGCGCTACGCGCGCCCTCTGTTTCTCGATCCGCTCGAGATTCTCGCAAAGAATCGAGATA
>JAYJLV010000046.1:9347583-9360092 GCA_036873485.1 Torymus texanus
AAAGAATCGAGATACCTCGCAAAAATACTCGAAAACCGAACGAATCTCGATCGCTCAATTTATATAAAGGAAAGTAATTAAGGGTAAGTTAATATAATAATGGTCAATTTTAATGTTTAAGTTAAAATTGAGTCCTGAATATCAGTTATAATATTTAATTAAATTATTCCTCGTACTTAATAATTTTAATTATCACGAAAGATTCACCATTACAGTTCCTTTTCTCATCAACCACATCACGTATAAATTCCCTACGCCTGGCCCAGTGCCATAATTCCGCGTCACGAAATCGATCGTTCACGTGTGTTAGCAGTCAGTAGCATATATTCGCCTCTGTCTCTGCCCCTTTCGATTTTCCTTTCATCAAATGACGAACTGAATTTGAATCGCCTGAACCCAACCCCCAAAAATATTCATACGCAAACAAATCTCACCACTACGCAAATTTAAATAATTTTAACTTATCAATATTTTAACGGTATATACAAAGTATTTTTTTTAACAATTTTTGCATCTTAGTAATACCATCACTAAGGTCGATCAAATATTCATTGCAAAATCTCCGATAAATTACAAAACCTCAGTTCAATTAGCAACGTTTGCAATTGTCCCAAAACTTTCATCGGCTGGGCATCGGAAGTCACCCTTCTCCCCTGGGTTCGCATTATTTAAAGTACGTGTAGTACACATTCGGGGATTGTGTCTGAAGACCGTTCGAGTCGGGACTGAAACTTTTCTCTCTCACCCTCCTTCGTCTCCGCATACATTCCTAGGAAGTTTTCATGGTTATATCACGGAGGGGTTGGCGAGGCAAGAAGACGACCAATCGAGTCCGATATACGTATATACATATATCTATAGGTATAGACGTATTTACAACGCGCGACTTCATCCCCCATCATATCGCATCCAAATCTATCTATTAAGCTCTTGACAACCCACTTGGAGTATCAGGAAGACATAAACAAGAATATCCCCGACGGACGATATTCGCTCGACGGCGGCTGAATTCGTCCTCGTAAATGTAGTGAAATTTACGTCGATGTCCCTTCGTCGCGAATGAGAATGGAGAAACTTCGCATTTCAGGCTTTATCGTTATCTCTGTTTGTTTGCCTGATTGTTTATGCCGGTCGATTGGACGGGATTTTCGTGATTGTTTTTCTTCAATGGGTATCGATTAAATGTTAATATTCGGATATCAACTTTCCCGTCGTAGCTTATTCTTATATATACATTTACTTGCGAAGCTTATCAATGAGGTTATTATTTCCAGTATTGAGGACATACATAATAAATAATAATTCTTCAGTTTAAAATATAATATACTTAAATTAAAATGTCACTTTCAGGTGTATAAATTATTACGTTTACAAGGAAAAGTAAGCTATAGAAATATTGTTAGTAGTTTATAACTATCAAACATCATTGAATTATTCAAATGGTATATATTTTATATTAATACCATACCTTATAAAATTTTGATGAACAAACTTTTACAATTTATAAAAAGATCGATTGAATAATTCACCGGTTGAAAATTCCTCCTGTAACTTCTGTTACCCATTTTACTTCAACGGTTATAGTCATTTAAAAAATACTAAATTACACAGTAATAAAAATCTTTCAGAATGATCCTTTAACTCATGCATAAAGTACAAATCGAACAATAATCCTTTCTTGAATAATCCTAATCTTCACCTCGAAAAAATCTATCCATCACTATAGAGCCTCCTCCCCTCTCTCACAGCTTCACAAAAGAACAATAATCTATTTATCCAAACAGTCGGTGCCCGTAAAAAAAACGAAATAATTGGAAAAACGCGCGACGGCCTTCCTCTATGCACACACGTACTCCCAAAAGCCTCTCCTTCCAAAAAAAAAAAAAAAAAAAAAAACGAGCAAGTAAAACAGCCCTTGGGATCGCCAGGATGCAGCAGCAGTAGCAGTAACAGCCGAACCGAAGCGTATGAAACAAAGGGGATCACGTACAGTTTCATCTTCGCTGCAGCGGAGCGCAGTCCGTGTGTTGACTGAGTTATTCGGTCCCTGATCCTTTGGAAAATATTCAATTGACGCAAGCGCGCGAGGCGACGAGACGCAAGCGCGCACGCCGCGTATATATCGATTTATATTCAGCCACGGGGCCCCGAGACAAAGCGGGCATAATCCGCGTTTAATTGAAAAACTTCCGTAGCAGAAAGAAGAGAGAGAGAGAGGGTGGGAGACATAGAGAGAGAGAGAGAGAATATCTCTCCTCTCCTCCTCCCACCTGAGAGGTACAGATCGAACGGGCCAATATACTCGTCCCATATCAATGGGGACGACCTCGTTACGTCATTTTACCACCGCGTAATGTCTCGATTACAGATACGAAGATAGTATTGTAAGCGTTGCGTAATGAGGCGGGCTGGAAAATTCGTCAGAGGCGTTATTGTGTTACGTTTTTTTTTCTCTCATTATTGCTGGTGCCGTCTCTTTGTCTAGCAGGATTTCTTGGACAGTTGCTGTGTTGACTGTTTTTGAAGGGTATTCAAACTGAATGGGCTCATTGAGAGAATATTATCTACCGGTTACCTAATCAAAAAACAAACTTTGAAAAATTCTAAAGTGCGTGTATATTATGTATTATTGGTAAAAATATAATAGAGCTCATGTAATAAATGCTTTGGGTTATTTGTTATTGATAATTTGGTAGAAAAGTAAGCAAAGTATTAATGTCCCGCATAAATACAGCGTATGACTCATGCAATCATTACATAATATACTATTAGTAGATGTCAGATAGAATCTTGACTTTTCTACTCATTTTCTTTAAAATTTACCTTCTATTCTTTTGTAGATTTACATTTTCTCGTCTCTACTTCCTCAGTATAATGCCCATACCATTCTTATTTAATTTGAAAAGTGCAACCTATAAAATCAGCCCTGTTATTTTAAATATATAAAAATATGACATCAAGAAAATAAATTGATCAGCTTACTGAATGGAAAAATTATTATCAAATGATTAATTTATCTTCCCATGCTAAATACATGAAAGTAGTGTAACTCAGCTTTGGACAGGCATTAATTTTCAATTAACGATTGTATATTGAGAGATTTTTCTTAGACTTCATAGTTTTTTATTTTCTAAGTAATAGTTACTGATTTTACACGTTACATTTTAAAGAATAACTAAGTTTATACCTTACGGATAATTTGCTTTGAACAACAGATATTATTTTTTATTTCTATTATGTTATTTAATATTTTCAAAACATTGGAAGTTAAATATTTTTCTAACCAAGATAACCACAACAACGATCAGCCAACCTTCCATTTACAAATTAAAGTATATTCATACCTCCGCAAACTCAACCACCTCTCGCAATCTTATCTCCTAAACAGCCAAGCCAAGCACCCTACCACCCCTCGCCTTGAAATTTGTATTTTAACAACGCGCACAGAGCTGCCAGCCCCGATGGGGTTAAATTTGAAAAGTTTTTAAGTGTACCCAGGACAAGCTTCCGTGTACTCGTGCTTCTTGTTTGCGGCCCGCGCGCGTCAGTCATATTCGCTCCCTGTGCCACCTCGAAACTTCCCTTCCCCTCATAGGAATGATTAACCTGACGCAACGCTGGAAAATCGAGATACACCCTCGCTTGTGTATATACACTCGATGATGATGATGCTAATAATAACAACCGCCGGCGAATGGAATTGGTTAAATAATATAGGCAATGTAGCTGTGCGGTCTGGTAATTAGGTGGATGGCTCGATTGTATCTTAGTTGCTGCGGCTGATATTACGGGCGAAGTTTTGTTGTTTGGTTTCGATTGGATAAGGAAATGAAATGTAAATATGTACTTTTATTTATTTATTTGTATATATTTATACATGTAGTTTTAGTTTCGGAAAATTGTGTGCAAAAATTGAACACTAATTACTTCAATGTTATAAATTTATGTGATATCTCAAATGCTACGTCTTAAATTAAATGATTGCAATTTTTGTAGAGTTATTTGTACACATCTTCTTCCAGCTCATTGTATTTATCTCCGGTACTTAAAATTACAAATTGACACTTACCTTCAAGCCCCCTGACTCCATTCACCCAGAAAAAGTACAAGTCGGCAACATTCCACGGCACTTCTCACAAAGAACCAGAAGTTGAAGAAGAAGACTCTCGTCAAGTGCCAAAAGAACAGACGGTAAAAACAGCTTCTCTCCCCTCAACAACGACAATTAAAATATGACAATCGTTAGATTTAATTATCGGCTGAATTCATTCTCTCTCTCTCTCTCTCTCTCTCTCTCTCTCTCTCTCTCTCTCTCTCTCTCTCTCTCTCTCTCTCTCTCTCTCTCTCCACACCCCGAAAAAAATACCGCTCCGTCTTTTTCGTCGACAACGTCGCCAACCCCTTCGTCGTTATTAAGCGCAATCAAAGACTTTCCGAATCATTTGTAACGTGGCTCTTTGTCGCGCGGTGTGCAATAATTATCGTCTCGCTCTTCTCTCGTTTGTTTTATCGTCGAAGTGTAAGGACAGCGGCATCCGGGAGGCGAATTTTATCTCGACGGCGATTTCACGACGTTTATGAAGAAAGTTTCGAGCAGCTTTTAATTTGTCTTCGCTTCTTCTTCTGCTTCTGCGACGCTGCTGACGTGATGCCGGCTTTCTTTTTGAGGGTTGGTATTCCAGTCGCGGAATTTGAATTGTATATTCGGCGGGTACAGGTCACAGTGTGCTGATGAATGTGGGAGTAAGAATTGGTAATTTTTTCATATAATGTATTGATTAATTAATTAAAGCATTTTCGAAATAATACAAATGTAGATGAAAAAATCCTTGTTTTATTACAAAAATAAATTAAGAGATAATGTAAATATACTAGATACACCTTACGAAGAAAAAAAAATTAAAAAGTTTTTCTTGAAATATATTATGGACTTGTAATTAAATATTTATTAACACGTAAAAATTTTAAATATTTTTATGAAATAATCAAACCACACAACAATTTCCATGTTCACACCAGCAACTCTTCCCTTCTCAGTCTTTCTTTCGCAACCCTCAAATACACAGAACAAATGGCATTAAAATAGCCGGGGAAAATATTGCGACAGTCCATAAAAAACAAAAAGACAAACCAAGAAACTTCGGCAAACTTTCATAGTGTCGGAGCGAAGAAATAAAAGACAAACTTACACAGCACCGAAAATTTGCATCCTCGCCCTATACTACCGCGCATCATTATACGGCCATATCGATCGACCATCGGCCGCGAGTTTCCCATAAATTCTTCGTCTCTCGCCAGGGCGTAAAGTCGATGTCTCTTTTTTGCAGCTGTAAGGCGGTACTACCGACGACAACAGGCGAGCAAACCAAGACGAGGACAACAAGGGCGGAATACATTTGCACCTCGCGTATAAAAGTTTCATGGCAGCGCTTTAGAGGCGATTACAAGCGGATTTATACGGTTTCTATGGCTGTTTATTCTTTTATAGCTGACGAATTATTTAGACGATTAGGTTGGCCAGTGTGGACGAGGGGGTTTATTGACTGCTGCCTGACATAGGGCTGTGTTTTAATAACCGACTTGTCAGTGCAAATCGTTTGGGATTCAGATTAAATATACACAAACAATGTATAGTCAAGGTTCTGGTAAATGCTGGAGGGTGAGAATTTTATTCGATGACAATTAATAGGATTTAAGTATTTGAGAAATAATATTTATAAAATTCTAACCTAACTATATACGTGAATAAATAATTATCAATCTTTCAATGAACCAATGTATTTCTTTATTTTATTTTCAATGGTATGATTATCTTCAAAAACAAATTATTAAGAAAATAGTCGGTTAAATTTCGATGTCTTTTAAAATGACACTTTTTATCCGATAAATAATAAAAATCTATTGGGACTTTGAATTTTGCAAGATTAAAAAATAAATACCTCACAATTTTTCTACACTATTTTTATTATTATTACACATTTTGCAATGATAATCTCTAAAAATAACTGCAACATAAGTATAATAAAAAGACCGAATAGTTAGGGATAAAATGAATTTTAAAAGTCGACAAAAAACTTCATCGTTTTTGCGACAAAATATTTGTTTATCGGCCCCAACAGCAGCGTGGCTCTTCCACGCATACCAATTTTTTACCTACCCATCGATCCAAGTTTTTCGAGAATCCACGCCGACACCAAACACCGTGACAATTTAATCCCCGTGCTTCCACGCGACTGGAAGGTGCGAAAAGTTTATTTTCCGATATGTTAATTAAATATTTGGAAAAGTTTGCCTCGTCCCGTACCGAACGAACGCGTGAAATAACGCGCACACGAGAGAAAGAGAGAGAGAGAGAGAGAGAGAGAGGAAGCATGTGACCGATAAAGCGCGTACACGCGCGACAAAAAAGGGGTGGCATCGACGACGACGTGCGGTCGCCTCGCGGTTCGACGGGGGTGTCGCGCGAATTTTCGGTTTTTCGTTTAATTAAAATATTTCCCGTGAAGTTTGGCACCCACCAGTGCGTGGATTATGGGCAATGGAGCGGTGGAATTTTATTTGCCGAGAGAGCGAGGAAATTTTTTAACAATAGCTTACAGGCTTTTCGTATGCATTTTTTTGAATAATACTGTTTGGGTTACATAATTTTTGTTAACATCAATTTTTTATTCTCTTCTTTTACATATTTTTAATGCGAATATGTAATTCTTTTGTACCCTCTCTTATTGTTGTTGTTTATTAGAATTTTAAGAGCACGTTAAATGCAAGTTATTTTTCTCTTTTTATCGAGCATGTTGTAATATAAATCATTCAATAATTGATAGATAAACAAAGTTATATTAAGAAATAACAACAACTCTAATACACAATTAAAATGAATAAATTAAAATTTTTTTTACAAACAAAAATACTTTCTACACTAACGAAAGCTTTCTTATACAGTTTCAGACGACCGAAAAAGTGTCAATAAACGGCATCGCCAGATACTGTATTCAAGACGAAGAAAAATGAAGGGCCTCAAGACTCGGAATATTTCCGCGAATCTTAACAGATTAATTAATATAATTTCTCAGGGCGGGCACCCAACAGCGCACCGACCGGTGAGACGGAGATGAATATTATTAAGGTTAATTATAATTGGAAAAAGAAAGCTCTGGCAAATATTTCCAAGTCTCAAGTGAGAAAGCCGACGGTCTTTTGTGCGAGCGCGCGCGATTGCATTGAGGCCGATCAGAGTCGGCGTTTATTTAAATGAGTTTGATTATTTTGATATCCATTCATTTCGACGCGCTCGATTCGATATTTATGAGCCGTTCAGCTGTTACTCCGATGGAAGAAACTTTTATCTTCTTAATTACCTGCGATTGTGATAGGAAGGTACTGGATTTAAATGAATTGCTTTTCTGTTTTATATTAATTAATAGTATATATATATATATATATATATATATTTATGTAATGGATAATAATTATTAAATATTATAATATACATAATGTGTAGACCATATAGTTTAATAATTTTTATCATAAATTGATGATATAATAATGTAACTCAAAGTATGCCATATATTTTAAGCAAAACGAATTTTGAATCACACCGCAATTTGTCAACCCACCGACATTAATGTATTGCGAAATTAATTTTTGCCGAGACCACGAGAGTTGAAAGTTTCAGGCATCCCGCAACGCCACCTCGCGATATTAAATGTGAGAATGAATATTTATGAACAATAGGCGCGCGCGTATTTATGCAATACGTCCTGCGGGCTCTCGCTCGCCAGGTCTTAGCGCGGACCATAATTAAATTCATGCTAATAAGAATGAGAACGCGTGGGCGTCGAAGCGTTGGTCAAATAAAGGCTACGGAGTTTTTTCATAAATTAGCCGATTAAAGTTTCACCCCTCGAGCGAAGATGAATGAAGTTTTTAAGACGAGAGATTATGGTAAGCGTTTTGGTGAAGGGTTCGAAAAATGTCGCGTTATTCGAATACGATAATGTATATAATTATGTATTTTTTCCAGTTCTTAATGTTTGAAACTCCAATACATAAATATATAATAATACATAAGACGTTATCCTAACAATAAATATAAATGAAACGACAACGACTTTCATTAAAACAGAATACCCGCTTATTCAATTAACATAAATATGGAAGTAAGCATACGAAAAAAAAAATCCCTGAAACTATCAAATTACGCCTACCCAACTTTACTACACACTAACAGAAACGTCCATATATAGGTATAAGTACGCATTGTATGTTAGCCCGCCGCGCGATGTTTTGATGACGAGGTGAATTATCGCGCGGGTTATGCCTCTCACCCCCACGCACCACCAGCACACGCAGGCCCTTTCAATCCACTTTCGCGCTTCTCGCTCTCCTCTTCTTCTATTGATTTGACGGGGAAACCATCAGACTGCGGGTAAATATTATCCTCGAATTGCTGCTGCGAAGCGACGAGACAAATTTTCCAACCAATGTTTCCGAGTGTTTGAAAAATCGTACTGATGTGTCTGAAGATAACGTCAGAAAGTGCCTGTGTACGGTTGAGAGAAATTGTTGTTTTGTGCTATGTAATATTGGTCAAAAGATTTGGTTTATTTTAAAATGGTGGTTAATCGTAAATAATCTTGTAGCGATTTTTAGTAGAATAGAGATGTTTTTTTAATACATTAATTATCGAGATGGAATGTTTGAGTATATGATGATGCACCACCTACCAGATATTTACAGAACTGTCAATTCACTTAAATCCGTTGAAATATATTAATCGAAATGCTGTGTGAAACTTCTTCCGATACTCGTAAATATATCCATGGTAAAATCATGCCGAAACGATTTTAAAAGGCTTAAAGAACTACTTAATGAACAAGACGGTAAGACAATTAGTTACTGAACGAGATAGACTCCCACTTAAACCAAAAAAAAGAAAGAAAAATAACGGAACCCTTGACTATACACACAGAGGATTTGCATCGCATGTCTCATTGCAATCGCCGTTATTGAGAGAACCGCACGTCTATATTTTTTTTCTTTCTTGCTTCTTCCCCTTCCTCTAAAACGAACCAATTGCGATAATCTCAGCCCCTCTATCAACGCGTGCGCGCATAGCAAAGGAATTAGACGCGAAGTGTTTTTATATCTTACTGCGAATCAGTCGGCGCGAAACTTCCGGCCTCATCTCTTACCAAGCGATTATTGGACCGATAAAAGCAAACTCCGGCAAGTTGGAGAAATTTGTTTTCTAATAATCAGTGTACTGTTACCCTTGAGAGAGAGAGAGAGAGAAAGAGAGAGAGCGAGAGGTTACCGCGCAAGCAAGCTTTTTTTCTCCGCTCTCGAGGTATAATACACGGTGCTCCCGTTTTAAAGTCAATCTTCTTCGTTTAATCTATGAGGGACGCGCACCGCTACGTTCGGGGTGAGCTCATCGCCAACTGTTTTAAAGTTTCGCGAGGCCTCGATACTTATACTTCCGCGAGTGAACGAGGAATCGTTGCGTATATATAGTGACGATCTTTTCTTTTTTGGTCGTAATGAAAAGGAAATATTCTGAAAGTATATGTAGATCGAGCAGAAATTTGAAATTTTGATGAATGATTGGCGTTAATTGTGGAGATAAATAATTAGCCTAATATACATATACACGAGTAATTTCTCTAGCTAAAAGAAAGCGAATCGAAAAAAAATTCCGACCGCAAATGTTTTTTCACGCGCGAACAAGTATAAATGCGACCCTCGTCCAACTTATCGTGCGATTATTACTTGGCGAGGGTGTACGCGTGGCAAGAAACACGCGAAAAACCACAAAGCGACAAAGGTGGAAAGGGAGTGTACGAGAAAGTGGAAATGTAATCGCGACGCAATTACTCGTCACGTGTGTTTATAATGAGCAAAACAGTACGTGTGGGGGTTGAGTTGAGGACTTTGTGCATACGTGAGTTATTCGTATAGCTTTATTTTCATGATGACATTCTGAGTAATATTGAATTATTAATACATAATAATTCTATCGATAAAATATATTTTATATTAATAAATATATAAACTTTTTCCTACAAACCATCTGAAGTGATCGAAAAAATTTAAAAACCAAATTGTATAAGAAGAAGAAGTAGAATAAAAGAAGTCTCACCCTCTCTTCCTCTCAACTTATTAACAAACAAGCTCACTCACTTCCTCACTCTCGTTCCCATCTCACATCTAATTAGAGCTTTCGGGACTTCTTAGACAAAGTAGACTCGAGGCATTACGGGGAACAATCTGCATCGTCTAAATAATGCACAGACTCGCGTTGACTTCAAGGGTCTCTCTCTCTCCTCTCTCTCTCTCTCTCTCTCTCTCTAGTATAACACGTTTTCGCTATAAACCAACGGCTCTCTTTCTCTCTCCCTCGCGTAAATTCGTCGCACGACTTGCTTGCGTCGTTACTGTTTCTTTGTGCAAGTGTACGTTCCGACTGCGTTACGTAAGATTGTGTGAGGATAAGGGCGTTTATTTATTGAAGTATATTGCGGAGAAATTTTTCGACGGTAGTGTACCGAGTGTATTGTAAGGTAACGAAAGTTTGAGAAAGGGTTTATGTTTAGGTTAGCGAGTATACACGTAGAGTATCAATGTGATTGTTTAGATTGTTGGACTCGTGTAAAAATTGAGGTTAAAATCAGTGTAATAATTATAGTTATTATATCAATGCCCGACGAATTCTTATTCGAACTACTTAAAGCTTGTCATCTAGCTAAAAATATAAAGATGAAGTATAAATGCAATGAAAATTTTTCACAATCTCATTTTGACCACCGCCTAAATGCGCAATTGGCATTTTAACATTACTTAAAAAAATTCACAATCACCATATAGAACACTTAAAATCGAACACGTATCGATGACCCAATTACACCGTGGACATATCGAAAGACCTCATAATTCACTCTCTCTTTCTCCTCTCTTGCGAAAAAAATATAGAACGCAGCAGCAGCAGCAGCGCCTATCAACTCTCGCGAAGAGCCGATAATCCTGCAATTTGTATTTATTCCCCCCCCGTTTCACCCCGCATTTCCCCCCATATAAACTCCTCTTCGGCGCGCGTGGGGCTATACGGCGTTATAACGATGAAAAATTCCGGCTCGTCATCTGCTCTCTCTCTTTTTTTTTGCCAAGGGTATGTGTATATATATACATAGTAGAGTACACGTAAGCGCGAAAAAATTCTTTTTAGACGCGCTGAATTCCCGTGGCTCTTATATGGCTTACGCTGCTATTTTTCGCCCGCCGGCGACGACAACACCCTGAAGAAAGAGAGAGGATGAGTAAGAGAGGGGCGATGCTATTTTGCATACTTATGTGGTAATATGCTTAGGAAAAATTCCGAAATTGGTGGTGTAAAGGTAACTTTATGGCCTCATTGATTTAAAAATATTTTGGCTTATTTAGTAGGTATAAAAAGTTTGAAACGAAACAATAAAGGTCTTCTTCTTTGTCGAATAGATATTTAAAAAAAAACTTTTTTTTTTAGCCATGAAATTTATGATAAACATTCAAGATTTCTGTTGCCTTATATTACATTAATCAATTAAAGATAATTAAGATGACGTTTCTTGGATAAACAAAGCTTGCAAGTCTCTCGTTACGGGAAAAGTTTTCGTTGAGAGCAAAGTCGGCGGTTCGCCTAAGTGGAAAATGACAATTAAGTAAAATACACAAGCGGAAAACAAAGGGAGAACGATTGTGCTGGGAGAAAATCGCGCTTCGCCCGTTAATTAGAAATTCAGCTTGATGGACAAACAAGGAAAAATTAAAAATTCTTCAAACAAACTTTTTTCTTCTTCGCTAAAGCAAACTGTGTTTCGATTTTCTTGAACTTAGAAAGATAAAGACAGGAAAAGTAATTGTATGTGAAAAAAGAAACGAAAGCGCAGCTATACTTTAGAAAATATTTTTCTACATTTATTACGACAGATGTAGATATTCTCCAATATATTCGATTCTGCTAATATAAGCAATAATATAATAAAGTTGTTATTTCTATCAGCTTTAAAATCTAAAAAAAAAGAAACTATATCGCAATAAACTTATCTACGCGCCCTAATGTAAACTAAATCAATATTTTCTCATATGCGCCATATACGTCTTCTGCTTTTTCCACAGCTAAAAGTGTATATAGACAGAGGACCAGCGGCTACCGATAAATTCACGGCACACATGGCAAAGGTCGGATAATAAGATGACTAAATTATGATGATCAGGTACCCTTGAGTCTGTTATTAATTGGCCCTTCAGAAAAATCCTTTAAAATTCCCTAACCTCCCACACGATCTATCAATATATACTCTCACGTGAAAAATACCAAAGACAAAAAAAAGTCATTTACATTTTCGTATTTATTATATAATTCCCGTATACGCTAGGAGAAAAATCCCCTATGCGCGAACAGAGCAATTTATTTAATGAAAATATAAAGAAATAAAATTATCGTTCATATCATATTACAATCTCATTATATA
>JAYJLV010000046.1:9360371-9379739 GCA_036873485.1 Torymus texanus
ATTTAACTTAACAATAATAAAATATTTTTTCAATAATTATTATAATTTTTTACAATATCGTTTAAAATGGATTAAGTTAATAATTTACATAGAAATAATCCTTTTTCTTATGGTGAAATTCATATGTCTTAATATTTAAAGAATATGTCTCAATAGTTAAGGAATATGATTTTGTCCTTCCATTTCGCAGACCAAAGAATGTGTCTTAATAGTTAAGGAACCATACACTTAATATAAGAAAACATCTCATTCCATTTTCTCCGTGTAGAAATAATGATTTTATGTTCTCGTAGCGACAGTTCTATACATTTTAAGATAACATTTTTTAGTTAATTAATGCATTAAGTCATAGTTTTCTTCAATTAAAAATATTGGGCCATATATGACATCAATTCTCTTACATATATACGGGCACTGTCGATACCTTTTCCCCAATAACTCTGACCCTTCACATAAAACAAATGAAGAACACTCTTATTTCGAACATTTCCTCGCAAGCAAACATAATCCAAAGCTCCTTCGTCTCGTCATTTACCCAGTATAAAAGACTAAACACATTCCTCACTCATCCCTAATAATTAAAAATTATCCCCGTCACTGGCAATAAGCACTCCTGCAATCTCAGCACACGACACCTTCCATCAAGATTTTAAAGTACGAGCTGCGCACACGTCGCAGACGTAAATCCAGATGAGCATAAATCCATCTCTCACTCGCGCCTCGCAACTTCGTACGCTCTCTCGTTCGCTGTTAAAGAAACATCTCTCGAGCGCGACTTTCTATCCCTCTCATTCTCTCTCTCTCTCTCTCTCTCTCTCTCTCTCTCTCTCTCTCTCTGCCCTGCGGGGGTGCGACGTGCAAAACTTCGAGATGAATGTGACACCTTTTATCGCTCCGTATAATAAATACCAGGCTCTTCATCTATAAAACAAACGGCCCATTGCGCGCCTACAGTTTCTCTTCGTTTTTTCTCTCTTTCTCTCTCTCTCTCTCTTTCCCTCTCGCTAACGCTTCGTGTTTCTCGTGCCGAGACTGGAGAAAGGAGAAAATGTTTTCCTCCTGTGCTTTCGGTCGTGCGCTCTTAATATCCCGGTTAATTGTGTTAGCGTGAGATAAGAGGGAGAGAGATTATCTCGATCGTTTGCAGTTGTTTTGAGGAGCGTTTGTCTTTGTTTCGGACAACGTGCAATTACGTAACGAGGGTGGAGGAAGGATCTGGAGTTTAACTTTTTGGGGTAACATTTTTCTATCGTTTTAATGGCCATGTAAGAGGTGTTATTATTGTGTGATGAATTGCGTGCTTCAATTATTATAATACAAAGATACGTTAATAGAAATATTATGTAAATTTTCTGGTTGAATATATACGTTTCTTACGTATCCTTATCTTAAATATTAAACACATTAGAATTATAACGAAAACCCATACATTTTTCTACTTTTTCATAACTTCTTATTGATCGACTCGTCTCACAATACACACAACCTTACCGAATTTATATTTTCAGAAAATTAAAATCATTAAATCTTCACGAGCCTTTTCCTACCTCCCTTTCTCTCTCTAAATTCTCCTCTCTTCCTTCGGCCCGCACCGTAGCGGAATATCCTCCATGCGTCATTCTTGATCGTCCTCGTCCCCTTTGTGTTTTTCTTCCACCCGCGTTTTTTAAACTGTGTGTTACGCTCGTTGGAAGGGGGGAAGGAAGAGGGCGACTGTTTCTTATGTTCCGTATAGTGACCTCAGAGGCACAAAGGCGCGTTTTTCCTCTTCCGGCTGAGAAAAATGCTTAATAGTTTCCGTGCGCGGAGAGAGAAAGAGAGAGAGAGAGAGAGAGAGAGAGAGCGAGCGTCTTTAGAATTTTCTTCTCGCTATTGCCCGTCCACTGCCGGTCTTCCTCCATTTTTTCCTTTATTTCTTTCTTGGTCTCGTCCTCAGACTATGTGTTTTATTTGCGAACGCTGCTGTTTCGCGCGACGCAATTAGTCACCACGAGGTTTTGGCTAACGTGCCTGTTATGGGATGGGTCAAGTGTCTTTAACCATTCTTCAAGAGTCTCTGAAAATACGTAAAGTTAGAGTATATTAATACAACAATCCAATGTAGCTTTGTTTGTATAAAAAAATAAACTGCAATGAATAATTACTGACAATAATGATAAAATATTAGTTTAATAGCAAGTTACGGTAATGGCACATGCGCCGTCTAACGGTAACAATCGGTATTAAATTTCGTAAATGCGAATGTCAAGTCACACTCACAGTCGTAATTCTACCCAGCATCTTCCGAGAATCACAAGCTTGTCGACTTGCACTCCGAGCATACCAAGCTTCAAGGCCACTATCGCGACTTTCCCACGATCTCCACTCGCTCATCTCTGTCTCACTCTCTCTCTCTCTCTCTCTCCTCCTCGTCTGTTTATAGCACTACTCTCTCTACTTACTCCCGCACGCTCGCGACTTACTCGCTGCACGTCAACCGTGATTAGATAAATTTGTCATTCGAGAGAGTATACCCGTACTACCGCCGCTTCCGCACACCCACCCGCTTTGATTAATTGCCCGCGCACTTTTCGCCTCGGTTCTAACTAATCGCCGTACATGCGAGCCTCTCTCTCTCTCTCTCTCTCTCTCTCTCGTATTTAATCTATATTTAAGCGGCGGCTCGTTAGTAGCGGCGCCTACGACAAACTGTATGGGTGTGTGTGTGTGTGTCGCGGGGAGTTGAGAGAGAGAGAGAGGATGCGTTATGAGCGAAGAGAGTCGTGGGTGAGCGCGTGCGAATGAGGGAACGCGAGGTGAGTGAGTGCGTGTAAATCGTGCGGTTGATTGTCGGTAGTATGCTTGTAGGTCTGTATAATCGGGTGTTTATTTCGGATGGTGAAGTGAGTTTTTAAATTGAGACCGGCTGACTGAACGTAGCTTGGGCTACTTAAAAAACTGAGTTGATTTTTTTACATTGGGTAAAAATTATCTTTAATTTAATCAGTATGTTTAAGAATATCGTTTGTATTACGTAGATTAGTTAATGGTATCTGGAATCAAGCAGACGTTTTAATATAAAAAATTTTTTTTTACCAATAATTACTAATTTATTGAATCAATGTTTTTGGTAAAAGCTTAAAGAACACTATTGTTCCGAAATGAGAACGACGATAATAATTTTAATATAATCCTACATGTAGAATGTACTTGCAAATTTTTTTTATTAAAAAAATTATTTTAAAAACATTTAAACAAAAGTCCATCCTCAATCAATTATTACCATACCACTTCGTTCTCATCAGACTCCCAAAAAGTCTTAACGCGTCAAAGGAGAAATTCAAATGATCCCCTAGACCTTCTTAACCCCTAGCACGCAAAGCCTCTTGAAACCCTTCTCCTGAAATGCATAGCGACAATGCGCGAAAGAAGCAGCGTAAAGCGGAGAAGTGAGTGTGCGCGTGGTAATGCCGGAGAAGAGGAAAGACCGAGGAGGATGAGAAATACGGAGGTACATTACGAGACATCCGTCCGCCCGGCGCTAATGATAATTAGAATGTTGCGACAAATAGAGAGAAGGGGAAAGAGAGAGAGAAAGAGGGAGAGGAGGAATGGTAAAAGATGGAGCGCGAGAATACGTAGGTACTACGTGAAGGGTCGCGGCATGAGTGCAAGTGTAGATGTGTAAGGAGCTCGTATTTTTTCGCAGTAATTTTCACGCGTTCGTCGACGAGCGTTAAGGACTTGTAATTGGAAGAAAAGAGGGATTTTTTCAAGCAAGACGAAGAGCTTAAAGTGGAAATAGAAAATTTGGATAGAAAATTCTTGATATGGTTATTGTATTTTGCTTCGTCATAAATAAATTGAGTGAATTTTCATAGTATAACGTATATTATAAACATAACGTATATTATAAATAAGATTTTAAAAAATAATTCCATTACCATAATTCTTATGGCAATATTTAAACTTATCAAATATCTTTCACAATACATCTGCAAAAAACAAAACAATTCACGAAAAACCATCCAGCCAGTTTAAAAATACCCTGAACCTCGTTCGACACCTCTTGCCGGAAACGACTGTATACGCATCGCGCGAAACGGGAAAATTTCTCTCACGCGGAGGGTCGCACGAAGAGCTAAGTAGATTTCGAGTGGAAGATTTATACGTAGCCGCCCGCGCGTGCTTGACTAAGCGTCACGACGCGGATCGCGAATTAGTACTGCCACTGCTGCTGCTGCTGCTGCTTAGTCCCGGAATGCGTGTATGTATGCGAGCGAGCTAACTGCTGGGTACTTATCACGATTAATCGGATTGCTCGGACTTTTTGGGTTGCGCGATTTATTCCGGGTTGGTGAGTAAGAAATGCTAGGCCATTTTTTGGGATTTGAGGTGATATGATTTTGGGGTTAAGATTAATTATTGTGAGATATTTTCTATGTATATGGCTGTTATATATGATATATAAATTCATTATTATTGATTGTATATTCACTGCGGACACAATTAACTTGAAAAACAATAAAAATCGTTGCTATAAGAGAAAGAAGAAAATAAATCGTTGATTTCTCATTAATTATAAGTCTTTGAATAATCTTCAAAAGCAGAATACACTAATCGATAAATACGATTTCAATTAAAAATAAAAAGATTATATATATTTTATTCTATTTTATTTTTTATTTTATATTTTTTGTATCAGTATAATAAATGTTAAATCTTAGGTAATCAAGATAAAATTTTGTGCACATAACTTAGAAAAATATTTTCAAACATACAATTTTAAGAAATTAAGGAAACACGAAAGCCATCATAAATATTTCTAAATTCTATGCGCTCTCGATCTATCTTTTCGATAGACTTGATACTATCAAGCTTTAAAATAACAGCTCCGGATTGATATCTTTCAATAATGCCTTGTAAAATGGCTGAATCTTCCTTTCTTAAATTTACACTTGAACAATCAAAGTGCGCTTTCACTTCCAATCTGCATGAGCAATCTGTAATAACTCCAACGGTAAATATATATAAATGTATGTATGTGTGTGTAAGGTTAAATAAAAATATAAGTTACTTATTTTTTTACCAACTTTGCTGTAAGCTTCTGTTATAGAACAGTCTTCACTGGAAGTACTTTCATCGAATATGAAATTTCCACATATTTCTACAGTTGTATTTTCTTTAACGAGTAGCTCATAATCCACATTGCCACTGTTATATATCGTATTTCTAATACGGCTTGCTTTAGCAGATCCAATATACACAATCTAAAAAAATAATTGTAAAAAAAAATTATTTTAATATTATAAATAGAAAATAATATTAGTTGTAAAGTTACCATTCCTATCTCTGTGATTTGATGTAATAATTTGGTATTCTCATTCCAGGCACAAACCTACACCTCCCGCCCTTGAACATTATTAATAACAAACTTTTGAAATTTAGAATTCCTCGGTGACATAAAATTATTATTCGTTTTAGTTACGTAGCCAATCATGTCTCTGAAAATAGTTAGAAATCAAAATTAAAATAAAAAAATTTCTATTTATAATTTGATCTCTTAAAAACAAGTAAATTTGTATTCTTAAAGTAATAAATTGATTCATTTATTAAGTTATGTTTTTATCAAGTTTTTAATAAAATTGCTTACACAGTACTGAGATCTCCCTCTTGTACATTGTCAATAACCTCATTACTGGTAAAGATTTCGACACTTAAATGCATTTTTAAACTGAAATAATCAAATATTCAATATTCAAATATATATGTTTAAAAAATTACAAATAATAAAATATATAATTACAAATATCAGAAGTTCAGATTACAAATCAATGTTACAAATTGAATGCGTTAGTCGATACGTTTTAAATCTCACTCTTTTATTCTCCATGTCCAAGCTACGTCCTCAACTCTTTATCCTTGCTTTGTTATGATGCTTTCTTATAACCTTGACTGTTACATCCGACAGCGAGGTTAAGGTATTTCTTAATTTATCGAATCGTATTATATCAACGTCGTACGCAAACTTACAAGTGGGAATGGAATCTACTTATTTTACTGTACATGGTGCTCTTTACATTTATATTTTTTAGTGCCATAAACAATAAAATAAATAGATTCCACTCTTATTTATGAATTTACGTACTACACAATATGGTACATTGAGATACGATACAAGAATTTAAGATTATTTTTTAATTTAATTTATTAAGAAGCACTCCTTAGAAGCAAAGCTCCAATTTCCATCGTGAAAAAATTCCATGCACATGGTATGCGTGCTTCTAAGTTTTCTAGTATAAGATAAATTGGTTAAAAATTACTGGTCAATTCTATCTTAAGCTTAGCAAAAACTTTTTGAGATTTGTTCAATGTGTGAACTGAAAATATTCATTACTGTAAAAAACTGTTCTTTTAAAATTATAGATAGACTTTATTCATAGATAACTAGATGAATTTTTCGAGCATGTATATAATTTATAAGAAAGTGATGTCGTTTATGATAAAAACGAAAAATTTTAAATAAATAAAAATTGAAGGAAGTCTTTCATTAATAATTCTTAAGAAAATCGATAATAGAAAATATTCATAGAACAAAATCAACACCATTATATTATATTATCGCCTAGAAACTAAAATGAAAAAAGACATTCAAGACAATCATTCAAATCCATCTGACTATAAGAACGAAACATCAATAAACCCTAGTACATCTTCTCTCGTGACATTAACGCCACGCTCCATCCACTAACGACGACACCCTCAACCCGTTTCCCCCGCACTTTTCTCTCTACCATCGTCTTCTCATCCTCAACACAGCGGCATCACTCCGCGACTTGGCTCGAATCGTCAGCCAATTCCTCCAGCACTGCTGCTGCGCGTAACGAGGGTAGAAATTTATTTGTCTACGAAAGAGACTGCGGTCGTGCCGCGGTGAAATTTTAATAAATGCGCGCAAAACGCTCTCTAAATAACTTGGCGCCAAGCAACGGCAGCGACGGCAACGGCGAACAAGAGAAATATTAAACAGTCTTGTTTTCGCGTAAATCAGTTAGGAAATTCACCCTTTTGCGAACCCTTACCCGAAATCCTTTAGGACGGTATTGGGGGGTAACCCTTTTCTCCCGATGATTTTTCGTAGGTCGACGACGACGACGATGGCGACATTCTTTTGGAAGCAGGGCGAATGACCTGTCGACTGGTATAGGTATAGTGGTATTTGCAGTTTTCGCAATGTCGCTGTAGAAATGTGGTGCAAGAGGGGTGGAAAAATATTTTTGCTAGAAAAACTCCTTTTTTATAAAATACTTGGAAAGAAAATACCGTAATTTACACATATGTAATAGCTCTATATCTACCACAATTATAGTTATTTTTATTAGAAACTTTCCCTTCTCCTAAATCATTACCATCAAACAAGTCGAAAACAAAATGGTTTTATAAAAAATTCCAACGAGTCTGTAAAATTTGATCAACTGTAATAACCCATTGACGGAGCCCATAATTTTTTCTGAAAATACACGTATCTTTGAAAAGCTGATGAGATTGAAAAGTAAATTACACTTCATCTTTGATTCAAACGAAACGCTTATTTACATTCGAGAGAGAGTAACGAAAAATCCCATTGTACATCGAAACAAAGTTCTCGTTTCGCCTGCTCCAACAAAAAAAAAAACAACGAAGACCCATGCTCACGCATATATGTGGATTAAAATATTTGTTAAGGCCGGAAAAAGTATCTGATTCCCATATCGGCCGCTTAATTGATTACGCGCGGTACGCGCATTGTACAAATCCAGACACACGTCAATCTCTCTCTCTCTCTCTCTCTCTCACGTTCAGGCCTTCGGGCAAAGATCTACACGTCATCGCGCTCACATAACGAGCGAAGTAAATTGAAAAGTTGCGCGTATTTCCTTGCGGCTGGCCGTTCCGACGTTTCCGAAAAAAACGAGAGAGGAAAATATATAGCATGTTGCGATCAAAGCTCAGCGCGAGGGGTTTTCAAATCGAGTTTGATGGAAATCGCATCAGCTACGCATACGGATGTAACGATGGGTGAGAGAGTGCAGAATATAAGGTTGTTGGGTGCCGTTGATGGGCATCGATGGAATGATACTGTAGACTTTTTGGCGAGTTGTTAATAGATAGAGGATTTCTATTTTTTTTTTTTTTTTAGAAGAAAGGTGGATCTGTACCTATTATTGCATCGATTAAACTGATATAACACGCAATGACGTATTACTTTAAAATGCTATTTTGTATTTTTTGGTAATACTATTTAACTTCAACATTCTCCTCATTAACCGTTATTGGTCACATTAAGTAAAATTTACCTGAAAAAATTTCGATTTTGATTACAAAAACTAAGAAATAGGCTTTGGTAATCTTTAAAGAACATCTAGTAATTTTTTAAAAATTATTGAAGCACAATATCAGTTTTTTAACTCTGGAGTAAATTTGGAGTAATTTTGAGATTAATGAAACCCGTGTGACTGTTATGTGATCCTACTGAAGTATAATCAATGAGGGTTGAGCTTCTATTTTCCGTACACGTTTAGTACAGAAATTAATATTTTACTCATTCTTATAAAAAATATCAAGGTAGAAAAACAATTACTACACTACCTGTAACACGATTACCCTAGAAATATATATCTTCCCCTACTACAATATAACCACTTCCCCATAATCTAGATATTTATACAACTCGAGCTATATTCAATCACCATCATCTGACCTATCAATCGTCCAACACCACCGAATCCACCGCCTCATCAATCTATTCTCCCCAAAAACAATGCTCTCAACCCCTTAACGAAGAGTAAGAGAAAGTGCCGCAAGTACCTCTCGAGGTATACCTCCTCGTCGTCGTCTGCCTCATCTCGCGAGCGTAAATCCTTTAAGATCCGCGAAACACCCTCCTAATTCCCCTTCCCACCACCCACGCCGAGTCGCATTTAAATGCGTGACTAATGTCGTACGCCTGCGCGGCCCAGTTGATTATTTACGAGAACCGACCCGGAGAGTTCTTATTTCGGTGCTAGCGTTGAGGATTGTATTTGATGAATTTGATAGGGGTAATGTGGTGGAGGTATAGTGAGGTCAATGACAGGAGATTAGATAACTGATTCACAATTAGCGATGTAAAAATAAATTTATTTATTAATTTTATTGAATTATAGATTTTTAATGAGACATTTGTTTATAGTCTTAGTGAAACGTTCGAACTATTTAGAGATAATTGTAACAAGCCGAATGCGTCCAGAAATACATAATAAAAATTATAGTGAAAAGTCTGAAATAATAAAATAAAGAATAAAAGTTATACTAATAAGTGTATTACAACAATTTCTTCAATGCCATTACGTGTTTAAAATCCATGCATATTCCATTTACATTACAAATTCACTATTACGATCATAAACACGACTGAAACAAAAAAAAAATAAATTTCAAAAACCATTCACTGACCGAATAACATCCCCAAACCCCAAAAAAATCTAAAATCCTCACTTCAACACTCCAACAATGCACACAGCCATTTTCCACCTATCCCGTACAAAATTAAAAAAAAAAAAAAAAAGAAGAGAGGCAAAAAGAATCTCGCCACAGCTCTAGCACATAATGTCCAGTAGCAGCAGCAGCAACGATGACAGCGGTACTACGCTGCCGGTGTATTATGCCTCTTTTCTGCGAGTACACAGCCCGTATTAACTGCGCGCGTTCTGCGGAAAAATGGCACAAACGCGGGCATGCACGTACGCACGCACGCACGCGGGCGAATTAATGACGCGCCACAAAAGAATCTTTTTCTCTCTCTCTCTCCTTCGTCCTCTCACACACGTATTATTTACCGGATTCGGGCGCGATGTCAGGCCGGCTGGCCATTGTTCGAAGTCTTTTATAATTATCGGACGAGGACAGACGAGGCGCACGTCGCGGAAGTCCAGCTATGCTGTAACCAACCGACGAAAGGGGGTGAGTATAGCTCGTGGGTTAAGGCTCGAGGACAATGAGGGTTGGAAAATACAGAGAGGATTGGAAGAGGTTGTGTAGAGTTGTAGAGTTGGTTATAGATATTTTGAGAAATAGAAGGAATTTGGAAATAAATTTTTTTTGAAGTGTTTTTTTTGTGGGTTATGGTTGGATAAAATTTTTTCAGCTACTCCACCAATTAATTATTTATTAATTGAAATGCTTCTTACTAGAGTTTCTGTAATATTTGCAGATTAAAATATAATTTCCTCGTTGGAATTTCTTAAACATTATTTCTGATTATCATTTTATTTGAATGCCAAAACTACAACATAACTCTTATCAAACCAAACAGTGATTTTTCAAAATGAAAAAAAAAATCGAGACATCGTATTGAATTACGCAGAAAGCAATGCCCATTGTAATCCACCCTTAACCGCGCGAGACAACGAGAAACGGTCAGCTGCGGCATTAATGCATAAGAGGGCGAATCTCGCGCATACATGCGTATATATATGTATGTACCTTCTCCCATCAGCGAACTTTTCAATGGAATCATAATTACGTATCCCCGTACGCTTGGAGATGTATTTTTCCTCTGTTTCCATTTTTATCCCTCCCGCTGCGCGCGAAACGTGAAACGCAAAAGACCAAAGGGTTGTCGCACGCGCTTTGTATGCTCACGCTGCATTATCTGATCATTTTTATTGCCATTGGAGGGATTCACTCTGTGTACGTTGGATTCGTTTACATATGTGGAGATACTGTTTTTTTTTTCTTTGGAAATCGGAGGGTTGTGTAATGAATTTTATAATTCTAATAATTTTTAGAGACATGGAATTTCATAGAATTCAATAATTTTTCTGTAGAGTAAAATTTTGAAGCACAAATAGAACAGTGTATGCCGTACATTGCGATTTGTCGATATATTTAAGCTTTGATATATAGTTTTCAAGTATCAACTGTCTTAAAGTTCAATAATTTAACGAAATTTTTTTATAATTATAATGTACTAAAACAATTTACTCTTTGATTTTTGTAATTCACTATTTATAATTTATGAAATTTGCTAACAACCAGTTTTTCCTAACATTGTCATCATTTTTATGATACACATCGTTTAGATCCATTAACTTCGCAAAATTTAAAGAGATTCCATCAGTCTTAACCACGAATTATATATATATTACACCCAATTATCCGTAATTGATGCAGAATTATGCTTATTACTCACCCTATTCCCCTTTAAAAATAACAATACACCATAAACCACTTCCGATCCTGTTCCTCCACCTCCTCTACTAGAAAAAAAACTCCTGTTCTCTCTTTCTCCCCCCACCCCTCGAGACTCCAGATACCGAAAATACCCTTTCATCCGCAAACAAGGAAACTCGTCGGCAGCTCGCAAAAACTCGGCAGCGAGTTCTCTAAAAAGCCGCGTGAAACAATTTTAATGCGAAATCTATGGCGCAAGGACCTTTCTGTACAGCCGTTTGCGCAGACTCTCTCTCTCTCTCTCTCTCTCTCTCGCTGAAAGCCGTAAAGTCACCGCAAATCCCGTCGGGGAGAAGGAAGAGGAGGAGGGCAGAGGGTCGGTAAACAAACAGTGAAAATAATATAATTTACAGAGGATTAGAAATGCTTTCTCTCTCTCTCTATCTCTCTCTCTCTACCTCTTGCGAAAAGGGGTAGGGATAAAAAGAGATAGATAGAGCGAAAGGGTTCCGCGAGAGGAGAATATAACTGTTTCTGGTTATAATTGATATCCCGGCAAAGCTTCGTAATCCTCTACCCCTCTCTTTCGTTCCCTTCTCCTTAGCATTTCCCTCTCGCCGTGGTATACCCAGAGAACCAACGCTGGTTATTGTGGAATTGTCTATGTAGGTGTGTGAGTACACGACAATGTGTGTCCGGTACTTGCAAGATCCTCGAGAGCGCGCGAGTGTTCTTTTTTCTTTTTTTTTGTCGGGCACTTTTTTTCGCCAGAGTTAAGCGTCCTAGCGATATATTTTCTTCCTCTCCTCATATTGCGCCCAGCTCGGATCCGGGATTATTTTTCTGCAGCTCGTTCGGTTTAATTATGCCCCGCGCAAAGAGTCGACGCGGAAGATTACCAGTGTATTTATCAGTGATTACGGTAGTACGTTTGTTTCGGAGAAGAGCCGAGTTTTTTTTTGTCGGTGGAGGATTCGTAGTAGAATGAAATAATGGTTGCGAGAAAAGGGGGTTTTAATGTACCCGGTATTGTGAATTGTATTATTTTTAGATGATCTTTTAGGATTTATTTCGTATAAAAGTTGTGTTAGATAGATTGCGAATGTTCGTGAAATATTGAATACTTACTATTTGTACGTGAAAAGGTAAGTATTATTAGTACCCGAAACATAAATCCATAATAAAAACGTATTAAATGAAGAATAATGCAATGCAGAATTATAAAGTCATTTATAAATGTATTATTTTTCTAACTAAACCTGTAAATAATTTGCTTCAAAAAGTGATTGCAAAGCACGAAATATTTGAATATTCAACACACCTTCAATTCTCTTTCATAATTAACCACTAATTCTTTACTTATACTTTTTTTGTTTCAAATTACCATCACCAAAATCAACTACAAAACTGAATATTGCACTTTCTTTAAATCAAACTTGAAAACAGACTCATCAACAGACACGGAAATTCCATCACATTCTCACGACAGAATTTGTCCCTCTCTATATATATATATATATACCACTCATTCAGTCCACCCCCTAAGGATCGACTACGACTATATACGGTAGAACCCAGGCAAAAACTCAAATCCCTGGAAGTGCTGGGCATAGGTGTTTGCTCAGACTCGGGACGACGGCATATTTCGCGTCGCGGCTGGCGAAGAAAGCGAGAACCCGATCGAGTGCTCCGACGGCTCTTGAGTGTACGAAGGCCGATACGCGGAGTGTAAATGTACGTGTGTATACGTATATTTGTGTATGTTTGAGTAGATCTTTATGGAAATGCGCGAAGGTAGCGATGCTAAGTGCCTGAAATATTGGAGAGTGTGGTTCGAGAGTAAGAGGGTTGCAATAATTGGTTCTAACAGTGATGTAGTGAGGATGTTTAGTCGGTAATTAATAACTTTTTTATTAAAATAATTAAAGCAATGAAAGATACGAATTGGTTTAAAGAATAAATTTTGTTCTATGGTTCTTAAACGCCTACTTCCATGCAGGCTAATCAAAATTTAGCATACGCCATCTAGCGGAAATTATTGAAACTACCTGTTTTTAATTTGTTCTTAGCCCTGGACTTGGATTAGCTATCTATCAAAACATTGAAACTCTAAAACAGAAAAAAAAATCGAGTTTATCTGAAAACATTTCAAACCCATTTATTTCAAGACACAAATTATTATAAAACTCCTATAACCCCTAAAATCATAACCACTACAATAATCAACACACACTCTCCAGCAACTCATCTTCCCAAACCTATCAATTACACCGAACCCTCGCCAAACCGATTAAACCAATCCCAACCCGAGACTCTATCCGAGCAACCGAAGATACTACACACCAACGTCGGTAGTAGCGCGCACCGACACTCGGAGACACTATGGCGAGAGAAAGGCAAAAGCGCCTCCCCAACGAGTGTTTGCCTTGGGTGTCGCTATACTGCCGTGGCATGCACGAGTCTCTCTCTCTCTCTCTCTCTCTCTCTCTCGCTCTCTCTCTCGGCGATGGGCAAACACACCCCCACGAGCGAACGAGCAAGCGAGCAAAGTATCGATCAGTATAACTCCGCGAGGAGTGATCCGGTGTGGCGAGTGTGCCTGCCGTTGTCTTACGTGCAATAACGCGTGTGAAGAAGGGTAAGGAAGAGTTGTAGAGTACAAGGAAGAAATAATTTTTTAGCTGAATGTTCAAGAGGGAGTGAGTTTATGTTTTTACAAAAATTTTTAGTTATTTATTTCAACAATTTATCTAACATTCTGGATATTTATAGTATTTTTATTATAATTTTAGTTTATAATTAATTGGAATTTATAATTCACTCATCGAGGTTATTATCTAATTTGTGCCTATCCTTTACGACCAATCAGCTGAACGTCATACGTGCTACTTTATTATATTTAACCAGAACTTTTTACAACAATAATCGCGATTCCTCTAACACAATTCCTCATATAAACCATCTAGCAGTTCATACTCATTACAACTCTACCCTTACGGAACGCAACAAAAATCCATTAATACCCTTCACTTTGTTTACTCTACCTCCTCCTCCCACCGCCTCCTTCACCTCCACTCTCCCAAACAAACAACCTCACTCTCTTTCTCCTCGACAATACATCCTCAGACCTCATCTATATATATACACACATATCCATCCACTCAATGCACAAATACATATATGCACGTTCATACGTGTAACCGCAGATATAGATATTCGTGTATGTTTGCACGAACGCATACTGCTGATGCATTTTTCATTGACCACAGCGCGCACACGACGAGGCGTTGTTGTGCTCGAGCTACCCCCTTGTTTTCTCATTACATTTTCCTTCCCCCCTCACGTGCTGCGCATATTTCATATATGTATATATATGAAATATGCGACGTGACGTATATATATACACATGTGAAATGATAATGGGACACACACATACGATGGTCTACATCGATGCAGTAGTCGCGATGAATTGCGGAATGACGGGGCGATTATTGTTTGATGCTGTTTGTTTGCGACGTCGCGCATAGTCGGTGGTGGTGCTGGTAGCGTCGTTGCGGACGTATGCGTCTATATATATATATGTAGCTTGTCGGTTTTATTGCGCATCGGATGCGGATATGAATGTTTAATTGGACGGCGCGCTGGCGGTGTAATGTGGGATAATACGATGAGGGTGAATTGTGCGATTCTTCAGCGTTGACGGTGAATTGTAATTTATATTTTGTTTTAATTCGTTTTAATTTTCGTTGCTATAATTAAGTTTGGAAAATTATTCTTTATTTGAAAGTTATTTAAAGTTTATTGCACAGTTTTGCAACATATTACAGGTTCATTAAATTTGACTTTTACCTCATGAAGTTGTCTACAAGTAACGTAGCTAATTTTACTTGAAAATATTCTTGCTACTTTTGTAACCGTATGATTAAAGAAATTGATTTTAAATTAGATAATTCAATTTTAAATTTTGTCATATACTTAAAAGAGTTTTTAATGTCATTAAAATTTAATGTAGTTCAGTACATATCGTAGAACATTAACTCGCTATAATAAAAACATTAAATTTCACTAACAGCATTGTTGATTTTTCCATAATTTATCAACACCGTCCACACAAGGGACGCAAAAACTGATGTACAACATCATCCACTCAAGATGATTGCCGACTTACTGCAGTCTGGAAAAAATTAAATTACACCCGAGGACATGCAGTTTCGTGAAAGCAGTACTTGCGGTCATTCCTTACTTTGCGGTTTTCAAATACGATAAACTTTTGTAATTGAGTGTTTAAGTTGGTAAATTGACACATGAAACATTCAAAAGTTTACAGTACATTTAGGGACAGGATAAATTTAAAATTTAAATCTTTTATGACAGTTTTCTCTTCTAAGAAGAAAATAAAATTGCTTTTATTATAAATAAAAGTAATATTTAATATTATGATAATTTCATGTAATTGCTATAATATTCAAAGCTAAAGGACGTTAAAAATGCTGAAACAGAAGTATTTCCACTAATAACTCGGGCCTATACATATCTGGTGAAACGGTTATCTGTACACGCCAATAAAACTCACCCAGTCGTTGGTCCTTATACAAATGCAGATCAAACGTCAATAAAAAGGAGCGTATATAACCTATGCCACGGCTATGCGCTGATTGAGTGTACATAAGCGGATTGACAGCAACAAAAGCAAAGATGCGCGATTAAAAATGCATTCGTACGCGCATCGAGGCCGTCGAATTTGCACAGGATTCGATATGCACCCGTTTGGTTTCCCTTTCACGTCTACGTTTGTCTTCACGTTCACTTTTTTTTTGTCTCTACTACCGGTTCTGGTTCGTTCTCCGCTGTTTCGTTATTATGCAGGCTTATTTTCGTTGCGGAAAGCTCGCGTATTGTGTGTCGGGATGGGATTGTGGATGGACTGTGCGAATGCTTGCATGCACTGTCTATGAATATGGGGTGCTGAATGACTGATAAGGGGTTTTAAGGGTGAAATGTTTCGGTTTGTGATGAATAAGTTATTTCGGATTGTAGTGTTAGGATCAACGCTAGATGGAGTTTATGATTGATCAGTTGTTATTTTACTGATTAGCAAATCTAACTCTTGACTAATGAATTCTCCGGTTCTAGGATACGTTGTACAGCAAGTTGAAGTTAATAACTGAGCTATGACGGTGAGAGACTTAAAAGTAATTTAACAAATTGTACTTTAACAAAAGAACAACAATAATAAGCGCAAGTTATCGCAATTACGCACAGAGTGCGCTAATTTCTGAGAAATAAAAGCCCGAGAACGAGAGGGCTTGCTCTCTCTCTACTTGGATTCCCCGAAGTTGTCGCATCCTGACTGTATTGATATACGACTGGGATTAGTAAGAGCACGAGTGAGAAATAAAATATTGTAAAAACAGCGTTGCGTTATAAGGATCGACAAGGGACCAAGTGGGAGAACAAGCTAGGCTCAAGGAGGATAAAATAAGTCATACTCTAACATACTCGTATACAAAATCGACGTTCATTCTAAAATAGTCAATAAATGTACGTATTTGTTCCTTAATATTAATTACTTTAAATTTGTACTGTGATAGATGTTGAAAGGCATTGTGTATTGTAGGTAGCTAATATATATTTAGTAACTTTAATATTTAGTAATATATCAATAATTATAAAAAATATATTAATAAAATTATTATAAAGAAAAACGGTATAAGATCGTAATTTTACAAGCCATGGCGTTGTGTAGATTGTCGCATTATTCTTACCTAAATAGAGTACATTCTTACAGATTTTATAGAATATATCACATCAAAATTAATGGCACTGTCATTTTGGTGAAGTAGTGGAACTATACTTCGGCCGATCACCAAAGTTAAGCAACGCTGAGTGCAGTTACTATTTGGAAGAGTGACCATGGGAAACCTATGTAACTTCGGTAACCGTTTAAGGTATTATTCTCTTTTACCAAAGTGTTGGTTAGATCATATGAATATGTTTTTAGTATTTAAGCCAACAAAATATGTGACAAATATCTAAAACATCATTCGAACAACGGGTTGGTGATGAAACGAATGCAGACAGCAAATCCACAGTTGTTCACCATACATAGAGATCTCACAAATAAATCTACTCTGAAGTTTCTGATCATGTTAATCTGCAGCCTGTTTGAGACACCAGCTGCAGATCAATAAACTCCAAAATACATATATATATATACATATCAAAATTAATATAGATGTAACAACTACAAAAGTTACGATTATTAACAATTACAAATAATATATCATAAAATTAGCACTTCTCACTCACTTGAACTCATTAATAAAGTATTTATCAAGCTAAGAACCATATTTAAAAGTATCCCTCTTTCCATCTCTCCATACATTCAACCCATACACATACACACATACATCACTGCACCCATAAATGCCCCAGATCCAATTGACACTTCGCATTCGCCAATCTCCTAATTAATCATCCAAAAAACCACGAATAAATCTCTTCGACCCTCTCCCTCCCTACCTTCCACCCAGATTTCCACGCTCACACGCGTCCCGCTATTTCATCCCTCACTCTTCCTCCCTCTCTCTCTCTCTCTTCATTCACACAGCTCCATGCAAAAACGACGCGGATGCATCGGACGGGGCAGCAGTGCTGCATCCGATGGGCGATTACGCGCTCGTTCAATATGTATATCAATGCCGTTGCAGTAGCAGCAGCAGTAGCAACAGTAACGTCGGCTCTCCGTATACAGGCGAAAATAAACCGGTGGCCGGATAAAATCCATCGCTAAATTCGAGAACACAGCAACAGGTGGGAAAAGCCCCGCGCGAACGTGACTGAGCGGGCTGCATCGTTTTCTCTCTCCCACTCTCTCTCTCTGTACGCGCCTGTTGACAATCTTTTCAATCCCGTCCTGCGTGCTCGGCACTGCAAACAACGTGTGTATATATACGTGTATGTGTGTGTATCGGAAAGTCGCGTGGCTTTTTCGCATTGGGACCGGAGGTCGACTGGTTTGTCGAAAATAAAGCGTCGGAAAATTGCACTGCGATTGTTTTGTATTCATATGTGTATGTGTGTGTATGTCTGTGGAGAGGGAGAGTGGGTGGATGGATCCACTTAGTCGGTGCGTTTATTGGCCACGTTATGAGGCGGGAAGGTGGGGGTGGGATAGGTTTGTTTTTCATTTGTTGCCCCGGGGGCACGGCGCTTTTGTTTATTCGTTTGCGAGAGCATGGCTGAAGGATTAATTGGGTCGTGAATTATTTCGAGGATCGAATTGGAGAGATTAAAGTTTTTGTTTGCAGCGATGGGTCTGCATTGACTTTTTATTGTCTCGTGTTTTGATGTGATTATTAATTTTTGGTTTCTTCTTTATCATTCTTTTTCATTAGCTTTTATGCTTTTTTTGCCTTCGTTCTGTCTATCATTTCACGAATTATTGGTTCTATGAGTATGAATTTTAAACTGACTTATTTTGCCTTTAATTCAATAATCTTCTTAATTAATAAATTAATTAATAAAATTCAGAATAACTTAAATGCATAAAGCATAGTTGTTCTAATTTTTAATCATGTTGATGAATGTTTACATTAATAAACGAACGTATCTTACTTGTACGTTCTGTATAATAGAGATAAATATTTTTAGTTAATTTTAATAATAATTATTTACCTAACAAAATAAAAAAGCTGGTTTTTTTACCATCTTCAAAATGAATCACAAAAATACAATCTGAGACTATATCTATGGCTTCCCGGAATAACTGAATAAGTCCACTTTTTTCTTTTTTTTTAAATCGGAATAACCCCGGATTTTGTATCTTCAAATAGGCCTTTTTCATTTACCACTTTCAGTAGTAACAAAAATATTGCCGTAAACCTACAATTCACCCGAAACATAACCAGATAAGTCCATTTTTCAAATTTTTTCCCGGAATAACCGGATAAATCCATCATTTTTTTAGTTTATCGTAGTTATAATTCATTTTATCTATTCTAATTGAATATGAATATGATGGCTAATATATATTTATCTGTTTATTCAAAAAATTTCTATACACTTTCAAATTATAAAGATTTTTAAATTTTACAATATTAATGCAATACAAATGGTTGTAAATTTAATAGAAATGTCAGAAAAATAGAAATTTCTTGAATAAGTTATAAGAATTCATTGAACAATTGCTAATTT
>JAYJLV010000046.1:9379839-9392749 GCA_036873485.1 Torymus texanus
TGTGTGGGTGTGTGTTTGTGTGTGTGTGTGTGTGTGTTATATATATATATATATATATATATATATATATATATATATATCTTAATTAAAAACCGTTAGTTTTATTAATTGCAGCTTTATTACGCACATAGAGCGATACACACACACACACATACACGTCGCTGTTGCTTCGTTTATTATGCAGTACAGCTAAAGACTCATCATATCATTAGTCCATGACGTCACGAAGTTTACACTTACCACATCTATACGGCGATATGCGTCAGCTCGGCGTTATTTTATATAGATATATTTCTAGAATTACCACAATACCACAATAGCGCAGATTAAGACGCGTATACGCGTATGTATGTAATATATATGACGTCACTTATATATACGTGATCTTCGCAGAAATGGAAGAAAGAAAAAAAAATATATATTTCCACCCGTATAGGATTGAATAATTTCGTCCGCACTCACTATACTACTTTTCACGTTGTTGCATAGGTAAAAGTATAATGGATTCGAGTGTCAAGCGTTCAATTAATATTTCTTCGCTATCGTCACCTAATGAATTGAGCGAGCCATCGCCATCGTCGTCTAATCGACAGGTTCTCTTTCTCTTCTTACATAAATCAGTTTCTTCCTTCACCGTGAAGACTCGTTAAAAGAGGCAGGCGCACACGTCGCCGTACCTAATTGATCCCTAAAAATATCCTCCTAACCCCCTCCCTCCTCCCTCATTTCCTGACCCTTTGAAAACTTTATAAAACTCCTCCGATCCCCATTTTGTCAATCAGTAGCAATAGCAGTCGACCACAGAGAAATCGAAGGGCGACGGAAGCACACAGTCGTCGTCGATCGTCTCTAAAATACGTCCATTTAAGGCTGGACCCTTTTACCGGCCGCAAACACAAAATGCATTATTTATCGCGAGCGCACATACGTGGTATATAGCTAAAAGCGCAAGAGGAGGAGAAGATCGGCGACGGCGACGAGGGTAAGTGGCACTTTCACTTCCTCGGGGGAAAGGGCACATATATGTGTGTGTGTGTATATATACGTTATATACGGGGGAGGCAGTAGAGTGCCTGGCATTGACTTGCTTCGATTTTTTTTTCGCACTCGCTCACTCAGCCGCGTCCATTGGTCTTTACTCGCTTTTAGCTCGAGTTCTCTGGCTTGATTAGTTATTCATGCCTCTACCCCCCTGCCCGTACCTTTCCTTTGTTTACAGAGAGCGACTGTTAATTTTTCACGCGGAATTATGCCTGTGGAAATATACGGGCGTGTATGCGTGCGAGCTTTGTTTGTTTAAAGAGCCGCTGTGTAGTGTTAATAATGAAATTGTTAATTAGTTTAATTGATTGTTGTGAAGGGGTATTGGGGTCGACAGTTTATTGTATATAGTGAGTAGTTAGATTAATGTTGGTGGGTATAGGTATGTTTGTAGCGGGGATATTTTCTTTTATAATGCACTATAGAATAATTTAAAAGTCGCTTGTATAGATGTCCCGGTTTGAGATCGAGTTTATGTTTGCTATACTTCTTTTAAAATTGCCTTTTAACTGTTCCATACGTATTTTAGATTCGAATTCTAAGTATTTAATTTCCTCGTGTTTACGAATAAAAATAAATTACAGACTGTTCCAATTTTCTTTGTTTTGAGAATTGAATAAAACAATATTATATATAATTTTGTAAATCATAGTACCAAATGTGAAATGATCCATATTTTTTCACAAAAGCAATATTTCGTGTTTTTAACTCTAACCCACTACTGCCCCATTAATCACAGAATCCCCACGATTAATAATGCCATAACGACTTTTCGTACGCTGCACATCCCACGAAACGGAAAAACACGCGGAAGCATCGTCTAATTACGCTAAAGACTTAATTGTTTTTCCCCCAGATGAGCAAGCGAGCAAGCGTAGAAAACTTAAAGCGCAGCCCGCGAACTGGCAAAACAATCCCTTGAGAGAGAAAGAGGGAAAATGAGAAATATATATGTACATATACATATATATATATAGATGTGCGTCGGCGTCAGTATTACCGTCTAGAAAATTTTCAGGCCCCGGTGCTAATTAACGCGTAGAAAGTTGAGAGGATGCGACTGGAGCTACGCTGCGAGGAAGGAATGAGAAAGTTTAAGAGAAAGGGTAGGAAAAGAGGGTGAAAAAAGCAAGCAGAATCGTACTGGGTGACGAGTATGAAAAAAGTATCTGAAATTGATCGCTTTTTAATGAATTCATCAAAGATAATGTGTGAAAATAATTTACAATTTAGTTTATTACAATGAAGCAAATTTGCTATATGAAATTAATAATGATTTTTAATTAAAATGACCAGAAAATATTTGAAACATCATCTCACAAACAGGGAAAGACGTATGATTTCCAGTAGTATAATCATTTTGAAAAATCTAAAATTGCTATTAATTATAAAGAGAAAAAACATTTACTTTCCTACATATATCGTCATTAACGAATGTATTCAGAAACAAGATTTAGATTATTCAAAAGTAATAAGAGTTGGGATAAGGGACGAAAGAAAAAAAAAAGAAAAAATGTAAAAAGAATAATGAGTAACGAGTTAAAATCTAGATGATGAAAAAAGTATGAAAGATGAGAAGAAAATCAGAAAAGCGATTCAAAAAGAGGAAGAGAGGGGACTGCAAAAGACTGCGGAGGGGAATGCCGGGCCAAAGTGAATCGAATAAACATCCGACTCGGGAGTTTTGGCGAAGGAGCGTCTCAGGGTCTCGAGCTCGAGCGCGAAAACGATAAGGGCGAAAGCGAGCTGCCGGCTCATTCCCGTTTTCTCACCCTCGAGCTCGCTCGCTCGCTCGGGCTTCTTCCTGATTTATGTTAATGTTTTTGTCTCTCGGCGAAATACACCAAAAAGCGATCCGATTTCGTGCTTTCTCTCTCTCTTTCCCTCTCTCTCCCTCCCCTAGGGGCAGAGAGAAGAAGAGAACTTGCCTTTGAGAGGGAGAAAGAGAGAGAAAGCGCGACATTCGGATTAACTTAACTGCTTTAAGACGGCAATAAAGGTCGAGACGATTTAACTCGTTCGCGCGAATCGGTTCCTGCTGAGGGTAGAACAGAGAACAAGAGAGAGAGAGAGAGAGAGAGAGAGAGAGAGAGAAAGTTAGTTTATGTTGGTTACCAATAGAAGAGAAAATGAAGGAGAGCGAAATATCCAAGCTACCGATACGTGCGAAAGTTTTCGCGCTTGGGCGCCAGCATTGCCCGATAAAAGAGTCTTATCTTAACCTGGTTGACGTGATATATCGACCTCTCAGATATTACGATACACGATCAATATTGCCAATATAACATTAAGTTATTCACCAGTTGAACATTCATAATAAAAAAAATAAAACATACGACATTCCGCTTCTTCACAGCTCTCCTATACATTACCTCCTCATCAACCTACCAGTGAAATAAGGCAAGTCCTAAATAAAGCCGCGGAGCAGCAACACCCCGCGCGCGGCAAAGTTTAGCCAGCTCGCTCTTTCGTTGGGCGCCAAAAAAGAATCCGCGGCGAGACAATGAGGCGGAACAGCTGAACTTAAAACTACACACACACACACACACACATACAGCAAAGCTTGCATACCACTGTGGCCATAATGGGGAAAGTTCGCCGCGCGTCAATCAATCCGTCTTTCTCTCGTCTCTCTCTCTCTCTCTCTCTCTCTCTCTCTCTCACTCTCTACCCCTTTGGCTCTTTCTCTTGCTCTTTCTTCCCCCGTGTGCGCGTTCTCTCTCTCTCTCTCTCTCTCTCTCTCTCTCTCTCGCCTTCTTTCGTTTCGGTTATAGCAGCAGCAGCAGCAGGTCCCGGGGCGAACTTTCGGCGCACAATGAGCCGACGTCGAATATTTCATACCGAGCGCGGGCGGTGGGGGGGGGAGAGGGTCTTGACTTTGCATCCGTCTCGGTTCCTTTTTTTTTGGAAGAAACGCGGAGGGTTAGGGGAAAGATTGGTGCTGCTGCTGCTGTTCTGTGCATTTTTTTTCTTTTTTTGTTTTATCAGAATTCTTTTCTAGTATGTTTCTTTTTGCTTATTAAGAGAGAACCTTCTTGATTTCTGCTTTTGCATAATTCAAAATTATCTGAAATACAAAGCTGTTTTTATTGAAGCTTTATTGAAATACAATGGATAGTTTACTGGTTTAGGAAAATTCGGTATCATACAGTTCGTAATATAGGGAACGCAGCTTTAGAATTCAATCTTGAGCGGCATGAAATTTCTGTCGTCACGTTGTAAATTTAAGCAGGCGATACGCATTTACTTATAAATTACTGTTCTTTCTAATTAAAACATTCGAATATAGTAATGTAAGTTGACTAAACCACTATGACTGATTGTTATATTATCTATAATCCTGATGTATGGAACGAGCATAGTTTGTAAAGATGTGCAAGTAAATTTTTTAACGTTACTCTATACTATTCTAATAATATTTCGAACAGTAATATTTATGCTTGTAATTAACCTAACAAACCTTCCATAAATAATTCTAAAAAATCGTAACACCCTAATTCACAAACCGCAGCATTCTTTAGAAAAAAAGTGTCACAACCCTCGCAACAGCCTGTCAATTAACCACCACCTCACCTTCTCCGTTCGGTAAAAAAAAAAGAACAACCCACGCAGACGAAATCAGCGGCGCAATCTCGCACGGAATGCCGTACGTCCAAAGGCATTCGAAGCGCTCAGAACGGAACGTAGCCGCGCGAGCGTAAAAACTCGCGCGCGTGAACAGCAGTGGTTCCTCTCGTTCCCCCTGTCGCACTTGACCGGCTTTCCCCAGGCGGTGTGACGAAACTGCGTAGGGCGAGAAAGTGAGTGAGTGAGGGTGAGTGGATATACGAAGGGAGACACCCTCGGTTCGGTCTGTCAGCTTTAAGAAGCTTGGCAGTCAAAAATTGTCCTTGAGTGCGGTGTAAGGATGGATTGGGAGTAAAACGTCGCGATGGATCTGATAAAAATCGTTTATGGTAGTTTGTTATGGCGAGCTTTGATTTTTATTGTATGGAATATATAGCGATACGTTTGATAGGTTGTGTCAAGAGTTAATTAAGCATAGGAACGATATGAATTATACAGTAGATATCAATATGGGTTATGTTTCGAAATTTTCTCGATGTTTTCCAACTTTTTAAAGGATGGAGACATCAAGTATGAGTATTAAGTACGGAGGATTTCAAATAATGATAAATTAATATTTTTCGGTAAACAATATTAATCTTCAAATTATGTACATAATAATTACATGATATCTTTAAATATTCCAATTGCTTCTATTTTTATTTGCTAATACTTCTATACAACTTTACCGTGCTTAACTTTTTTAGACCACCATTCCATATACAATACATGCTTAAATGAAGTAACAAAATTAAAAATACATCGAACCATTTATCAGGAAAATAATCGCTTCTCGACCGATTACTCCAAAAAGCAAACTTTCTCCCACAATAGCCACTCCATTAAACTTCAAATCAACCTCGCCACCCCTCATCTCCTCGTCCATGGGAATTAACGCTAAATAAATACAATCGAACGGCGAGTTTATTTCCCTTACCTATAGAAGAAAGAGGCAGAAAAAAAGAGTACATCAACCGCAAGGCGAACTAAAACACAACGCGGGTAGGTAAAAAAAAAGCAAAGTGGCACCACTCCGAATGAAGTTCTTAATAACGAACGATTCCTCCGCTCCTCACCTTTGCAGGAGGGCGAACATTACAGCGTAGCTTGCCTAATGCCTGTTTCAAGTTCGATAAGTAGCCCAGGCGAACTCGACGCGACTCGAATCAATCGCACGCGCGCGCGAGCCTCCGCCGAGGAAATTTTCGAGTGCTTAAAGGCGCGGAGGTGGAGAGAAAGAGGATCGATGTGCATACGTAAGGAGCCGCCGTGCCTATTTGGAGCGTACTTTAGCAAACCGCTCCGCATCGGCGCCGCGCAGCGTCGGTGAAGTTTGCTCGCGAGATTCCCCTTGTTTTCCGAGTTTTTAATTTGTTTTGTACTTTGCGCTTTGTGGAAAGGTAGTTTGATGAAGTTTATTAAGATTCGAATTATTTTAACAGTAAATGTAGTAGTTTTACATGGTTAGAATATAAAAATTGTTAAAATTTTTTTATAGTATTATTACTTTTTTTCATTTATTTAAGATTATTTGTTTATTTAAATATATTTATATAATATAAATAGAATATAAAACTTGATACAAATAATGATAATTCCAAAGATATTACAGTACAATGGACATGTTCAAGCACACTTAAAATATAAACATTTCTAACGTTGCTGCTGCTGCTCCTGCGGGTCGCAATTTTCCTTGTCCTTAGGATCCTCTACAATATCCATCACTAAGGTCGTGTCGTCTTCGAGCTCAGCAACCAGTTCCTCCGCAGATCCCTTCGGTGCTCGATCCGTATTCATTTCCTCTGAATCTGCGTTCGACTTATCCTGAGTTGTTATTGGTGGCTGGTCCGTTGAAATCTCCGTTGTCGTCATTGTTCCCACACTGGGCAACAGATCACCCTTTTCGACTTGAGTTCCAATCGATCTCATCCGGATCTTTGCGTACTCGAAGGTGACCTGAGCAGCGTAAGCTTTGGCGAAAGCTAATGCGTAGTAATCTGCGTCCGTTAACTGGTACTTATTCACCATGGTTCCTGAAAATATCTGAGGAAATAATTAGAAGTTAATACAAATACAAATTATATTTGAACAAAAAAGAATCCAATATACCTGCGAAGTATTCGAAGGCCTTAAAAAAGTGATTTCAGAGCTGAGTTGCACCTCCCTATATAGAGGAAGGCGCTCCCACTCTGGTGCGTGAGTCGGAGGCGTAGAAAGTTGCCACCTAGCGACGGCTTATGTACTACACTTATAATACTAGAAGGATTTGGGCGGTAAATTTAAAAAAGTATGAACCAACTTGACTGTATTTATTTATGTTTCGGGTAAAATATACTTGATGAATTTATAATTTTTGTAGTTAAGTTTATAATAGTCAACAGTAGTAGTCGTAGTTTATTATAGTCAATAAAAATACAATTTTTTTCGTCTTTCAACATAGTGTACTGTTTATAATCGGAATAAATATCAAAAAATTAGTAAATTTATAAATAACCTTTTTAGCAATATAAACCTACTATAAAGTGAACATAATAACATGTCGTATCTATGTATTGCTCAAAACAAGATATTTACGTACGTTACTCCCCGAGAAACCCCAACTTACCCGCCTTACAGCAATGCGGTAGTTACACGCTATATACCTTCCCACTACAACTCCACTTCCAAAAAAAGACGTCAGCTCTCGCCTCTTTTACATTCAACCAGCACGTACAACAACACCCAATAAATATGTAGCTCATCCTCTACCCTCATTCGGGTGTAAAACTCGCGCACTTGCGGCTGTTTATTGTTTTCTCGCACACGAGCCGAAAGGGATTACCTTATCTACCGACCCTCACGCGGCGAACACCAAGGTATATGTATATATATATATGGTAGTATAAGATTTGGCTCCTGACCGCGAGCGAGGGACAGTCTCGTAGCGCATGCGCACATGAATTTTTAGATTAAGTGGATGAGGATTCTGATTTTTGATGGGGTTCCGGTGGATTTGGAGTTTATCGTAGTACGAATTTTTCCAGGAAGTATATATAGGAAATTGAATTTTACTGATTTTTCTGAGTAATTGCATGCAATGCCACAGTTATTAGTTATGTACAGTTATATAGTAGTACTTTAGTCTTACATCAGTTATGATTTATCCCATTTAACGGGCCATTAAGATTCCTATTACGACCATTATTTTTTATTGCAGTGACAGAGTACTTAATTTTAACGACAAATTACAAAAACAAATTGTTTGGTTACACAAAAAATTCGTAATTTTTATAAAATACGTTTATTTTCAAACTGTAATCATAGATAATCTATCGTTCCACGTGTAACCCGAATTAATTGATTTTCCTCTGGTAAAAATATTATCATCGCTATATATATATATATATATATATATCTTCATAAAGCATACCGTCTTTTTTAATTACCAGCGAAGATTCGCGCGCTCGCACAGGAAAAAAAGAAGGGGAGAACCCAGCTCTCGTATCTCGGCTTTGACGAGAAGATTAGAGTTGACGCATTATTGATAATTATAATACGCACGCGCGTATATAGAAAAGGCAACAGAAACGCGGAAACACACACACACGCATATAGATACATACACATATACATAGGTATACATGTATACACATATACACACGAACTGTGCCTTATCTCATTCCACTTTTACTCTCTCGCGAGCGGCTAATTGCGGTTAGCGCACACGTGACTCACTCGAATTTACAGCGCTCGCGCGTTCTATTAATACGTGTATATATATACATATATACACAGCGCGATATTCTTTTTTTTCTCTCTCTATACTGAGCGCAAACAAACATAAACAAAGCCCCAGCGGAACAATAAAAAGATTGTGCAAGTTCATTTTCTCCGTGGTTTATCGTTGCGTCGTGGTACCGCGATGGGGGAGGAAGAAAAAATATATATATGCGAATATACGTGCATGCGATTACAGAGTTTTTTTTCGAAATTGATTTGGTTCAATTTATCGCGAGTGTAATTAGGCCCGATTGATGATTAATTAGGAAATTTGTTTTTTTATTTTAAATCAGTTATATTACAGGTCGATACGTTTATTTTTCAATCAGTCGTGCGATTAAGTTTTTATATTTCGATATACGTGGTTGAGATTATTATAAGAGATAATAGGAAAAATAACATAAATTAAACTATTTCTTGCGTGAATGCAGATACCCACATACCCATATAAAGACATTGCCGATAGGATGAATAGCCAACAAGCCTTTATATATTCATCGATAAATACTTTAGTAATAACTCAAAAATTATAAGTTCAAACCATAAAGTTATATATATAGATAGATAAAGAGCGCAAAATTTCTGATATCTCAATCTGAATGTAAACAATCAACATCTCTCTTTTAGTTCAATAAAAACGTGACTTCTTAACAACAATTATATCGCTCGCCGAAACGAAACAATCAAGCCGATTTCATACATACAATTTTTCCCCTCCTTCGTCTCCCAATCCTCACCTCTCCCTCCAATCCATTTATATCTATATATATATAACGTTAACTTCGCAAGATTTACGCGCGGCCTATAAACAATACGAGAATTACCTTTCAATATCCAATAAACATAGGTCATAAAGCGCGAGCGAGCGCACGCAAGCAGATTGATTCCAGCGCGTAAAATAATAAAGGTGAGCGGTTATAAACGCCCCGTACGCGCGAGCGTTCGATGAAACGTTCGCTCGTATATACATTTGTACGTGCGTATATATGTGTGTGGCCAGTTTAATTGATTGAAAATTTCGAAATTTATATTGCAATTAGCGAAACAATTATGCTCAATTAGCGCAGAAAAAGGAGAGAGAGAGAGAGAAAGCGAGAGAATCCTGGATGGTACGCGTATGTATACGTCAAATATTTATCGAGAAGCGTACGTTCACGCGAGCACAATAAAAGCACGGAGTGAGGTGGAGGAGGAAGAGTGGATGAGGTATTTGACAAATACCGCGTTGTATCGTTGATAAAGTAGTGGAATACATGACGGAGAGGCGAAATTTTAATATCGCCACGGCTGCGTGTACGCGTTTGATAAGCTGATTATTATTGCATATATTATATATCGGTGTAATATATATTTTCCATTTTGTAACTGTAAATTATTAATATATATATATATATATATGTGTGTTTTTAAAGTTTACAATTTCGTGTAACCTCTTCAATGCTTATTGGGTTATTCCACTGAAATTATATACACACACACACACACACACACACACACAACTGCTTCATGACAGTATAAACCCCATTTTGGACCAAAAAACAACGAAATAAACTCCAATCCACCCAAAATATCTTTATGAAACGTAAAAAAAAATTAAAATTCATCAACCCTTCCTCTCTCACTCTGCAAAGTACAGCACGACGAGGGCGCCGGCCAAGTGCAAGTTCACTGTGCGGAACACGAGCGTCGTGAAAAAGTATAAGTATATATTATATGAATCGCGCGTGGGCCAGCGAGTCGTAAAGACTTGATGTTTACGTTGGCGGCTGCGTCAGATTTCAACATGGTCAAGAAACAGCCGAGGAATTTATACAAGCGCGAGGTTTCGGAAAGGGAGAAACGGAAAAAAGTGTGGAGGATGGTTACCAGCTCTACGTTCAGGAGAGATTAAGGGGACGTGGTTATAAGTTGGTCGTTGGAGCTAAATTGATTATGTTGTCAATTTTTTGAGGAGGTTTACGTGTATAACATTAGTGTTGTGTAAATTTAACGTGGTGGAGTTGAAGGTGCAGGGGTTGACGGTTTTAAAAGTCGGTATGTAGGTGGCTTAAAGTGAGTTGTGTGAGAATATAAATGGAGTGATGTGTGGATAAATTACCTAAACGGGAAGTGTATGGCTCTTTTGGTTGATGAAAATTAAGCTAGGTTTAGAAAAAATACTATGTATCGTTCAATTTGACCATTTCTCGCCATCAGAGCCTAATATACAGTATTTTGGTGAAGAAATTTAATATATGACTCTATTACTTCTTAGTAACAGGGCTAATACAGTACGTGCTGATGTTTCGAAAACTGTGTAAATAAACTACACAGTTATAGTATACACCTATTCATTTATAACACTTACAGCATTCAATATTCCCAATTTAATAATATCTAAAAATTACCATCACCTTTACCGATAAATATACCCACCACACAGCCTATCACTGAGAGAAATGATGTATTAAAATTTATTATAAACCTAAGAAGAATTACTATACTTTGTAGTAATGTTTGGACCAACTGAAATTATACCGCATTTTTATTATAACTGTAAAAATAATTAATATATATCAAAATAATTTTTCTAATATAGTTGATTTATAAAAATTATTATGTCTATGTAATACAAATTACTATGTTACATACCAAAAAGTGCACCATTTAAAAATTGCCACACCATTAATATACTTTCTATGGACGTCAACGCGCACACGTGCCTGATTGAGGTTAGGTTTTCTCCGCGATTTCACTTTGTCTTGCTTTTAACTTAATAAAACATGGAAAAACTTCATTTAATTATTTAATTTTTGTATTATGTAAGATATTTGTTGATATTATGGTAGTTATTTAATGCCATTTCATCATCATTGAAATCTTTTCATAACCAGGGGTACCAATTATATCAGTTCCAAAATGTTGTACTCAAAAATCCTGTGTGGGTAAGTGGTTAACGCGTCTGACTGCCATGCGAATAAGGGTTCTAAGTTCGAATCGAGGTCTCGTAAAAAAAATAATTTATTTCTTTATTTAATTTATTTTAATATTAAATCTCTAATATTCGCGAGTGCACTAAGTAATTGTATAAATACGAAACACAGAATAAATATTAAATTTTTTGTAATTTGAGCTCGTTGATAACAATTACTATGTTGGATATAGCAAAAATTATTCTAATTTCAGTTCGTCCACCCGCTGCTACAAAATATAGCAATTTTTCTTACGTTTATAATAAATTTTACCAGAACATTTCTCTCAGTATAGTACTTCCATCCAGACTTTTAACACTTCCACGCATCATCCAACTAAAAATAATCCACCACCACTCCAACATTCACAACTGCATATATACGTGTATACACACCTCTTATACACAGCAAACCTTATCCCCTGCACATATATACATACCACCAATTTTTGCCGAAACCGCAGCCCTCCGCAATCAATACACCGCAGGTGCTAACATCCGCGCAAGACCGACGCGGAGACACACACACACACACACACACATATACACATATAGATCGTATACCGGAAACATCGCGTTGCGTTTCCTCGCGCAGTTTAAATATACATAAACGCCGCGAGTATATATGTATATATGTGTAAGTGTGCATATATATATACACGTATAGGTAAAGTTTCGTGTGCCGAAGGGGTTGATGACGCTCGCGCGTTGCAGGGGCTTGGAGAACATCGCTCGAAAATTGCACGGCAAATAATCGATACGTCCGTTTTGTGTAACGGCGACTAGAGTGAGTCTTCGTGGGATGTTGCCATGTATATGCATACGCACGCGCTGATGTTTTGTTTGCTTAGGAATTAAATGATGTGTGTGTGTGTGTTTTTTAATCTGAGGAAAAACTACGATACGATTGGTCTTGCGGGGTTCAGAGGTTTTCAAGTGTTTTAATGGATAGTATAAGTGTATATAATGTAATTAGTTGGGAATTAAATAATCCTTTATTTCGGTTATAAATGAATAGTGTTTATAGTAATTCAATATGACAATTATATCTAATTTACTTGAATATTTATTCTTCGCTTCCCAATCAACGAGTGACCTCACAAAAAAAATGTGTATTTTTAAAAATATATGTATATATATCTCCCAAGATTATATCGCAAGTTCGTTACCGTCGCAATTGTTCTGTTTTTAAAGCCGGAAACAACTTTCGAGCGATAAGATTAGGTCCCATTATTTTTGCAAGTCAAATAAATAAGAATTATCCTCTCTCTTCCTTTCTCTTTCGCTCCTTTATACCGTATACTATACTATACCATCTTAGCGAAAATAATTATTATTCATCAACATGTTCCGCTGTACTTTTTTTGATACAACAAGCTTTTATATATATATATATATATATAATAGTTAAGGGGGCTAGACACCTTTTTTTTTTAAAAATCGATTTTTTTTTATTTGCTATTTTTATAGGAAAATGTCTGTCAAATAAGCTCCACTTTACCCGAGATCGATATCTATTTTTATTTCAAAAATATTGATAAAATACTGATTATA
>JAYJLV010000046.1:9418609-9447888 GCA_036873485.1 Torymus texanus
CAGACGGCGTTCGAAAGTAGAAGTCAAGAGCTTTCATTTGAGCCCAGGTAGACCTCATTTGGATCAAAATTTTTCTGAGTGGGCAGAGGGGGTGTCGCGTTGACAGAGAATGCCCCATATATAGTTGTAGCTCGTATTTTTATAAGTTCCAAGGTCATTTAGAATAATTAGACTATAATACATTTATTATATACTCATAGGAAAATTCGTTATTCCGTACAATCGATATAGAATCATTCTATTTCGACAACAATTTGACGTATCATAGAATAAATACGACGTAAAATCCCGTAAAAAATAGAATCAAGAAGCAGAGAAGACGGGACCAAAACCGCGAGAAAATTAGATTCCATCAGATTCCCCGTCACCGTCGAAACCTCGTTTGCGTAAAAAGCCCAACAGATTACTTTGATTCTAAGCTCTCTCTCACCCTCCCTTCGTTCCTTAGCATCGAAAAAAAAGTCGAGGAAAGCAGCAGTAGCACGTTGCGGTTGGAGAGGGAAGGGAGGGGAGGGGCGGGGGATAAAGAGGCTTCTGGGAATTCCGAGGGGGTATTTTTCGTCAGTCAATGAATTTACAGCCCCTCTTTACCTCTTGCAGCAGGTCTACTCGGGCGCCGCTTAACGAGAACGACTTTGCGGCACGTGAGAAAGAGAGCGAGCGAGATAGTAGCGAGCAAAAAAGAAGACGAAGAAGGAGGCGGCAGGTTGCTCGCGGTAAGCAGCCTTGAGGGCTGAATTAACGCGGTATAAGTGAGAAAAAGAAGAGGTTAAGGCACGGGAGAACCGCAAGTGTAGCTTTTAGTCGACTCGAGTCTCGAGCGCTTCGCTTTATGCTCTTTCTTCTTCGTCTTCTTTTTCGTTCTCTCTTCCTTCTCTTCTTTTTTTTATTCGAGGGTTGGGATGGAACGAGGGTGTTGCGCGCCAATCTGTTGTGCGAGTGGTTTCTCCGTTTAATGACCGAGAGATCCCGGAAGTTTACGTGCATTATCCACGGTAATGTTTTGCGCGCAAAGGGCGGTGGCAGGCAGGCTCAAAAGTACTCTCTTGAACGGCAAGTGCACTTTTTTTTAGATATCTGAAGTGTGGCAATTCGGGCTGGAGGAGTTAACGTCTGTGAAGTTTGATAATTACCCACCCGCGAAATGGGTCTGTGTAGCCGTTTATTGCACATTTTTCTCAACACTTTTTGGTAGTTGATGAATTTTTCTATTTTGCTAGAGAGTTTTGATATTTGACAATACGCCACCTAGCGAACAATTTACAAGCTTTTTTTCTTAATGGAAATAATGAAAAATTTTTCGTATTATTCCTAACTAATTATACCTTATCCCTTTTCTTTGCTCCCTTTTCCTCTAAATTAGAGAGCCCACCACTTACCTCCTTAATCATTACAAAATTGGTTAATTACACGAAGCACACCGGGGATAGAAGGGCCACAAAAGAAGCAAGACGAGAGAACGTAGCCGAAAAATTGCGGAGAATCCGAGCAACATAACGCGCCCGAAAAAGGAAACAAAACGGAAAGAAACATAATTGGCCCCGAAAAATCATAATTATCACACGGATGGTGGGCTGGCGGAATATAAAAACTTAGAGCTCCCATTTCCGGTGTTAATTGAAAACTACCGAAAAGCACAATTCCACGAGAATTATTTCTATTCATTAGCCGCCGGTTTAGTAGCGCGGAGGAAACTTTTTCTTCCTGCTTTTTTTCTGCTTCCTCTCTCTCTGTCTCTTCTCTCGTTCATGCATTGCCACGTGTCTCTTTTTGCAGTGCAACTATAGAAATGGTTCTTGTTTTATGACTTACAGTAAAAATTTTAATAATGTCTCAAAAGCTTCTGTAAAAATAGCAATTTTACTTTACACCACAATATTTTTCTTTTCCGAATGCGAAAAATACCAATTTTAATTTTAGTAAATATCAAAAGTATATAAAGTTACCTCGAAAAGACATTTTTCCGCGCAATCCCACGCAATAATTTTTTCTTTTCCCTTTCTCATCGTTTAATTGTGCAACATAAATACAATCTCGCGTGTGCGCGCGTCGACCGCGTAATTTTTGCTCATATAAGCTCAAAAGCTCTCGGCGAGCTTTTTATTTTGCCGAAAACTCGCTTCCGCGGCCAAATCAATTTATGACCGGGGGTCTGTTCGCTCGCATTGTCGTCGTGGCTATTAAGGCCTTTATGCGCGGCCATTGTTGTGACGCAAAATTATGCAGTGTCTAAGAAGGCACACAAAGGCGACTATTAGCGTTTTCTTCTTTCTGGTTTATATTATGACATTTTTTAATCCTTCTTTTTTTAATATAAATTTTATATGGACTTCTCAAAATTGAACTTTATAAAATTGTACTTTAGTATTTTCACAAAATTAAAAAAAAAGGTTCTGTTAATATTTTATTTGCATAATCAAACAATCAATCACATCTGTTCGCAATAATAAACTTTATTGAAAAATATTCCGAGTTATTAAAAATGTTTTTAAATTATAAAATTCACGTATATTTACGATTGCAATATCAAACATTACCGCGTAAAATAGAATGGCGTTTAAAAGTAGTATATGAAAAATGCATTTTCTTGGTAAATTCAAGTAAACCGATGCATATACCTCCACGAGTCAAACGCGTATATATCGAATGCAACACTGTTGACTGGTCTGACGTTTCTTGCTCTGTTTCAAACCATCGCGATCCTGTCAAGCACTGAAATAACTTAACCCACATTTCACATTGGCCTGACCGCTTCTATATACATGTACATAACTTCTTCTACGTAATACTTTTAAAAGCATTTGCCAAATTATTTCGCCTCGCGCGTATTTATCGTAGCCTCGTTTTCTTCTCCAAAATTAAAAGATCCCATCAAATAATCAACTTTTTTAACCAAAAAACCCCGTAAATTATGAAGTGTCGGTACCGTCCGCCGGAATTCCGGCGAAATGAAGCCATCAATATACGCGCGCGCGCAAGAGAGAGAGAGAGAGAGAAAGAGAGCGAGAGAGAAAGGGAATCAGCCGCCGCCGCAGGCCGATAATAGAAACCGATTTGTCAAGGAGAGCCTTTACATTTCGCCGCCGCCACTGCCAACGCGATATCAGTCCCTTGGGGGTAGGAGAGGAGGGACGATGTCTCCTTCCCTCGATTTTCTGGGCTGATTTTTTTCCCGTATTGCTGCTTCGACGCGGATTTTTTCGTCTTCTAGTCGTGCCTATTTTAGGAAGAAATTTGTTTACTGAGGTTTTTTTGTGAGGGTTGGGATAAGTTGATTGATTTGTGGGTGGATCTTTTGGGATACAGGGAGTTACTTATTCTAATGTCTAATTTTAGTTACATTGACACTGATACGAAGAAAAGTGTATTTATGAAATCTATTGTATTATTGAATAAAAACCGAGGCAAACATAAGTTATAATAAGAAATGATTTATTAAAAAACTTACATCCAATAATATTCATAAAAAATCTATTTTATTTGAACTAAAAATACTGTATTCGTTTCTTAGGTATAATATATTACGTCATCAGAGTATTGTAATGATGCTTAAAAAATTATACAAATCACATTGGCTTTTTCAATTTTACAATACATTCTTTAGTTATCCACTAATAAAAGAAATTAGAGTAAATAAGTGACAAATCTCTTCAATAACGTATCCATAGTTCTTCTCCACATTCAAATAAATACACAATATACTATTATTCAAATATCCATAATCTAAACAATCCATCAACACCAAAACTCCTTCTCATAATTCAAAATTTTCCTTCATAAACTTCTCCATTCCATATACACACATGCACATACAACACATAAATAAGCATCTCACTCCCCCACCATAATATTCCTTCTCCTCTCTCTCTCCTCCCCCTTTTTTCGTCTTCTTCCTCTCCGGTACTTGTTGATTCATTTCCGGAATCCTTCGGGGCATTTTTTAAGTCTTTCCTCTCAGCTTTCTTCAACGCCTCACCGTCGCTTATAAAGCCCCGAGTAGATAGAAATCTTGTAAAATGGCCCGACCGAGCGAGCTGTGAAAGAAAGAGAGAGAGAGAGAGAGAGAGAGAGAGAGAGAGAGAGGAGACAAATATCAGCAGGGATCACCGGACCCGAGCTGCGATTTATTTTCGGGGATTCGCAAAGGCGTAAAGCCACGCAGACGACCGCCCGTCTCTTGTATTGTCCGACGAAAGGGTGATCCGTTTTCCGTTTAACGGAGACTTTTCTTGCAGTAGTCGGATACTTTAAAGTCGTACAATTGATAAGATTTTTATACTTTATATATCGAATAAATAGTTATTCCTTTTTTTCCACTAAATTATTCTAAATTATTTTTTAAAAATTGTCAGAATAACGTATCTTAATTAAAAAGGAACATTTCAATCCACATCTGACGAACCTAATTCTCCTCCTGCCTCCTTACACACGTTCTCCCTTAGCCACATGCGCGCACACACATACATTGACATGCTCTTTACGCTTACTATAACCATTGCTATATGCTACGGCTGCTGAGCTGATCAAAAACCTCCGGCATCCGCGACGACACATGCCACAAAGCGCGAAAAGGGACACGCACGAGGCGTGCGTACGCGATACTTTCAGCCTTACATATGACAAATCCTTCTCGCCTTTCCCGCAACGCCTTCTCTGACATCTCCTACTCTCCCTCTCTCTCTCTCTCTCGCTCTCTCTCTACCATTGCCCTACGGCCATATTATTATTTTCATTCCTTGCTCTCTCACTCTCACTCTCTCTTTCCCCGAAAATCTCGTCGACACGCGTGTGTCCTCTCATACTCTTTCATCCTTCCTCTTCCTACTTCTTCGTGTCTCCAACGCCTTTTTTTCGGGTCTTTCTCATCGAGTTGCATGTGCGCACGGACGATTAAAACAAAAAAAAAAAAAAAGAAACGGCACGTGCGACACGTATGCAAGTCTCTTTTTTTCGGGTGAGAGAGAAAGAGAGAGAGAGAGAGAGAGAGAGAGAGAGAGAGAGAGAGAGAGAGAGGAGATATGTGTGGGTGTCTCGACGCCAGGAGGATTGTAATCGCGCCAAGGACCGCGGGACAGAGGTATTATGTAAGGTGTCGCGAGAGTGTGCGAGGGAGGTGGGATATAGTCAAAAGAACGGAAATTCGGAGGTTTTCGAAGGGAGAACGTGATTAAGCTGAAAGTATGAGGTGGTTTCGCGGTCGCCGGGGGGAGAGAGAGAGAGAGAAGCTTTTGTTTTGAGGCTACAGTGTATGTGTGCGTGTGTGTATGTATGTAGAAATTCCGAAGATGTTGGCGTGGGGTATCGTAAGTTTCTTTTTATATTTATGTTTTTTTTTTTTGTCATTTTTAATAATTTTTTAGGGTTTGCGTAAGTGAGGGTCAAATAAATTTAACGGGGTGAGTTGATTTTTTATTAAATTTTTGATTGACAAAGTCCTGTAGTAATAATGTATAGAAGAAATACAATAATAGAAGGATGTTATTTTACAAAAAAGATTTATTTCATTCTGATCCCTGTATGAAGAAAAAATATCATCTACACAAAACCCTTAAAAATATTAGACTTAAGAAAGATTCTTGAATTTTTCAACAATCGAAATACAAAACAATCCTTTAGATTTAGAAACAGTCAATCCATCGTACAAATCATCTATTATAACCAACACCCATGCACTTACAATCAGTATAAACGCTCGTAAATGGCAAAAAAAAATCGTACACACCGTTTATTCACTTCCCAAACCCCAACAACTCACACGCAAAGACAGCCGAGCGCGTGAAACTTTCTATTTTCGCGCATAAACAAATTGGCCAGCCACGCAGGAAATTGGCCAATACGTGCCGTAGATATTATCCAGATATGTGGGTCAACACCAGCTTCCCTATGCTGTCGAACAAGTTTGTTTGTAAATATATCGCATTGGAGCGCGCAGCATCGATTGTCTGATCAATCGAGTGTGGATACTTTACCGAGAATGGTAAAATGTGATATATTTGGGAAAAGAAGTGGAAATTACTCTCGTCTTCCTTCACTTTTACGTCATTCTTTCTGTCTTTTTCGGTTTGATTTGACCTGTATTTCTGTTATTTTAACAATAAATAATAATAGCCATAGCTAGTAAATAAATTCAATCAAAGAATTTGACACTGTGGAAAAGTAAAGCTGAAGTTTCCTTTTGTTTGTTGTCAAATAATTTATTTTTAGTTTACTGCAGATAAATCTTTGGATGAATCTCTTTCAAGCTAGTATATTTTGAAATTCCTCGTGAATAAATGATCGTTCCGATGAATATTTAATTTATTTATCAGTGTTGATATTTGCATCTTTATGCTGTCACAGAAACGGAAGCTATAGGGTTTTCAATTACGAGCTGTGCAAAATAAGAGAATTTCTTTACAGTTACGTATAATCGATTATTGGGCTTTTAAGTTAATCCGGAATTCGAGATAAAAAAAAATGCTTCGAAGGTCTTTAATTTTAAAAGAATACCGGAAAGACAAAAGAAAACTCTTAACATTTGTGAATCCACTATTTAAAAATTAAAACGTATGGTATATACAATACCATATGAACCACAATAGTTTGAAAGATACAATCGCTCTAATAAAATTAACACGTTAGCCAATTTATGACATTTTATATGCAATATGCTTGAAATATGCGTAATCAATAAACAACTTTCACTATTAAATCATACAAAACTAACGACCAACAAATATAAACGTAAAAATGTATACAGCATAAATTCTATTCATCAAAAGCAAACTAAACACTCGCAACCTGATCATCAACATCGTATAATACCACTTTTTTCATCTCTCTCCCACCCCGTAGCACAAAATCAAGAAGAAAAAGCTTACACCACACACAGTCGCTCGAACGCTTTGCAAAATGTCTTTTGTCCGCTCCTACCGCCCGTCGAAATCGGATATCAGTTTTAAAGGGATTTCCCATATAGACGCTAACTCACATACATATACATACGCGCATATATATATATATATATATATATATATATATATATGCGAAAAGGGGTGTGTAGCACGGTTACCGCCGCTGCTGTTGCTGCTGCTGCCACGTCTTTTGCTTGTTTTGCACGAGGGGTGCGTGCAGTAGTCCCCAGGACGCGCGTAAACAACGGGCGGCGAGCTTTCTTCTGCGTATGCACGTATTGATCGTTAATTTCGAGAGGGAGGAGGGGGACGAATGCGCCAAAGAGAAAGAGAGAGAGAGAGAGAGAGAGTGAGAGAGAGAGAGTGGGTGTAAAAGGGGGTGGTGGATAGGGTTATCGGTTGGCACGATGAATGGATGGGCTTGATTTGGAAAGTGGGTGTAAGAGTGTAGCGTGCGAGAGAGAAAAAGAGAGAGAGAGAGAGGTTGTTTTCTTTTTTTCTTGGAAGGATATTTATGGGCTCGATTATGAGTGTTGAGTGAGTTTATGGATATCTTTTTGGTGGAAATGTGTGAATGTATGCAAATTTTTTAGTGCTACCAAATCGCTAGTGTGGAGTAAGGCAAAAGTAAGGAAATTTTTTTTTATGTGCTCTGTTAACTTTTAATTTTTAGTATGGTAGATGAATTATGTAACAACAAATAAGTTACAATAGCTGTAATAATAGTTCTAATAATAACAATATAGCAATACTAAATTCTAATGGCGCCTTATCCTCATTATCTTATACACTGAGAAATTTCTTCGACAAATATAGACGGCAATTATAGGGAGTGACTTAATCAGCTGTTGTTATTTGCCATATCTAAATATAAGCGCCTACATAAATAAGTACACACGTATGTACAATCCATTTTCGTAGCTGTCCGCGTTTTTAATTAGCATAAAAAGCTTTATTGATTCGTTCTTCGAATACACAATCATTAGCTTTGTTTTTCTTTTTGCTTCCACGTCAGCCTGTCGTTCTGGCACAAAAAAGTCTTTTTATTATTCAAATAAACTAAAAACTTTCGCAAATTTTCTATTCGCTGGAAGTTGTCTGAAAATTGATGTAATATTAGTATCAGCATTCCTTGTAGAATATTAACCATACTCTATAGCTAAAAAAATTAAGCTAAAATCATAAAATGTAAAAGTAATATAATTCATCCACAAGTTTTACTGTTATTTAAAATAACAATTTTACGAGAGCACAAGTGTGTTTGAGTCATGAAGTTGACTATAAAATAGCTATATTAATGTACTATAAACGTCTTATTTTGCAAATATTCATTTATCTATTTATTCATATTTCTGGTTATGATCATAACCATCAACGTTATAAAATATTTAATTGTAACATATTTTATTTCACGCGGCATCAATCAACGAATCCACATCGCATCCTCGTACTTCACACACTCACTCATTCTCTCACTCATCACACTCCACGAAAAATTCCTCCAAAATATCTTAACCTCTCCCACCTTCCCTACATAATTCATTTACACGAAACATCGCTCGCCAAGACGACGACGCATACATACATACATACATACACACGCGCCCGCAAAATTCCTCTATCTGCCTTGTATACATCCATATATATACAAACGCGTTGCAGCCCCAACAGCGGCACAGTACCGGTAAGCACGCGATGACGTGATGCTATCGATTATCAAACAAATAATATTACCGTTCGCCCTTTCCTCCTCCTCCTCCTCCTCCCCGTCGATGTGCATCACGCGCGCATATGTATATATGTATGTATATGTTACGGGTCTTTGGCTACGGCTGATGCACAAACGTATACTACGTGTATATATATAGAGGGTTTCGGCTTTGACGGAGCGGCGTGTATTATATAAGGGTACGTAGATCGTCTGCTGTACAGTCACACTGTTGACGCATATTTTTTAACGGGATTTGTAGCTTGATAATTGGGGACTGGAACGCCTGGTGGTGGGTGTATTGTTGTTCTATACTATGTGAGTTTATGTATACAGTTGTGTACGCAAATATATACATGCGTGCATGTGTACTGTTTTTTTAATTGAAATATTAAAAACGAGGGGGGATTGAATAAACAGAAGTGAAGGGTATATTTGAGATGTGTTTAGAAAAGTTTTATTTTAGTTTTATATTAAAGCATTTAATATATAGCGGCAAGTAAAGTAAAAAGAATAATATTTGAGATTAATAAGATTCAGAGCCTATTGTGATGTAAAATAAAACGTTTTACGTTTGCAAAAGGCGCATCAATACAATATATTGGCTGACAATAAGTTGTATGTTGTCGTACCATCCCCTTCGCTACGACATCTTAGCTCTCTTTGCGGTCAGCAAATTTATAATTACACACGACAAGCGCCCAACTCGCTCCTTTTATAAGAAAAAAAAACCACAAAAAAATCTTTCTTATATATCATTATCTCGATTAGTCCCTGCCGTATATAAACACTTCTCACAAAAGTCACTCTTACAATCTTCCAAGTCTGACCGCAACCACTTACTACCACTACTTACGTTCATTACCCATCGATCACTACAAAATTCACATCCCTTTTACTAATCATCAACTACAGCTTTAGGATAGAATAGAAATATTTTTCAGTCCATATATAGTTGCACGACGAAATCACCCTTCGTCGTCGCGTACTACATGCATGCATGCATCGTCAAAAAAGAAAACAACTCGCGTACAAATAGAGAATACATGGCGACCCCTCGCGCAAAAACTCCCGCACGTATATATATATATATACATATACGCGGGCGTGTTTATACTATATATACACATCCACATACGATACACAGAACAGCAGCAGTAGTATAGCAGCGAGGGCACAATCGGCATCCACTTGTAAGGCGCGTCCCCTCATCAACGCTGCTCTCTCTCTCTCTCTCTCTCTACAAATATTCTATTGTATTGATCCTTTCTCCTCTCCCCGATTCTCTCTCTCTCTCTCTCTGTGCCTTTTGCATTTTAGTTGCTCGTCGCGAAACAGTGTATATACGTGTGTGTGTGTGAAAAGCCCCCGCGGGCTGTCTTTTCTCTCTCTCGGCCAGATAAATCGACGGCGGCGTCGGCAGTGCATCATCGGCTTTTTGTACACGAAGTTCGCGGGAAAACGGATGTTTAACGCGCGAGACGAGAGCTGCCGTTGCTGCTGCTACTACTACTACTGCTGCTGCTGCTGATGTTGCTGCCTTCCTGTGTTTTCTCGCGCCGAACGCGCGCGCGATTGTTATGCTTTTTCTTTTTTTTTCTCTCACTCTCTCTCTCTTTTTCTCACACACCCTCCAACCTTCGTGTAGCCAGCAAATGTAGCTCTTTTTTTTGTAAGCGCGCGAGTGCGAAGCGGTGGTACTCAATGTTGTTCTCCTTTTTGTGAAAGAGGAGCGAGAGAGAGGAGTGTCGATCGTTTTCGCGAGTTGCGAATTATCGACAATGTGAAAAGAGAGTTACAATACGCGGGGTGGGAAACAATACGCGTGAAGCGCGTGAGGTGTATGTAATAATGTAAGCGATATCGTTGAGGATAGGTTCTTTCTTTTTTTTTTGGAGGGATGGTAGTGGGTACGTGTTTTGTTTTTATGGGGTTGTTTGTTGGTTTGCGAAGATAAAACAACGGGTTGAAAAAAAAAAACAATTTTTTGTCTAATAAGAGTGAGGGTTGTGTGTAAGTGATGATGGTTGAAAATTGGTATATGAAAATTAATATCACAATCACCGAAAAATAATGATATATTAAATAGTTTCAGTAAAGCGTAGAGTAAATACTTGTACATGTAAAATTTCGGATGATATCAATTGATTTTGAACTTTTGAGTTATCAGAAACAGCAAACCAAAGCAGATTTAATCTATCCTAATACAACTACTAACCGATACATACCATAAACCCATCGATTCCAACCAACCCCAACCTACATATTCCCTATTCCACCTACACCTATAAGAACCGTTCCACTACACATCCCCATCACAATAGAAAAATCCTAATCACTCGTACCGCCTCCACCTCTTCACAGCCAATTCCAAAAAGGTCCTCACCGTAGTGGGGGACGAAAATCGCTCGTAGCACTAACGAACTCGTCGAAAATCGCCGAACCGTCTTCCTCATCCTCCTCTTTCTCTCTCTCTCTCTCTCTCTCACCAGCGTATACATACCAAGAGCGCTGCTGGACGAAAAAGCACACGAGTGAGTGTAAAATTGCGCTTGCGTTCTCTCTATAGGTACGCGACTCTACGCAAGAACGCGCGGACACAAAGGACCGAACAAAGAACAAGAGAAAGAGTAAACAATCGAGAACGCCCCCTGTAAGCGCACGCGCGCGCCATCTCGTGATTGCTAATGAATCCTAACGCTATTATGCATGCCGACGTGCAAAAAAAAAACGACCTTACGTCCGCGACGACTACTATACTATATACCATCATCCCCCGCCGAGTGTGTTCAATAGATAGGGATAGACGAATTCTCTTTTGCTCTCTTGCTTTCACTGTGTGGTGTCTATGCATCTGCTTTCTCCTTTGCGTTTTTACTGTAACTAACGTGTGTGATGGTTACGTGTATCATAGTGTAGATGTATAATGTGTTTTTTTTCAAATGCTGAAGATTACTTTTGCAACTCAAGACGTAACCAATAAGCTTTTAAGACTATATAATATGTAAATAGGGTAAAAGCTACTAAATTCGTGCGTTTCTTACAGACCGCGTGTGTACGTATATAAAAGTTTATTATGCAAAGCAAGAGAATTAATCCAAAGCTTTTAATAACAATCTTGAAGCGCGTCTTCTAGTGACGCAAACGACTGAGTCATATAATCATAGATATATATATACATATCAGCAGCACACCCACACGTGATACCTTGCGAATGCACATACTTGCATATATGTATATATATATATATATAACCTGTGTGTAGGTACCGGAGCGCTAAATTTAGCCCTGTACACAATCAAAATTTATATACACACCGATATGTATGTGTATGTAGAATGCACTTTCCTACTACTACTACAAACATATAAAGAACCTTTAGCAGCCCTCGTTTTGCTACTGACGCGAATGACGCTCTTTCCTCTCCCACCCACCCTCGGCTTCTTCCACTACTCACTCGCATGTGTATACTTCTCCGAGGAGGAAGGGAGGGGAAACACAAAGAGTTGTGCAAACATGAGTTTACCAGTAGCTTCGCCTGCAGTATATACGCGAGTACGCGCGGAGCATTACTGCATATACTGGCGAACGGAAAGAGAAAGAGAGAGAGAGAGAGAAAGGGCAAGTTTTACTACTCGCGGGACCACTTCGTTAGCACGGGGGTGGTGGTGGTTCTCTCTCTCTCTCTCTCTCGGTTTAGCCTTTTTTATCATCACTACCACGGCGGTGTTCTGACCTTTCGCGCTATGTGTTTTTGTGCGCGCACACGCGCTCGTTATCTTGCTCACTCTCTTTTTGTCTTTCGGCAAACGGAGTTTCGTAAATACGAAAATAGGAGAAAAGAGGGGGACACGTGTATGTGTAAAAGAGAAGAGGTAGAGTAGAGGGCAAGTATTTCGAATTTAGAGTTGATGAAAAGGGTACAAGGTCAGTTTTTTGTTTTGTGAATGGGGTTGGGGTAAAGTTACGTGATGTTTTTTTATGTAAAAATTTAAAGCTTTTTATATTGGTACACGATCGAAGAACTTTTTTCTGATAAGGTAAGAAATGAAGAACAGCAGAACCGAAGATTGATAAAAATATATTACGGTAAAAATAAAATTAATTGCAAACTTGCTTTTATCAACTGAATGCCATAAATCTTCCAGATAACAAACATAATCAATCACATTTGAGAAATAAAAATTTTACAATCGTTCAGACCGCCTAACTACCCAATCGACAAAAGAAACAAACAGAAGAAACAGCACGTATCCACTCTCTCTTTCTCGCTCTCTCTCTCTCTCTCTCTCTATCTCTCTCTCTCTCTTTCTCTACCTCTGGCGACAATCACCAAACAATCGAACACTCCAATATCTATAAATTTCCCCTTTGTTTTTCCCACTCTCTTTCTCCCTCTCTCTCTCGCTCTCTCTCTCGCTCTCTCTCTCTCTCTCTCTCTCTCTCTTACCTTCTCTTCCACTCCACTCGACCCATTATTTTTCCCTCTACCACTCTCCTTTCTTTCTCTCTCTCTCTCTCGCTTTGCGCTCGTAAATTACGAAGTGCATTCTTTTTATATACGCGCGCGCGAGCGCGCGTATAAACACACGCGCGGAAAAGGAAAGTAGGTTGTGTACTCGGCTCGGATGTTTGTCCTTATATCGTTCTCTCTCTCTCTCTCTCTCTCATACACGTTTGCGTATATACGTATGTACGCGAAAGCGAGCGCTTTCTTTCTACCCTGCCGCCGCCGCCGCTGCCACGAACGCCGACGCTTTTTTCACCCGCGCATAGTCGCTTTTTCTACGGCTAGACGCTCTTTTGACTCGGTGTTGGCTGTGTGTTCGCGGGTGAGCAGACGATGCGGTGAGAGAGATATAGAGAAGAGAAAGAGGGAGTGAAGTGAAAGAGAATGGATTTAGAATGGTTAGAATAAAATATTATTGAAAAGTAGTTGATGGGTTGAGTGCAATTTTTTTTTATTCTGAAAGAGGGTGATATACTAGAAATAGGTGAATGTCCCTGAAATTCAAGCGTTTCAAAGTTGAATTTAAAAAAAAAATTTATTAAGGGGGTGTGAGTATTGAAAATTATTTTTCAAACGTAAATTTATTATAATAAAATAATTAATTACACCCGTGGCTTCGATAAGGCAGGGATCGCATTATGTTGATCTTTTAATATGAAAATACTGTTAAAAAAATCAAATAATTATTTATTTATTTATTTATTTATTTATCCAGTTTAATTACATGTGCGTAATTCTATTGAGGTAGACGTAGTTACCTGTACCTAGACTAGAGGAATAACTTACATAACTAACTTACATACACGAAGAAAAATGATGTTGGAAAAATTACTATTTTTTATAGTGGCCATGGGACAGACTCAAATTCTCATGAAAATTACTAAAATTTATAGTAAAAATTGGTATTTGTATATTGTAAAAATATAAAGTAAGTAGCAATTTTTACTATATACTGTAGTAATTTTTATGTGAAAATGAGTCTCTCCCTCCGGTACTATCAAAAATAGTAATTTTTCCTACATCAATAGTAATTTTTCCTACATAATTTTTCTCCGTATACTAATATTTTGATGATTATAAAATTTGTACAATAACATATACAGTATCTGTTCTCAAAAGTGAATATTACTTAATCCTGTTTTAATTACAAAGTTTTTTAATTTCTTTTTTAAATTTTAGCCTTATCATTTTTACTATACAGTTTCTTTAGATCATACTATATAATTATTCTTATTACTAACAGCATTATTTGTTTTTGGTAATTGTATACCAAAACTCTTATTTCTTGTCCTCGAATTACTTTTTTTATAACTTTCTGCTAACTCTTCGTAGTGAAATATTAGAGCCCCGAGTGTAAATATTCGATTTACGTTTAATCGGAATTTTACAAAGTAATGGTTTTTACTTATCAATTTCAATATTCTTGTTTGTATTTTTTGTATAAGAGCTATATTATTTTTGTTTTCCCCGCCTAGGCAATTATTTCATAAATTATTAAGCTATGAAAAAGGGCATAGTATATTGTCATTAGTATTTTTGTAGTGTATATATACTTTTTGATTTTTGCAAAAATCTAAATTAAATATTTTGTTTTATTTATAATATATTCAATGTGCCTATCCCATTTCATGTTATAATCAAATATTAATCCCAAGTATTTGTGACTTGTTACTCTGTTTATTTTTTAGTATTCTTTAATTAATAATTAAATATTAAAAATAGGATCTCGTACCCCTTACACAACAGTAAAAAAAATAAATTTATACAATTATAGCACACATGTCAATATCTCAGAGACTTCGAATGAAGATTTAAAGAGAAGCTTGCATTAAAGTAAAGAAAGAAAATAAAAGATCAAATTAATCACTAAGGCTAAGAATTGCAATGAAAAGATCAAATTAGGTTTCTGCATCCTATAATTAAAAATTTTTACCATAAAAAAATAATAATATGAAATCGACATTTATTAACTAACATTTCCGTCAGCACCACCAACTCTTTCACTTCTAAAACTCAATCCAACGAGCACGAAGACATTGTATAAAAAAGAAACACAAGCAAACTACAAAAAGAAAAGAGGAAAGTGCAAGACGGAAACACATATATAAGGGAATTAGTGAGATAGCGAAAACAGTACCTACCTATATATACACACAGACATACGTTACCGACACGCACGCGCACTAGAAAAGAGCTCACGCTTGCGTGCGCGTGTGGCACCTACATTGCGTTGTAACGTTTGAACAACAGAGCAAACACAATATACGCACTGCTCGCACGCTGTGTGCACTCAACTTCAAGCGTTAGCGAAGGTGTCAACCTTCGCTCCTTCACGAAAAGGGACACGCGCTAGCGTTTTTTTTCTCTCTCTCTCTCCCTGTCTCAAACGCAACAATTTTCCAAAGGGGGAGAGAGAAAGAGAGAGAACGGTTGTTTGGTCAGCGCCGCTCCCACCCCTAATAACACTCGTAATTTTCTTTGTCGCGCTCGCGCGCGCACGCGCATGTGTATAATGATTGGAATCGAATTTCTGCCGATGTTTTGTTTGAGAGGTGTTTTTGTTTGGCGGGTAGGGAGAATTGTGAGTTGAAGGTGTGTGTATACGTGTGTGTATGTGTATATACATCTTAATTTATGTGCGCACGTATGTGTGTTTTAATTTTGTTGGCAGAACAGGGTGTGTTTTGTTGACGTAGAAAAATAAGGAGACGCAAGATGTGTATGAAGTTTATGGAGATTCAAAGTTGTACTCATAGTAGTTCTGTATAATATGAGGTCATAAATTTTAAAGCTTCAGTATACTTTCGAAATTTTGTAAGGGAATATATGCAACACTTTTCGTCTTATTTGCAGCTCTTAGAAACATACAAAAGAAGTTATATTAATTTTACGAGTTCTTAATAAATTCGTAGTAAAATTTTTCTAATTATAAATCCAGATCACATTAATTCACAGTTATTAATACTAAATAAACTACAAGCTGCTCATCTTCTAATAATTGTCCAGCTACTAATATACGCACTCTATAGAGTATATATACCAATTCAAATTCCTTCCTATCCCTACCCATAAAACCAAATTTCTACCTTGCACCATGTATCCAAAAAAAAACTCCAAACCCCCACCCTAAAATGATTCGCACCCGCCACGTGAACAGCCGCGAGAGTAAACAGGCGATTCTTCAAAAAACTTCGCCGCTCATAGCGATTGCTGTTTATACCAGGCGCACGCGCGCGCGAATCGGTGAACTTTAAACGAGGGCTAAGCTTGCGCGCAGGTGTTGGCAATGGGCAATTTACGAACGGGGCGACGGAAAAACTTGATCTTTCGTTTCTCCCCCCCGTTCCCGTCCTTTTCTCTTTTTCCTTTGAAAATTTCCAGAGGACCAGATGCTTCGACCAGGAGTCTTAACGCTTGCGCCTGGATCGTAATAGTTTATGGGTCGAGAAGACGAGAAGTCAAAGGTTTTAGGTTGTAATGGGTTTGTATGTAGTTTTCAATTCGTTTGTTTTAATTTAAGTTGTATAATTCCTTTGTTTATATCTGAATAAAATATTAAAGTAATTTCGTTCCAAGAGTAAAGTCAGGTGCTGACCTTTCTATCACAAAACTTTTTAGAATATTTTACTGGATTATGTAGAGCAGCTGAAATTGTTCAAATCAATAATTTTACAATTTCCACCTATAAAACATTATTTGTATAGTAAAATACCTACAGTAATATTGCCCTTTATATACTGCATCTAACATTTGCAACTACAAAAATGCCTAGGAAGTACTTCAACACCAATATTTATACAGATCTGTGTAAGGACACTCACAGCACTTGGTAAAATTAGCCCGCGGCTAGTCTCGTCAGGATGGAGGCATCATCATCGCCGGCGCCGGGGATAATTTCTCTCGGCATTAAAAACGATATCGGGACAAAGACGGCGGGATAAAGAACAAGCCGCCGACGAGGAAACGCTTCTCTTCCTCTCTCTCTCTCTCTCTCTCTCGTTTTAAAAGTGCCGAGAGGAGAGAAAGTTGGGTGTATAAACAGAAGTTGCCCTAAGTACATTACAAACTGTAATGGCGAATCGGGAGAAGGGAGGAAGGATGGGTGGCTCTCACGCCCGCGCGCTCAGACATTTATTATGCTATATTGTTACAAGGAAATTGCGTTTTTCTAAGTGGCGCCTCTCTCTCTCTCTCTCTCTCTCTCTCTCTCTCTCTCTCTCTCTCTCTCTCTCTCTCTCTCTCTCCTACTTGTGCCTCGCGGCCAACGCCAATTTCCCAAGGAAGAGGTGGAGGAGATGGAGGAGAAAGGGGTTTCTGTGCGGGTCTTGAAGAGAAGGACGATAATTTCGCTGATAGAGGAAAGTGAGATAGAAAGATGTATTTTGATGCAAGAATGGTTTGGTTGACTTGGATACCGATATGGAAAATTTAATTTTTCCATAATTTTGGAAGGTTCGTGGTCACTTTATTGTTATTTGCATTTTAAAAAATAGTGAACGGTTCTAGCAAGTGAAAATATTATCAAAATTTGAGGTTTCGACAGTTTGATAATGTTCAAGTACGAGATAAAATATATACTCAAATAAAGCTCATCATTTACAAAATTCCTTTATTAGCAGTAACATTAAAAATAACACACGGTAATTATAATAGCCAAATTCACACGAAACATTTGTTTAAAATTTCATCGCATCCCAAGTCCAGGTACAGAAATTTCAAATATACATCAAATAAAAAATTTTACTCATCTTCTTTACCTCCGTTAAGAGACACGCGCTGCGAATGTAAAAAAACCTCTACAAAAAATTTTAATATCCGCGTATAACGGAGGAGGAAGGGGCTCAAATCTCACGCGCAGCCTGTCGCGATCGTAAACAGCTTTTCGCGTCGTAATACGCGTGCGCGAAAGAGAGAAAGAAACTTTTTGCATAACCCTACGTGTACGTACGTGAGCGCAGAAGTTGGCTTTCCAATTAACCGGAATCGATTGCGTAATGGGCACTAGGTGCAAACAATAATTTCAAGCAACAAGTTTTTTTTTGTTTAGGTGTTGTGCTTGGTACGATTGTGGGGGGGGGGGTTATTTTCAAAACACAGTGTCGTTCAAAGATTAATCATTTACAATGAAAATGACTATTAGTGGTGTAGCAGTTTGGCGTGTCAATGAGTTATTAAAGGTTCGTTGAAATATTTAAAAGCAGAACTTCCCGGTAAACTCAATCGATTCCAACAGTTATTAAGGGACGCAATAAACAAATTTTCTTGTACACGCTAAAATTAACAAAATCGGTCAACAAAGCAAAAACATTTGCAAAAATAGATTCAGCTCTTGGTATAAAAATGCAAAGCTACCCATTTTCCTTACAATTATATAATTCAGTGTCATCGATCCCCTTTCAATTATCAATATACACCCGTGACTGTTTGATACGCGTGAACGTTGAAATGGATTTTTTATCGGCCGCGCGTAACCGTAAAAATAATTTCCCAGACGACGATTAAGGAGAGAGTTGGAGAATGTCGAAACGATAACAATAATAACAATAATTCTGTTAACTCGACCGCGGGAGGGATGAAAACTTCGCAATTGTGGCGAAAAAAGGTGCCTCCGGTTCGCGGAAAAAAGCAGCCTCCGTCGTTGTAAAGTTTAGACGGCTGGTTCATTAAGGGGTGGAAAGAGAGAGAGAGAGAGAGAAGGGAGCGAACGAACGAGCTTCCGAAATCCCAAGGGGGTGTAATTGGCCTCCGGGTTATACGCATGCATGTATGTGTGTGTGCGTTAGAGTCGCAGCGAAGTAATGTTGCGGGACAAGTTTTGCGATCAGTTGCATTTTTTTATGGCAGAAAGGATGTGACTTATCCTTATGATTTCGGAGGTTTGCAGGTATGTATATATTGAATTTTGGTGTAAATATGAGATCTATAAGCAAATTTTTTCGATGTATAAAGTATGTTTGAGATCATGAAGCCCTTTTTTATCATTTGTAAATTAAAATCAGTTATCGCCTAAAGTAATTTAACAATAACGATACCTTGATTAAGACGGCTTATATCTAATCGCCTTTTTGGCCAAAACTACCTGAAAAAATTATTTAAAATATTATAATATCATAAAAATGTATAAATACCATAAATATAATTGATCTTCTACAACATTATGCACAATACAGGCCATTCCATCATTTCATCCAGAATTATGGTATTTTGGAAAACTATATTTGTGCGTAGTTTTTCTCAACAACCCGTAGATAGATTTTCATGAAACAAAAAGCAAATTACTTGTTTTTTGCTCAGCTATGGTGAAAAGAGTTGAAAATATAAAGTTTATTTGATTAAGTATTTGTTTAATGGAAAAAACTAATTTTTTCTTCAATTTTACAAAGTTTTATGAATTTTGTTAGTTTTTTTTGCATTAAACAAATACTTAATCAAATAAAATTTATATTTTCAACTCTTTACGCCATAGCTGAGCAAAAACAAGTAATTTGCTTTTTATTTAATGAAGATCCATCAACTGGGTGCTGAGAAAAATAACACACAAGTTCAAATATCATATGTTGAGAAATAAGCCTTGAAAGAAACATGTAACTGCAATTGTGTACGTTTAGAATCTTATGTCAACAGCATCGATTCAACTAACATTTACTGCAATCTGTCCTTTTATACTTTTAATCCATTTACTATTGAGTGACTTTTTCAAATATTATGCTGAGTTAGATTATTAATGTTAATACTAATATAAATATCAAATATCCAGCCGGTGGTATTACCAAAAGTACATGAGTATATGAGAGTCGGTAAGACTATTTTTCCATTTATCACTTGATTACATATATTATATATTACATATCTACATGTTGAGTTTACATCTATCAAGATATATATATATATCTTGAATTCAATTCTGGCAGGCTTAATATACTGAAATGTGCAAAAATAACTTCTTTAAATTGAATTTTATTCTTGTGAGTTGAATTCAATCATTTTACTCTTATCTTTTTCATAAAGATAGACATATTTTTACTACTATCGTATTAAGTATTACTATTTCTTCTTTCACACACTTACTTAAATCTTGATGATGCACATTTTTGGTCAGAATATCTATATTTAATTGAATGAAGTGTTCCTGTCTTGAACTGTAGTTACATTTGAGATCTAGACAAAACTGTCACTGGACGCTTATAATATTACACTTTAAAATCTTTTTAGATGTATCTTCACATATAATACATTTAACTTTCACTCCTAAATTTACTCACTTAGGCAAATAATTAGAATTTAAGAAAACAATATCTGAAATAATCAAAATCTAAGAAAATAAACTGTTGAAATTAAATGGTTATGATCTTTGCTTATGTGAGCTGTCAGCTGTACTGCTATGCAACTCTGTGTTTATATTTGTTAACAGAAGTTACACAGGTACAAGAGGGAGGGTCATGGAGAGTATTAATGTAGTAAATTGCTGCCAAATTTTTTATTAGCATATGGTCAATTTACGAAAACAGATGTGTAAAATTGTCACAAGACAATTCCATTGAATTTTAAATTCCATAATATAGTTCATTATATTTTTATAATTCATTCCGAACTTAAACTTAATAATTTTTGTAATTCTTATATTAATATTACTAATAATTATATTTTTTTTATATTTTAAGACATATTTATGAAAATGTTATCGTATTAGTAGTTTATAAAATAAAAGAGAAAGAAAATCAAGTTGTTCGTCATTTTTAAGATATCAAGTCCTTTCAGCTGAACCATCATATCATCTCAAATTTTTTTCATTTTTTATTTATATTATTTTTTTGGTTTTAGACTAACATATATAATTAGAAAATCCAATAAAAAAATTAGATTTTTGAAAATTTTTAGGTATAAGATCGCCTTAAATTTATAGTAATATTGAGAATCCAAGTTAGTATGGTTAGTACGCCACTAAGTATGCCACCACTAAGAAGTCGATTATGGATTCAAACCACAAATCCTTTCTCTTCGCACATGTTCTCTACATCCTCCACCAAAAAAAAAGAGCAATTCTCTAAATATTTCTACCCCTACTCATTATACTTCCAAATTCATCCACCCCAGCACCATACTCAATCCAGACGCCAAAAACTCCCTCCTTTTGCTAAATGAATAAACACCATCCACCCGCGCCGTGGCAAAATTTATCGGAGACACGCCGGCGCTCACTAATTTTTAAAGCGATCAAATTAAAGCTCTTCTCTTTCTCTCTCTCTACCTCCCACCTCCTACCCCTATGCATTATACACGCCTAGACGCGAGCTCGCGCGTTATATTTGATTGGAAGCGAGCGGCAAGAAAAACGGAGAGAGAGAGAGAGAAATGTTGGTTAAATAATATCCGAGGCTCCGACCGTAATTATCTCGCTCCCAGATTTTCTCTGGCTGCGCGGCGCGGCGGCTGCGTGCCTCGGGGGCACACAGCCGCCGCGGATCATTCCGACGCACAAGACAAGGGAAGGAGGCACAGGAGAAGCGAAGCGAAGTGTGTGTATATATATACGCGGGTTGCACGAATTTTGACGGGACGGAAAGACAAAGCAAAAAGACCGAGCGGCGTATATCGTGAGGTAGCAGGTGGCCATGTGGAGGTTGTAATGTTGACGTGTGTAATCGTGTAATAATTTTTGAGTTGAGAAGGTTACATTGCTTTGGTGATTGTGGTGTTTGAATGTTTTTATGAGGAAGATATGATTATATTTATGGAACATCTTTTTCTATCGTTTATATTTTGTAGAATTAAGGCTCTGTAACATGATCTTAGAGGATTAGACTAACACTAAAAGATGCAGAATTTTATGTTGGTGAATTGATAAATAATCGATAATGGTTTTGAATTTTTGGTTTATGTTAACTTTTACGACAATTGAAATTTACTTTCTGCATAAATAAATTTATGCATTTTTCATCGTAACAAATGAAAGATATCAATTGATCCTGAAGACAGTAACTGAAACAAGGTTTGCTAAATAATTATGAAAAAGAATTAAATCATAATTATCCAAGTTTCGTTTCTATGATTGATAATTTCCGTAGACCTTAAAACGCATTACACTGTTCCATAGTGTACACAACTCACAGTCTGATGGACGATTACAATACGATTAACATTGAGAAGCGGGAAGAAAAATCATTTGGTGATAAACATAACTCAGCAAGTTTCGCGATATCATCGTTTTACGCGATTGCATTCTTGGATTTATCGATGTCGTAAAAGCACCGGTAGCAGAACAAGAGAAGGAGGAAGGAAAAGTCGAAAGAGAAAGAGCGAGCGAGCGAGAGAAAGAGAGAGAGAGTCAAGGGGAAGGAAGTTGGGGAACGAGCGATGGGAGAGAAAGAAACAACCCTTCCGGGCATTATAAGCCGAAAGCTCTGGGGCGAACTCTTAATTGCAAATTGGCGAAATAATTGAAGCGACACTCGTAAAAATAGTTTTAAAAGTCGTAATTCGCTCGTAAAAACTTGCCGCAATGCATATTCGCAACGCGGTAAACATTATTCATTAACAGAATTTACAATTCTAACGAATCCGACTTTTTCCATTAATTACATCGATTCTTTTTACTCTTTTTTTCTTCAGCTTCTCTCGTTCTCTCACGCTCTGCTGTTTTTTTTAACAGCATTCAGACTTGAGCTTTTTTTTTATCCCCGTTACTTCTGATTCGGAAGTTTCGCGGCAAGTTCGCGTACGTCTGAAGTATGTACTGTTCAGGAACAATGAAAACTTTGTTCATAACTTTGTTTATTCTTTACACAAAACAATGCTAGCCGCTTGTTGAACTTGAATAACTGAGTTAATTGATCGTTAGCGATATTTAACTTACTAAATTGGCCATTACGTTGGTATAAATTTTTTTAAACTTACGTAATGGTCCTCACTATATTGAAAGAAATTTTTAAATGACTAAGATAATTAATTATCTTTTAAACATTTATTACTGGTTAAATCAACTGAACAACAGTACCAACAGGCTTAACAAAATTAAACTATACTATCAACCAAAAATAACCCATTATATTACTCCTTCATTTCATCAACTAACGCACCTATGCATCTATACCCTTCACCCCCTCATTCACTTACAGATGCATTAGGCTCCTTATTCTCAAAAAGGAATGCAGCATAACATCGTCTTGTAACCAACGCGTGAGAAGGCATCCTTTCTCCTTCCATACATAGATATACATCCATCACGGAAGTAACTTCGCTCGCTGACGACAAAATAGCGTGATTACGGGCCATCAGGTAAACACCGTCATTCTGCGCCATTGCTTTCTCCTCTCCTTTCCTCTCTCGCGGTCGACTGGGCCAAGCCTTTCAAGCTCCTTCGGCTCGAGTGCGCTCCACTGCAGCCGCAAGACTCCCGCGCGTTCGCTCGCCCCCGCGAGGCCTTTAGCCTATTACCACCGGATTATTGGCCGTTCTTCGATGGTCCGTTTAAGTGAAGAGAAAGAGGAAGAGAGTGAGATTGAGAATGAGGGAAGGTGGAGGGTAATAGTGGTTGCAGGAGCTACTGGATCGAATTTGGTTTTGTTGGTTATCAGTGGTGTAGTGACTGATTTTGGTGCAAGGGGTAGCGAGTACTCAACATTACTTGGAAGAATAATGGTTACGAATTTCGGAAGGTGTTGATATAATACTTTTTCAAGGCTACAGGAATGAAAGTTAGATGTACAATCAGGGAACATGAATTTTTTTTTTTTTAGAACGTTTTACGAAAATTCTCCAATAGGCGCTTGAATCGAGCCTACATTCGACAAGTGTACACGTGCCCTAATAAAATAGTTCTATAAATAATAAACATCTAGAGGCAAAAAATAAATAATAGAATCGCCAATGCGAATTGTACTTCCATTCTTTTTGTAAAAAGTGCCAACTACACTTTTAATTCCGACCTCGGCTAATATGTAGCTAATTCCGAATTCAGATCCCCTCGGTCGGTGAGAGGCAAAACCGCAAAAACAGTAAACATTCGTCGCCCGGCTTCTTTTCATCCATTATCCTCTCGCCGGCGCCTAGAGAGAACACGATAAACTCGGCGATGTGGCTTATATTATTTACCCGAAACAATTCACAACGCGAGCGCGGTAATATTCGTCGCTAAACAAGAAACAAAGCTCTCCCTCTCTCGCTCTGCTTATAAACAGAGCCTCGTGGCAAACATTTGCCCAGCGTCGCGGCTAATTAGAGGAACCAGCTTGAGGGTGGTGGCGATACAGATAAAGAGAAGCAGAGAGAGAGAGAGAGAGAAAGGAAGATGATACAGACGATGACAAACGATTCCGCGCAAGCGAGTAGCGCCACGGGAGAGAAGAAAGAGAGCATTGTAAATAAAGCTAAACGTAAAACAAAAACACTCGTGTGGTCTACTAACGACGCAGATAAGCAAATAAATACCGTTACGAGTCTGGATCTGTGAGTAAATGATACGCTGAATCGTTTGGTATTTCGAGTAGCAAGTTATTTTTCATAAATTTATATGCTCACTGACACATATATAGTTTTACAAAAGCAAGATAAATATCTTTTTTGCCATAATATTCAGGCCATAAAGAATTTTCTATCAATTTGCCACAATCCTCATTGCATATCACAAGCCACGTACAAAAATCTATAGGCAGCCTGATGCAAAATCAAAGAGAAAGTCGAAAAGAAAGTACACTCCCGCTTTCTACCCTACACCCCGTTACCCTACAACTGCCGCCCACAGCCGAAACAATAGAGCTACATACACATACACCCACGCGAGATATTTCGGGGCCCTATAACCCTCTTCTGTTATACATAACGTGCCAAGCTGTCGTATTACACGAATGCATAATTGTAGCGAGCAGCAGCGCTCCCTACTCTATATAACCGACCGCCCGACCAACAAATACGTCTATAATTAAGCCCCCGGCCAAGTCTCTCGCGAGACCGCATCCTTTTATTATTCCACGCTCGGTTGGCCACCGCACGCGTTACTGTATATAAGACCAAAAGTCGGCCGACAGTGTGGTGTGTGTGTGTGTATGTGTGAGCCTCCCGCGAGGCCTGCTGCAAAACAGAAAGAAAGTTGGAAAACAAGGCACGGAGAATAATGAAGTATGTGTGTGTATATCGGTGTGGGGGTATTGCTTGGAAGGAATTTCGAGGGGAAGGGGTATGACGAGGAGCAGGTTTTTTTTTTGCTTCTTTCCTGCGTAGGGTGAGTACAGGGGTCGATTGGTCGGGATTTTTATTGGCAGATTATAATTGCTTTATTAGGTGATTTAGGATTGAGGATTTATATTTTTTTATTTGTTTTTTAAACCGTTGATAGAGTCGTCGAATCGTTTAAAGTCGAATAATAAGTATTGAAAATTGTAGTATATTTATATATTTACGCAATGATTTATAAAAAGCATTATTCATGTTTGGAAATAATAGCATATCTTTTTATGGTTGAACTCTTTATAGCAATAAAGCCTCAAGCACGACTATACTTTTCTATTCTGCTTTATACCAATAAAGCATCGTTCCCGTCCACGACCTATAATTTCCATAACAGAGGAAAATGCAAATCAAACAAACCCAAGACAGCAATAACATACAGTCCTACAGCCACTGTCACCTGAATTCGCAACCTCAGTGTCGTGCGCAATCCCCCTACTTTCTTTCTTCCTCCCCCTCGCACACTCGACATTGACACTCTACCATTTTCCCATTTCCCGTCACCCCTTTTTCCCTCTCAATAAATAAATACTCGAAAAATGAATAATTCAACTATACCTCGCGCTTTCTCTCTGTCTCCCTCCTTTCCTATTTTCCCGCGTTACCAACAAGCGAAAATAACAACCCATACCACAACCACCTTCTTCTTCTACTCCCTGGTAATAACGTGCTATGTATGTGTGCGTATGTGAATCATCGGCAAATACCGGCGCGCATATTTATTGTTGGCCGAATCTCCTTTTAGCGACCTGGGGGTTACCCTGTAATTAGGGGGAGGTGGTAGAGGCTAGCCTAAATTATTTACCACGAGCGCCGTTGGCGGCACACACGCGAGAGAGAGAGAGAGAGAGAGAGAGAGAGAGAGAGGGAAGAACGCCGAAACCTTGGAGAGGACCGTAGCCCGCTGAGATTTGTATGCGTAATTAGACGCGGCACGGTGCGATTTATGCCGCGTGTTTGTTGCGAGGAGAGGTCGGCGTATTTGCATGGGGGGTAGGGTATATAGCTGGATTTTTATAGTTTTGGCAGGCTGTAAAGTTGGAGGTCTGTGTTTTGCGAGGGAATGAAATTTATTGATAGTTATTAGGTGACTAATGGCCCTGGTTTAGGAAAGTATAATTGTATGGGAATTTGCTAAAAATCATTATTCGTGCAGTTCAATTATTCATTCTACATAGCATATATACACGTATGAAATGTGATTTGTCCGCATATTATTTAAACATAGTTTATGGGAAAAATTCCAAATAATATTTGTATCCTATTTTGGCAGTGTAGTTTAAAACATCAGTTATTAATAATGATGAGTTTATTAGATTTACCACTAAACACATCCAGTTCGTACTAAACATTAGTAAAAAATACCATATCAAAAAACTCTAAAATATACCAAAGTTGGCATTACACAGTACACTTAGCTGCACATTTATTTATCATCTTCCACATTTCCCTATGTATTCGTAATAACCATACTGCAATATCCTCTTGACTCATCATATACACTAATCAGTTCCAAAACACCTTTTACCATCCTTAAAAAAACTATTTTGACTTAAACTCTGGCGCCCACCGCTGGCGCGCAAGATTAGCGCTGTGGCGCCCGAATGCCGGTGAGCGCTCGTACGTTGGTGCAGCGCGTGGCGAACCCTTGAGGAGCTCGAGTGCGCTGGGCTAACCCCTCATATGTGTGTGTATAAGAGAGAGAGAGAACTGCTTGCGCAGACAGCTTTTTCGGGAACACAGAGAGATGTGTGATGGTGGTCTTGGCAGGAGGTTGACTTTTTTCGAGGCTTTTAATTTTGCGGTTCCGAGTAAAGAAGATGTAGGTGTGGATAGCGTTGTTATATGTGGAAATAGAATAAATTGAAGGATAATCACAGTTTAATGTTGGTTCTGTTAGGTATCGTCATTATAAAAATCCTTTATACACTTATCGTGTGAATTCAAATCTGACAAATGGAAACCTTGTTTGAAAAACTGTCGAAGACAAATTGAAATCCAAATCTTCGCCAAGCTACATCCTAAACTCTGATTAAAAGAAACTAATATTCTAGCACGCAATTAATCGCATCCGCGTAACGAACTAATCTTCAACTTCGTGTCTTCAACTCGTCAACTTCCCCTTCACCCCCTCTCTTCCTTCAAAAAAACATACTCACCCCCATCGTCTCGATTGAAAGCTCATCCTCGCCATCAAGATCGCTCATCTCCCCTTCCCTTCTCTCTTCTGGCCCTTCTCGAAAACTTCTTCGCCGCACGTCGGAACAGTACGCGGTGCACGCGCGCGATCAGTATCGCGCCAACGAGTTTTTCATTAAAAAGGAAAGAACAGAGAGAGAGAGAGAGAGAGAGAGAGAGAGTGAGCGAGGGTAATGAAGTAGAGACTTGAGCGCAACTTTTCTTTCTTTTGCCCCCGCCGCCGCCGCTGCAGCGAGCGAACGCAGGCGGGCGAGCTGCACGCGACAGCGCGAGCGGCCGTTCGTGCACTTGCATAGTTAGGCAAGAGAGAGAGAGAGAGAGGGAGAGAGAGGGAGAGAGAGAGTACTGCTGCTACTAGTGGTGGCGAGTGGCTTCTAATTACTTTCCGGCCTTTCGATCCTTTCTCGTTATTTATCGATGCCTCTTTCATTCGCAAGAGGAGTGGGAGTAGGGAGAAGAAGTTGTAGTGGGGGATCGAAGAGTACGTAGGTTTGCTTTCGATATGATTTGGATAAAAATTCTACTTGGAAAAAAATCGTTTACCGTCAGCTGAAGTGAAATGCTACTTCAATTAGTTTGAAACGAACAATAACATCAAAACCATCGTACTGAATAATATAACACAATTCCTTCTAATTATAAATAATTCAAAATACACGAACCATTTACGGATATTAATCTTATTACTTCTTCTTACATACACACAAGATGTTACTAACGATGAATTTTAAACACCTTTTATAAAGCACGACATATGCTTGCAACAATGCTCTTTGAAAACTCTCTCGCAACCGCACATCGTGCCTCCAAATAACTTTCGTAACAGCATAGAACAGTAGTCGGCCCGAGTGCAATGGCTCGAAAGTCCGCATTCCGTAGCCATCGTCGAGTGATAAATTACGTGTGTGTTCCCTCCGGGGGGGGCGAAAAGTGCAATAAAGCACGACGAAAGCGGCATCACAATAGATCCGAATTAGCGAGCGTCATAATTCTGTTGTCGCGACGCTTGAGGATTGCCGAAATGCGAGACGCCAGCGGCAGCGGTGAGAATATAATAATACGCGAGAATGCATGCGTGAAGATGTAAATATAACTTGACGGAGGTTACGAGGATAGAGATCATCGCGATCTATTTTCAGCGCTTATTGTTGGTTAATTTGGTCGCGATAAATAATAGGAGTCTGTATGCGAGGAGAGAGGGTGAGGAGTAGATGTTGCGCAGAGATTGCAGAGTTTCGTTCTATTTTCATTGAGGAGAAAAGAAAACTTCATTGATCAAATATTCATTTTCTTAACACCTTGTTCAATAAATGCTTAAAAAAATAATTTTTTTTGTTCGATAAAATCTTGCATCAGCATACACCTTCCCTGCACCACGAATAAATTGAAACAAAGACAGGCCAAAGACACTCGTGCACGCGAAACATCCCACTGAAGAATGTCCACCTCTCTCCCCCTGCCGAAAACCTCCGTTACACCCTGTGCTAGCATTCCCAGAAGCGCGCGAGTGAAATTTACGGCGCCAAACCGCACGTTTACTGTTTTACTTATTCTCTCTCTCTCTCTCTCTCTCTCGGTCTCTGGTCAGTAGCAGCCCCTGCTGCCGTCGAAGATACTTTGTATATAAATTTCGGTTAGCGCATGCGGTTTCGGCGCTTCCCTTTCCGAATTCGCGACGACGTTGTCGTCTGGACACTGCTCGGCTGGACGGAACTTCCGGGGTGGTCTAAGTGCGACAAGACGCCGC
>JAYJLV010000046.1:9447988-9461756 GCA_036873485.1 Torymus texanus
TCGCGACGACGTTGTCGTCTGGACACTGCTCGGCTGGACGGAACTTCCGGGGTGGTCTAAGTGCGACAAGACGCCGCTGCCACCGCGCGAACAATGCAAAGAACTCGGTGTAGGGGATGGTGAGCTGAATATGTGTATATGTGAGTGCAAGAGATGGAGGGGAGAAAGTAGGAATGGAGTTGACGGTTGGTTTAGGTAATTCAAAGTGGAGGTGGAATTTGTGGTTATTAATTGTATTGTTTGTTGTTGATCTGCGTAAGAAAAGTTACAGTTGGAAAGACTCATGAGACAATGACAAACTTTACAATTCTTTATAGGTCTTTAAAAAATGATGAGTTGTTGTTATCTGGAATTCAATATTAATCAAGGAAAACATTATTTTGTCATGAATTGATCACTTTGGCATTGTCTCAGTTAATAAGTTTGTTCGAGTAGTAATCACCTTTCTCCAAACTTCAGTAATCAAGATTACCTGTGCTCAGGCCTGTTTAAAAATTTACAAGAAAATTATATCTACTTAATTAAATCAAGTAAATTATACTCTAATAATTTTCGCCTATAAATATTAACTTTTACCACATATCGCTTCTCCGAATCGATCCTTTCAATTCATTCGTCAGCTCATTAAAAATGCTCATATATACATCTATATTGCATATATCTAATCACTATATCAATTCTCACATCAATATATATAACCTTATCAACCATCATCCACCAACAACATACACATCATTTTTTTTCCAAACAACCCACGCAGCTACAATTTGCCTAACCGCTCTAGCCTCCCTCGTAGCATATCCGAACGCCACGAGTATAGCACCCGAGCAAACCGAACGCGGCCTCGAATGCACATTCACTACTGCTGCTGCTGTGTACCGCGGATGAGAGCAGTAGCCTCCCCTCTCGTATCGTTGGTATTTAGTGTTTGGTTAAGCGAAGCGAAATCCCCGGGCATGGTGTTTGTAATTGGCGACGGTTAAGGAGCGTGTGTACCTCGCAGATATTCGTTCCGCGGTAGCTGCGTGTGCCGGCGACATTTCGCGCGAGCAGAGGACAGTTGTGGCAGCAGATGGTCTAGGTTCTCTCTCTCCCTCTCTCTCTCTCTTTTCGTGTGTAATGAGAGGGCGACTGAGATTTCGTGGGTAGACGGGGTGGATACGCAAATAATAAAGACAAAGATTCGCGGATACGGTAGTGGATTGTTGTGAGTTTTCTTTTTTTAGTTTGGTGTTTGCAGAAACTATGTTGGAGATCTACGTTTTTTCTGTGGATTCGGATTGAACAAATCTTTCGTGATTAAGAATCGTTAGTGCGCGTTATTAGTTTTGAGTACAAAAATAAATACAGCCAAGTAATACAAAAAGTTGTCTCTTTAAGAAATTAAAAAATGTCTGCTACGGCGTTTGACGAAATATATTTTTATTCTCGTATATTCTTTAAATTCAATAAATAACAGTTTTTGGCATCGTTGCTGTTACAGATACTCGAAAACGACGACGTTATACGTCCGTCATCTGGTTTTCCGTTATTGATACACGTAACATGCATCGAAACATTTGCGATCTCGAAATACACGAATAAAAGATTCAACGAATGATTGACACATCCTCTATATCGCTCGATAATACAATTAGTTCTATGAGCCATGTCGAATTCGTTAATCGCGCCACGCCACGTATATAGTTTCCAAAGCGAAACCAAAGTAAATTGTCGCGTTTGACAAAACCACATTGGACGATTTTCGTCGTAGAGTACTTTACACAACGCCGCAGTTCAACGCCTCCGCGAAGAGTAAATAGGAGGCGTCGTCTTGCCCCCCTTCAATTCTCTCTTTCTCCCTGTTCTATATATCGCGCGGTGGCGCCCTTAGTATTCCGTAGAGCGCGGGCTCACTTATTTGAAGATCAGGGCCCTGCTCGAGAGATACACGCGCGGATATTTCATTTTTAAACAACGGAAAAATGCTAATACGCGCTGCTGCCGCCCTCTCTCGTGTACACGAAACGATAAATAATCGCATAAGCCTCGGTATGTGTGTGTGTGTGTGTGGGCGCAAGCGAAGAGAGAGAGAGAGAGAGGGTTGGTAAATTACCCCGTGGAGGTGATTAATCGTGATTAGGGATGTGAAAAGAGAGAATGTGTGTGCATATTTTTCGCGGGGTGACATTTTTTATTGCTAAAGTATTGAGGAAGTCGTTTCTTATTGCTGAGTGCGGAGCTTCTGCTTTTTAGAAGCGAGGGTGTGGTTGTGGATAAGAGTCGGATGCAGAATTTTTTTTTATGAATGTCAATGCTATGAACGTTAGATATGCTTGTACAACTGTATTTTTTTAAAGTAAAAACATGTAGTTCTTGCTGCTAAAAAAAACTAGAACAAAAAATCAACTACTAGATCTTGTAAACGGTACGAGGAAAAAATAAACAGTTAATTTTACACTTCAGACATTTGTTTTAACTTGGAAATGATAAGTTAATTCTACTTACAATGATATCGGTAGAAATAACATTGGAAAAGTAGAATCCTTCTTATATTAAAGTGACAATTGCATTTCAATTTTTAATATCAACTTATTTTCACTGTAAATAAAAATAATTTAACTTTATTTATACAAATTCAACTTTATTCAAACCCAGTCGATTCAACCGTCACAAAACAAAATTAGATTATACTTATTCTTCAATCTATATATATATCATCGAAACTACGTATCGACTTTTCCACACCTATGACACCACCGCGATTCATTATGTATCAATATCCCAATAACTCCCCGTGTGGGCGCCACACGAGCAATTACCAAACCACACACATTAACCCAATATGAATTCTCCTTAACTCGCAATCCAGCATCGATATTCCAAGCCAACTCTGTACAATCCCTTTCTCCAGCCTCTGCCCGATTTAAATTTCAAATACACACGCGAGTCCGAAACGTCACGTGCGCGCGTCGTCGTGGATGTCGGGACGGTCACTTCTTCTTTTTGCCACACCGCGCATACACATGGGTATATGCGAGAGAGAGAGAGAGAGAGAGAGAGAGAGAGAGAGAGAGAGAGAGAGAGAGAGAGAGAAATCAAGGAGCGCTCGTGCGAAAGAATCGGCGCGAAACGTCGCTAAAAAAGGCAAAAGTCCCGGACAATCAGGGCGAAAATTTGTCAGCGGGTAGAGGGTGAGGGTGAGAGAGGGGTAAAAAGGGGATGTACAGGCAGGCAGAGAGTAGGGCCACGATGAATCGATCGCCAACTCGGAATTTTTTAGCTGCAAGTGGCGGTCGAAGGGAGGATTGCGGGGGTGGAAAAGATTTGCGAAATGTTTCGAATAGTATTTTTCGTTGAAGTTATATTCAGTTTTGTAGCTATCTTCAAAAAACAGAAGATTAGTTTTTTTATAGGTCAAACCAAACGATGTTATTGCTTCTTCTAGAAAATATTTGTTTTATTTTATTACTTTAATTAAAATAAAGGAATACCAAATTGAATATTGCCTAGAATCCACGAACAGATATTAGTTGCATGCACTCTAAATATGAATAGAACCATTTTTGAGTTACATATTCAAATTTCTATAATTTTTCGAATTTTATAAATGGTTTCATGTCAAAATGAATTCTCTTATAAAAAGGATCAATAATTCTATACAGTCTGCTACCGTTTTACTCGCACATCAACTATTTTCAAAACATAAAATTAGTTCTCCATAAACTGCCAAACAACGATTAAAACCAAATCCCAAAACCAATAAATTTCCCTCCCAAAACTACAACTCAATCTAGCCCGCCAAACGCACTTCGGACGAATTAACTATTCGCCATCCGCCTCCAGCTCCTCCACGCCCGGCTAACCGTCCTGGTAATTTAGTTGAGAGCGGTTGTAAGGCGCACATTCCGTGGGACAGGGCTAAAAGCCCAACTCGTGCGCGCGTGTCGCCTACAATCGGTTAATCTCACTGTTAATCTTGATTTAATCCTTGACAAGCTCTCCCCCTCTCTCTCTCTCTCTTTCTCTCTCACTCGAAGAGCCGTTAAATTGCCGTTTTCGCGCGCCGTCGCACCGTTCTCACGTGTTTAGAGCGAGAGCTCGGATCTAAGCACGGTGGCAGTTTTAGCGAGAGAGAGAACGGGGTAGATTGGTATACTCGGATCTATGGGTATACAGGTGTTGATAGAATTGAATAGTTGTGATTGGAATGTCGAATGAAAAGATTATCTATGGTCAAGTGAATATTAGTTGTTATAAATGTACTGAAACGATCATATACCAATATAAACAATAATACATGTACTTGTTAATTCATAAAGTATTTATAAAAATAGTCTTTCAAATATAGAATTTTCATTAATCGTAATCGAATTAAAAGTTCTTGATTCTCTATGTCTATAAAACCACCACATTCAGCTTCAAAAGAATAAAACTGCAATTCCAACATCACCAAAACACTCCGAATTCTGGACCAAAAACGCAACTCCCTCCTCCAATAAAACCCACCTAACATCAAATTAATACGACTTTCGTACTCTCTCCCTCTCTCTTTTCAGCCCTCTTACCATCATCATCCTTATAGCCACCCGCCTGTACGCTTTTTTCTTTCAAGGGAGTGAAAAACAGGAGAGGAAAGGACCGAAACGTTCTTACATACACAATAAGGGGGATGCTCGCGAGAGACTGAGACGCTGGCCGAATAAAAATGGGGTGTTTATAAGCGAGTATCCCAATGTATCACGAGCGTATTTACATACGCGCGACCGTCGCTACTGCTGCTGCTGCTACCGCCCGGTGCATGTAATAAAAATTAAATATGATACTTCGCCACGGGCCGCATAAATAACGAGCCCCTTTTCTTCGGCAACGGCAACAGCGGCGGTGGCAGCGTCTTGTGGAAGGAATTTTCTTGGAGGGGAGGTTTTATGAGGTGTCCCGAGATGATGCACGCGCGGTGACTTCTGAGTTCTCGAGAGAAAGAGAGAGAGAAAGGAGTCGTAGGAGAATGCGAAAAGTTTTTAACCGAAATGAGGGTTTGGTATATAGTAAAATGTGTGTAGTTTCGCGGTAATGCAACTATGGTGTATAAGGATTGTCATTGCGTGGGTTTTATATACTGTCAAGGGTTGATGAAAAGTTGTAAAATAAATATATTCTTTGAAGTATTACGGTTTTGAAGTTTACTTTTATGAAGGATAGTAAACGAAAGATCTATTGTTGTGTTCCAGGTTAATTATTGTTGGCGTAAGAAAACTGATTAGCATGATGGTAAAACTTTACATTGACATAAATTGGTAACAACTGTAGCGGAACACTCCTGAAACGTTAAAAATAAACCATCAAAAACGTGGCACATATACATACACATCGTTCTTTTGATAACTACTATACACCCACCGAACCTATACATCAACTGCGGTACTCTTAAATTCCAGCAGCTCGCGCGTGTGCACGCGTCTCCGCGATGTTTCAAAATTCCCCTTCCAAAGGAGCCCGTTAGGACCGGAGGACTATTATTTTTGCGTTCCGCTATGTACAGTGCAGCAGCATCACGTGCGCTCGGATCGTTGACTGTCGCGCACCTCGATAGTTCGTATTTTCTTTTTTTTTTTCTTCTTTTTTATGGCCGTATTTATTATCTAAGTTTCGCGCCCGTTTTTCAGGACTGTATAATTTTACGAGGTAGGCAGCTGGGGAAGAACGGGATGGATATGCCGTTATTGCAATGTGTTTATGGGAGCTGAAATGGTTATGATGGTGCGATGCTATATACAGTTGATTGAATGGCAGTCGTCGTTATTAGTATATAATTATTAATAGCTGGGTCGAGTGGTTGTTGATGAAGAAATGTTGGCATAAAGAAACAATTATTCTTATTAAATTAAAAATTAAAATAAATTCAGTTTCATTTTGTAAATCGTTTTCTAAAAATATGTACACACACTCGCTGGCAGCGATATTGCGTAACTCAATACAAAAATATTTTTATCGCTTCATTTATTGGATCAAATGTACACCCATATCAAACATAAAGTGTAAAGAAATCAAATATAGCACCCCACCTCCAGTCGAATCAATCCACGTTTCTGCAGAAAAGTAACTGTGTGTATATGCTAATTAGACCCCCTATCTACAGCATTCTCATTGGTTATAAGCATATGTATAATTTGATCGCGCGACGAAGAAACCGACCTCGATGAACGCTATTTTCGGCCATCTCCTATATACAGTTTACTGACATCAGAGACGACCTATTCATTCGACTTACGAGTCCTTGTGGACCCTGACAATTGTTTTGCACTTTTAAGTGGACCCTCTTGGATCGCGGATCGTAAGTGATTCGCAGAATTTTATCCGGTTTGCTTCATCGCTGCATGTATGATTGAAGACAATTTTTTTTTGTTGGCTGGCGCATCCAAAACATGGGTTCTACGAAGAGATGCTTTTTATGACAGTTTCAATGTATTGAATGATAGAGTCGAGCGCTTCTTAGATTTGGGTTGAATTAAAGAATATTCAATGAGATTGTGCGAAACATGAAAAACAGTGAATGAAAATCAATTATATAATTTGCATGATAATTTGGTTTATTATCCACTCGAAATGATTGATTATGATCGGTTGAAAATTAATGATCAAAATTATTCTCATTTTGATAAACGGTAAATAGTATGTAAAGTAGAATTTGTGGTTTAGTTATCAGTGTCTCCTCGTGTTATAACTAATTTTCTACAATTTATTATTCAGAAAGTTTTATCAATTCATATGCCATATTGTCATATTAAATATTTTACCTCAAAGTTACAACAAATGTAAAACAAATGCAAACACTAAAGTCTATACTAACCATAATTCTAACGTCCTGTATACATATTGCATGAGTTTGCGACACTGTATACACATCAGGCAGCAAAATTAATTTCGTTCGGATACGTAAGCAAAATCTTTCCATTGACAATCGCCCCCCTTTTCAATTGTTTGCCTCGCGAGACAGCTTGTACAAATACTATTTATTCTCAAACAATCAAATTATAACACGCGATGTCGCTTCGTGAATTATTGCGATCTTCACAATGTCATCACGTGTAAGGTGTACCTATAAAACTGAACCATAGCGTGTACAAAATGCCTATGTGAATGACTTCATCATTCTATTTCTCTCTTTCTCGATAGTCTTATTTGCGCAACTGCGTGCAAAACTACACACCCAAATCTCACAAATAGGGTAAATATGTATATCGCAAATGTCTAATTCGGGCGACTATATATACACACACACGCGCCTTTTTTTTGTTTGCTTTGTTTGTCCCGCGTAAAAAAACGTGCGTGCGGTACGCACCTGCTCGCGTTCGATCGTCTTTTGTCGAATCTTTAAGAATGGAGAGAAGCAAAAACCAGGAAGGTGAATGAACGGCACGTCTACGTCATGACAAATGGCTCTTTAAATAGTGCGAAGGTCAATGATTGACTAAATTATTGACAGGTCAATGTACGTAAATAGAAGTTATACAAAAATGAATAAGTGATGCCAGAGTTACGTAAGCAGTTTATGAAAGGGTTATTTTATTTTTAGAGAACGTAATCTATATCTCTCGCGTTTCGATTTTGGCGTCCGAAAAAAAGAATCGATAAGAATCGACCAAAGCAAATGTTTTAGCGCAAAAAAAGGAAATTGTGCTATTTTTAATTTTGGCGCCAAAAAGAAGAATTTTCAAGTACAATTTTAAATTTTAGCACCAAAAGACATTTGTCACGGTTTTTTTTATTTTGGCGCCCAATGAAGGATTAAACGAATAAATCTCCATATAAAAATTGTAACATTTACTTAATCGGTTATTTACAAAATTAATGTAATACGCATCATTAAGCTCCTGTTCAAATTAATATTTGTCAAATAACAATATACTCTTTATTCATACTCGTAAAAGTTGAAGGCACGGTATAATATGTTATATAAAGAAGTGGAAATTTATTGCGCACATGATTAAAGTGAACTCTCGCGAAAAATATATTTATGGTTGTTTAGTTAAAAAATAGCGACGATTCGGTCATTACCTTATTATTTTGGTTGACTGCACGTGTGTAAAAAACTGATTTCGCAGTAACATAAATTTCATAATTCGTTTATTTAAAATGTTATTAATACATAATTATTACAATTGTGTATTTACATTTACCATAAAAGTTTTTTGAGTTTGTTAAGCTTTTACTAATTTAGTAATCATAAGAAGATCATATCTTTTATATACACCGTAAGACAGGAATAAATCATCGTAGAAATAAAAAAGAATACAATGTTCATAAAAGTGTCGACAGACAGATAATAAAATATTAGATTAGAAATGTATGCGAACGTAATAAGTACATTTTCACCAGATTTCCAGATCGCCTATACTTGTACGAAACTCAATTTAAATCCGATTTTTATTTTTCAAAGACTAATGCTAATGGCCAGACATCCGTTTTTTTAATTAATAATAGTTGCAAGCTACTGACAATATGATATATTGCTCGGAATCGCGAAGAAACTTGAAAAATCAAAATTTTCATAGATAAATAATTGGGCAAGATCTAGATAACAACGTGAAACGCTTTCTTATCGCACTACGTACACACACTACGCCCTGAACGTTCGTTAAATATTTAATCCTCGTCACAGTTTTCCGCTTTGTTATGTGAAAAACCTGATAAACAAATTTCCGCAGAACTCGAAACTTCGTGGTTTCCTAGGCGTACCTATACATACACACACATACGTTGTTTACGTAATGTGTACATTTTCTCGTATCGTATTATATATTTTTCCGGTGAATCTAGAAAATCATAATGTTGAGTTTTCGATTGATAGATAATTTCGAACGATTTAAATATCACCAGTGTTTAAACAAAACTGGGAAATGTTAAATTCAAAATGCTAGAAGCCATATTTATACACTTGCTGAACTATATTTCCTTAAATTAATACTAGCATGGGACCATCGTATGATTCAATAAATCTACACAGTATTAAACTTCGACGTACAAATATAATATATTTTCACTTCAGCCATTGACTTACATCGATATGCTACTTCAATATTTTACAAAATCACACCGATCGAATTTCTCCAATATCAGCGTAATTCTTCACTACAATACGACTAGTTCCTAGAAACGCATATACACACGCAATGCAACGTTTGCTATCGTCAGAACAAAGCGCGACGAAATACTTGCATCCGGCGCGAAGGGCAAAAATCGCGTAAGCACCACACATGCATATAAACAAGCGAGCAAAGAGGTTTGCGTGCCCATTCTCACGTGCACGTGCGTATGTGGAATTCCCTTGAAGTGGGGACCTACGATGTACGTATGTGTGTATGTATAGCTGCGTCGCATATGTGCGCGAGATTAATGCGATTAGAAGTAAGGTGAGCGAGCGACTGGGTTGATGAGTTGATGAGTATGAATGACAGTGATTGGGAGTGATATTAGAAGATGGTGTTGGCTGCAATGTCTGGTTGGTTTGATGAAATTTTCGGAAAATTTGTTAGGTTTTGAAAGTATGGGGATGAGCAGATGAAAACAATGTGGTTGGAAACGAATGATTTTTTGTTGAAAATGAAAGGCAAGCTAGAGAAGGTGTATTTAATTTTCAATATGTGACTTATTAGTTATAGCAACAAATTTGATAATAATTATAAAAAAATTTTAAATATATTTTTTTGCACCATGATAGTTCATCGAGAAAACAATCAACAATCAAAATTAAATTAAATTCATCGATTAATCAACATTAACTCTGTACATTGTCCAAAATACGATATAATAATCCTAACAATCTGAAAAATCGTTAACCCAGCAACGCCGTAAAATCGCGCATCCGCCGTCAGCCAACGCAGCGGAGCGCAAAAAAGACGAGCCTCAACAAACACAAACACACGTTCTCTCACAGCGCGCGCACACGCGCCTCGTCCACAAACAGAATAAAGAAACGGACGGGGAACGCGCGCACTCGATATAAATTTTAGCCTACACGCGAGAAAGAGAGGGAGAACTGGTTCGGAATGAAGGGAGAGAAAGAGAGAGAGAGAGAGAGAGACTTCACGTGTACTCGGCGGGCCGCGGCGAAACTTAACAAAACAATTTGTTCCAAAGCAAACAACGGCATCCGGTTTACTTGTGAATAAACAACATATTTATTTTTAGAGGCAACTCGCTCAAGCGTAGAGCAGCGCCGAGCTCGAGGAAGTCGTGTCGAGCTGTATTGCGTCTTTGAAGCGGACGTTCACGTTCTTTGGTGGTATGGGGAATATTGTGGTTCGAGGAATATCAATGAAATCAGGAAATTACAATGTTTTTGGTAGTAGAGTTTTACATATTGGATGGTGCGAATTTTCTTTTCAATTGAAAAGCAGGAGGATGATAGATTTTGATGATTGGGTTTTGTTACCGAGCGAATAAATGAAAGTTTTTTCCCATTTGTAAAACGATTCTCTATCCACTTTACGGCAATTATGGTCAATTCGCCATGAAATGGCTAGAGAACATTCGAAAAATCGTTTCACAAATCGGAGAAATATTGATAATTTCCAAGAAAGTACAGTCAATTTTGAATAATTTTAAACCTTAACTTTAGTACTACTACTTATACTCACAGCACAGTTTCAATAATAAAAATAAATCTCTTATTAATAACCAAATCCAAAACGACATCATCTTCTCACGCTCTTACATCCAACGATTTTTCGCAACAATTCTGTATACACATAAAATTTCGAAACCGTAAAAACTCACCAGCAACCACGTCGATTGGCTCAGCGCTCACGCGATTTTTCAGACTATCCTGCGAATGCGCGCAAACAGCGAGAACGCGGGAAAGACAAACAGTTGGCCGCGACCGCGCGTGTAAAACAATCCAGCAAAGCCTCGCTGCTGCTGTTTAGCCGATTCATCAGCATCCCAACTTGAGAAAAATACTTTACTTGGCGCGCGTGTGAACGGGAATTTTTCCAACGCTCTTCCACTGCAAGTTATTTCCTGCCTTGAACGCTGTAAATATACTCGTAAATCTGGGAGAGAAAAAAAATGCAATTTGAGAGGTGAGTTAGTCGCTTTATAGTTGTGTTAGATTTTGTTGGATTATCATAATACTTTGGTAGTTTTATTTCAAACTGTCGGAAGATTGTTAATAATAAACGTACTTCTCTGACTGTATAAGTAGAAAATTTTCAAAATAATAAGTGACAAATAATGTATTTCACTTGAAAATCACATTTATATTAAAAAATCTCATTCATCACTCATCACAACCAGCATCCCGCAACAATTTACAAATTAGTCACTCACAACCGCGACATTCCGCTGAGAAAAAACCGCAACATTTTGTTTACTACGCTCTCGCATCTATCCTCTCCTCCTCGGAAAGACACTTCGAGAAAAAGAAAAAAAAAGAAGCCAACTCAAAGGAGAGGAAGCAGCGGCTGACGTAATCGCGTGTACACGTGCGTTGGGTTAATTGTTCGGCTCTCTCCCTCTCTCTCGCGGCTTGATTGTTTACCGAGCCCACTTTTGCCATCGTCGTTGCCGTTGCCTGCGTGACATCATAGTTTGGATAGTTTGCGTATGCGCGGTTATCGAATTATGGCCTTGCCCGCAGTGCTGTTTCGCGCTTTATTTAGAATAAGTTATTTTCGTGCAAAAACAATAATTATACGAATGATTCTGAATGAAACAGCTCTGTGTTCCATTGGTAAAGGCTTTTCATTCGATGTGTATTAAACGTGTGTTAATGATGTTTCATTGAGTCAATTTGGCTATTATTGCTTTCCGTGAAAGTGTGAGAAAAGTATGACGATAGTTTTTGTACGAACAATGCTGATTATTGTAATTTTCGTTTAGCCATGTAATGTTTTATCTTACGTTCAAAAACTAATCGATGGCTTATTGTTTCTCTGGTAAACATGTGACTAATAGCTGTTCAATTCTAATGTTATTGCCAAATACCAAAAAATTGATGGACGTGTTAATGGTAAAATAAAGAGAGGTGACATCATTTGGCGCAAATATGTAATAAATTCTCTGGATTCCTCGTATTAAGTACAAATATGTTTTAATCTATTCATTTTCATATTCCAAAGTAATTCCAAGTAATGAGCTACTTCATTAAACTCCACTTTCAAATTTTATGCTTTATTTCGAAATGTTTATCTTTGCCATCAAATAATACATTCATTTTCTATAATATTTTTCTACATATTGAGATTGAAATTACACACGCTCAATTAAAAACCAAGTCAACATGCTGATTTATTCCTAGAAATTTTCCTCATTACCGTAAATTTCTGGAGAAAAGCTCAAGTAGCATATAATTATGTGCAATTATTATCATCGTTCATCTATCGATTCCATAATAACTAAAAAATCACTATATCCTCATAACACACAAGTAAACAAAATCTTCTTTAACGTTCAACAATATTTTCCTCATCAGCTTCATACTTACCCAACAATCTAATTATCCCACTCTCTTTCTCTCACCTCACCCATACCAAACTCCCTTCACAACAACCCCCGCGGCATTTCCACCCCCTTGGGTAGCTTCAGAAAACGAAGCCGAACAACCACTACTACCACCACCTCCTCCGCAGAGACATTATCACCGGGGCACTATATATACATACTTCCTTACCTCCACCTCTTTCTTCTTCTCCTTGCGCGCGCGCACAACAGCACGCGCTCGCGCAACCTAATTCGTGAGATAAGATAAGGTCGTAAAATGCATGGTACGCGCGAGCGAGCGAGCAAGCGAACCGCGATACTACTTCGGTGTTTTATTGCTGTGTATCTCTCTATCTTCGCTTGCACACCTCCGCACCCCCCACGCAGCTGAAATAACCAGCACGCAGCGAGAGAGAGAGTAAGAGAGAGAGAGAGAGAACAGAGATTTATTGTAAAATTCGATAGACGTTGCCAATTACTACTTTTCCCTCGTGCGGCATCCACACCCCCTAAGGGTTCGAGGAGTTTTATTTGGGATCGAGTGGAAGCTGATGGAGGGGAGGAGGTCGAGTGTCTTCGGCTGGGAAAAAGCATAAATCTCGTCGTGGGAGAAGGAGAGAGAGAAAGAGGTTTGGTATAGGTGCGGTTTGGTATATAAGGAGGTAATTGTAAGGTAAACGGTAGAGGAGGGGGTTAATGTATCTCCGATTGTAGACGATGGACTGGGGAGATGCGAGAGAATTAAGTGTGGTAGTGATGATTTTTTTTTCTCTGTAGGACGATTTATAATTTTGGTAAGCGCAGGTTCAGGTGTTGTTCGTTATTGATTGAATCATTGTGGGCGAAGAAAAATAAGGAAAAACAATCAGCTGAGATTCTTTTTAATTAGCAAGCATTAATTAATATGATATTAAGGGAAGGCTTATTCCTTTTGGTAACTTATTTTAAATCAATTTTAACCAACGCTATTTTTACACCTTTAACGCGAAACCATTAGTCACCTACATCCCTCACCACATACACGCATATGGTCATCAAGCAGCAGCAGTAGCAACAAACAACTCTCCCAATTATATTCACGAGCACTCGCAACCTCCTATAAAACGATGCATATCCGAGTTGCACGTAACACCGTTTCTTCACTGAATCATTCTCGCGCACTTCACTTCCTCTTCCTCCTCTTCCTTCTACTCTTCTTCTTCTGTCGAGGCTGTATACGGTTGCGCGCGCGCGCCACGTGAAACGACGTATGGGTATTCGGAGGGGGGGAACATTCCCCCCCCGTCAATTCGATCGCACCCACCTT
>JAYJLV010000046.1:9461766-9479390 GCA_036873485.1 Torymus texanus
CGCCACGTGAAACGATGGATGGTTATTCGGGGGGGGGGGAACGTTCCCCCCTCGTAAATTCGATCGCAATCGCCTTGCAGCGCGTGGTTTCGGCCTTTAAACGGTCGTCAGTAGCTCTTCTCTTGTGTATATATACCCTATGCGCACAAGAGAGAGAGAGAGAGAGAGAGAGAGAACGATGTTAGCTGCTTCATTGGTAATTTGTTCGGGCTGAATTGGGACGATGATTTTTGAGTGGGTGAGAGAAAGAAGGGATTCGTTGATATTTATGGAAAGTAACGAACATAACGCAGTTGTGTTTAAAATTGAGAAAACAGTGTATTGTTTTCTTATAGGAATGATTATTTATTTGTAGAAAACCTTTTTTGAAATTTTTTATGAAGGAATCGAGAAAACTTGTTGGATTAATCGTTCATTGTGGGGATTTATTTTGTTTATTTTTATTCTTATCTTGTTCTTTATAGCCTTATCCCGATGGTTTTCTCAAAAGATTTTCTACAAAACAGCTTTACAATGTGTCTCTCATTTGTCATGTACATTAATACGAATCGTATAAAACATTCTGTAATTAAATTAAATCATAAGTGATATAAATTACAAAATTATTATAAATAAACTTTTAATTCCTCAATTCGCCTTCATTACCTTATGATAAAATAATTAAATATATAATTTTTCTTTCATTAAATTAACACACGCGAATCAGAACGACCATCCGCTATACAGTATTTTTCTTCGACCCTGCCAACATACATTATTCCTTACATAACATTAAAAATTGTTCATCAAATTAAATTAAAAGTTTATTTTCCCCTCGCTCGTACAATCCAATCTTAATTCTCAATTCAACATATTTGATTAGCTCGCTCGTATATATACACATACACACATACACCGACACACACTCGTAAATTAAACGCAACTCATCCAGTGCACAACGTCCCCCCCCAAAAAAAAACGAAGTAGAAAAAAGAAAAATTTTTTAATTAACATGAAAAAGCAGCGACACCCACGTAACTTTGCCACGCGATGCAAATCGCATTAAACGACGATAATTCGCACTCGTGAATCAAAGCGTAAGAGGGAGGAGGAAGGAAGGGAGGGACTCGCGTTAAAGATGAGCGAAGTATACGCCCACGCTATTCAGAGAAATTTCCGAATCGGTGCCGCGCACTACGTGACGCAATCGCGCGACGCTTGTTTCCACCCGCCCGTAGAAATATACATATATATTTTCCGAATCCTTTGAGAGCCGACGGCGTGTAGAGTTGAAAATAACGGCTCGTGTGCGCTCATTAAGCTTTTCGTGGAATATACGTAGCGAATTTGTAATGCGCAATGTGTATATGTATATATGTATGAGAGAGAGAAAGAGAGAGAGAGAGAGAGAGCATAATGGTTGTTATTGGATTTCGGGATTGACGGATGGCGTTGGCCGGGTTTTCAGTCCCGTCGTTGAGGAATGTTTCCGCGGAAGCACGTGCACTATACTATAGGGCATAATGGCTTTATCGACGGTGGCCTTCGTGATTATTGAATTTATAGGCTCGCATCGACTCACTGACTAATCGAACGATCAACGTGTTGTAGGTTTCGGAGAAATTCGATAGTTTGGAATTTCTCTGAGAACTTTTGTCAACTAATTACTCGTTTTATGACGATAGTTGTAATTATATAACTGTGGTTTCTTAAACAAGCTAATAAAATTTTGTGACAAATCATCGTTATTTATTTGTGTCTATTTTTAAAGTCAATATAACAATCAAGACTACAATTTTTGTTCTTCTATCATAAAACAACATTTTTTCCAACATAAAGAAACCTATAAGAAACTGTGCGTTAATCGACAAAATCACTTCGCTTTCATAATTATTTTTCCAATTCAATTATTCCCATCCAATCTAAACACACCCGTCCTCAATTAATAATGCATCCACTGTAAAATACTCACCGCTTGAACCGAACAAAACTGCAAAAAAAAATCGCTTCTCCTGCATACATTATCAACCCACTTATACATCCGCCACTGTGAGAGTGGCTCTCGTACTCGACCGCGGAAAATCACGCGTCGCGAAATAAAAAAAAACGAGAAGAGCTTTTCTCTCTCTTTCTCTGTGGAAGACGAAGCGGTCTCATTATATCGCGGTGATTTATGCGAAGATTTTTCGCTGTAGTATTATATAGGGGAGGAGAGAGACGCGCGACGAAAGTTAAAAGAAAAATAAGGCTTATGGGGCGTAAAGTCGAGAGAGTAAAATGTATATATATGTATACGTTGACGAGGGACATCGGCCGTGAAATTTTGTGTATTATTACGGAAGTTCGGGACAGGCGAGGGTTCAAGTGTATATAGTTGAACTTTTGCGGGATGGTGAAAATTCGTTCATTTCGCATGGTGTTCGTGAAAAATTGGCGGGATTTGGTGAGCCTCGTGATGATGGGAATAGAATTTTGTATTATAAAAGCGCGGACGGGATTGATTTGAATATGTTTAGACGTGTGGTTATTTACACAACTATTTACTTGTTATATTTTTGTATAGTAAATTTTTTGGCCGTAAAATTTACAAGATCATTAATTTGAAAATATAAAAAAATCAAAGTGTCCTATAGTCATTTTCTATTTCCTTATTTTCAAACGAAAATTAGACGTTAAACTATGTATCTATTTTCACGCGTATGCATCTGTCTTTAACAAGTTCACTTTAAAGCAAACGGTTGTAAAGTGCGTACGGAGATCGCAGAAAAACAGCCATCCAAAATTATACACACCCATACATACAAGTACGGAAGTAGCAAACATTACGCACTAAAGCCATATACGTTCAAGCCTTTCCACTCTCGGCGCCGAAAAAAATAGCAGGAAAAGTCAAGCTCTCTCTCTCTCTCTCTCTCTCTCTCTCTCTCTCTCTTTGACTGCGCGCGCTCTCGCCACTCGAGCAACACTCTGTTTATATTTGTACACCGAAAAAATTAACTTACTACCATCCGCACTCGTGGATATACACGCACGGCCTAAAGTCTGCGTTCATACACAAAAGCTCACTCACTGTGAGAGAACAATCCATCCTTCATTCTCTATTGATATTCTCCCGTTTCCGAATTTCCCGTCGGCAACGGTGGCATCTCGAAAAATTTCTACGCACGTAGCTATATAGATATATTTATATGTGCATAGTTAAACGCGTTCCCGTGTACTCGCTTTTTTCCCGAATAGTCTGAGCTCGCTACTACTGCTGCTGCTTTTTTCGGCGCTCAAGTGGCAGATTCTTTCGTTTCGCTTGAGGATTTTATATATGTATATGCGTGAGAGTAGCGCTTGTTTTATTGAAAGCTCTTTGGTAGATATATATATATATATATATATGGGCGAGCGTTATGATATGTCGAGTGTCGAGGGTTGTAAAGATTTTTTTTTTCAAAGTGGCCAAGTCTTTGTGGGGTATGTCTGCGACTGTCTCGATGAGTAAAGCGAGGTGTATTTTGAATTCGCGCGGGAAATTTTCAAAGTATCTCTTCATTTCGGGATTTATGTATCAAAGTGGATACGTTTACGTATGGGTACTGTGGAAAAATTAGCTGGTTTGTGTGTTTTAATGTTTAAAGATACAGGAATAATGTTTCCTTCGAAATTATTTACTAAATTCGTTTGTTAAATATATCAATTAATTGTGCATATTATACGATAGCCTCTTAAAATAATGTTATTTTACTGGTGCGTACAAATGAAATAAAATATTTAAAAATCATGTTTAATCGAATAATTTATATTTACTAAAAATGTTTCAATCTACAATATTCTCTTAATTTATACTTTGTCCCAAAAATGTAAAAATAATTAGCAAAACTTTCAAATAAGTTTAACACTTAATAATATAAAAAGCACACGAACTCCAAATTTTGCAAAACAACAAATTACAACACATCAACATATCTCGCAGAATATTTAAACAATACTCGCCTCCCTCTCCCTCTTTCTCATACATAATTAACTTCGCTTCCAACCCCCTAAAACGCTAATATATCCTCACATCCCCGCCGCGTCTAAACGACGGTAGACGTCGAAATTTTCATTAATAATATCATCCTCTCTTTCTCTCTCACTCACTCTCTTACTCTCTCTCTCTCTCTCTCTCTCTCTCTTGCGCACGCTCGCGAGAAATTGAATTCCACACTGGCGTTATCTAATTAACGGCGTACTTTATCGATTGCAGGGCCACATTGGCGAGAGTCCATTCGACAACGGCTCCTGGGGGAAGGATCACTTTCAGCCGGCGACTGTTCCCTGGCAGGCGAATCCACGTGGCCACGGCCGAACAAACGTGAGTATATTATACCTTTACGCTTTTTACTAGCGGCTCGGTTTAAATTATTGCCTGTTTCATTTGCTTTTCGGATATTATCAGGATGTTTGAAATTAAGAGTAGAGTTTTTTTTTTCTCGTTATATGATTAGCGGCTTGCGGGTCGGTAATTTTAGTTGCATTAATAATGAAAATTCACGCGTAGTTGATCGTAAATTTGGGTAAATTCGGTTATTTTATGAGTAAGAAAAATCTTTTAAAATATTTTATTCTAGAGAAATTGTTAAATTATTCATTGCAGTGTAGCTGGTTAACTTTTTTTTTATTATATAAATTAACGTTAAACCGCAACCCGAATAGTTTTTGTAGGTCGTTTTATAATTTGATTTTCTTTTATATTCCGAAAACCATAAATTCATTTACTACTATTTTCATTATATTAAATTCGGTAAAAGAAACATAAAATCATTTTTTACTTACGTACTTCGAATCACTCGTACATTCGATTAAAACAGTCCATAATAGAACTATTTTAAATTTTCATCACATTTAAATTCGAAACTTTAGTATAAAAATTAAAATCACCTGAATAAACCAACAGCCCTTAAAATAACTAAAAAGTTAACCAAACCTCTATTTTATTCGTACATTCACATTCGCCAGCTTCCCCATAAATAATTCTCCGTCACGCGAATAAACCAACCAAATTTTTAAAAGAAAAACTCCCCCGTAAAACCACTCTTCTCCTCCAGAACAGACCAAAAAAAAAGAAGAAGAAAAGAAAAGAAAGAAAAAAAAATCATTCAATCCCTCTTTCACCCCCGGCGCTAAGTGCCATGGCAGCCGATCGGCCCAATAATTCAGCGCTCCTCTAAAAGACTCTGGCGAGCGCACATCCCGCGCTAAAAGAACGCTTCCTCTCTCTCGCTCTTTCTCCAAAGTGAGATGCGAATATAGGGCCGATAAAGCGAAAGCGCTGCGGTCATTCGGGGCATTTAATCCCGGTTAATAGACTGTAAACGTGCAGTGGCGAAGGAGAATTTAATGGACAACTGATACTAATCCCTCGACGCTGCTACTGCTGCTATGAGCACAGTTAAGGTTCATAGTTGTTGTGTTGGGATGGCCGGTGAGGTTATATGTATGTATATAGAACGAGGAATGCGTGCTGATTGACCCCTTGAGGATCGAGCGATGAAGTGAGAGTACGAGGTGCGGACGTCGTTGTTGGAATTATGGTCGGTGTTGGTCGTTACATAACTCAAAGTATCTTGCAGTTGTAGAATTAGATTCTTGAAGTATATGGGATCCTAATGTATTTAGAATAATATAGAGTTAGGTTTAAAGTCATTTTTATTGAATTACTTTACGATAGTCAAAGGAAAACTGCTACATATTACCGAATAATTCACAAAAACCATAAAAATTGTGAATCTTTACAAACATATCGGATTGTTTTCAATCCTTCGGTAATATAAAATCTACCATCACCATCCGAAACTTACCTATCAAACTCCAATTTTCCAAATTTTCATCATTACAAAATTCTTCCAGCCGTGAACAAACCATCAAACCTTATAATACCCTACAAATCTCAATGACCATATCGAAACCTCTTCCGCTTACCTCGTAAAAACAAATCTCTAAAATCAAGCAAACTTCAAATCCATCCATCAACTGCTACCGGCGACAAAGACAGACCTTACCGACCGAAATTAACGTTAATTATCGCTCCACGTTCTCGCTCTTTTTGTCGCCCGCACATTCTGCCATTTTTCTCTTTGAGCGTTTCCTCGGGTCCCTTCTCTCTTTCTCTCTCTCCTCCCCCGCATATCCGGGGCTTCTAAATCACGGTAACAATAAAGCCGGCGGGGGAGGAAAAAGAAGGTGGATAAGAATGGTTGGCCATGCGATTTCGACTCGCGGGTTTTGCAGTTGCAGGAACTGCGAAGAGGAAAGAGCAAAAAGTCTCCTGTTGGATGGGAATTGTTGTTTTGCAAGGATTTATAGGGACGTTTGTTAAAGATAGTTTTTTTTGCTTGATAAAAAAAATATAAGTTTTTCTATATTTCCATACATTTAACGTTTATAATTAATTATTAAGAGTATATCTGATCGGATTAACGAGTGAATGACGTTTTCTTGTACAGATGAAAAATATTTATCAACTTATCTAAAAATATGCATCAATATAATTATCTACATTTTTAAATTATTTTCAATAACGAAATTATGAACTCATTTGAATGATTAAGTTGCTTGGTAAGAGTTTATTTTATATATATCATGAAAATATGTCGCATGTCGCGCTTCAATTAATGATAATTTTTAATGAAAATAAAAAACTTTAAATAATTACTAACTATGTCTTGTGACTTCGTGACTGAATTTCAGAACATGCTAATTAATTTTAAGAATAATTAACTAAATTTACATTTGAATATAATAATAAATTGCGTGATATAGACTATTTTGATTTTATACTAATTAATTATACTTACTATATACCAATTATAAATAATAAAATATTTTCTTTTTAAAAATTTCCCTTTCTTACAAAAACCTCGCTTACAATAAACGTCTCCTCCATCTCTATAAAATCTTCGCTTCAAACCATCTTTCTTCGAATTTCCAGAAAACACTCAACTCCCACAAACCACTACCGAGAGTTTCATCTTCCATTCATAATTTATTTATAAAGTAGACATTGTTTCCCTCGCCTCGCGTTATTTGCTCCCGGAAAGATGCGAATTCTACCCCTCGCACACGCATACACACACACACATACATACACATCGGTTTTATTTTGATTTCATTACAAGCGAAAGCGGAGTCGCGAGCGCTGCACAATGCAAACTCCGGCCAGCGAGTTTATAATTTGCTGTTTTGCTGGATTAGTTTCGCTCGGTTTTCTGCTGCGCTCGTGGATTTTCATATATAATTGAAGTTTCGTTTTCAATCTATGGAGTGTTCGGATTTAGAAAATTGGATTAGAATATTAAGGTAAAACAGCTGGAATTATAAATAAACTTTATGATACCTCAACAACTGTAAATTATATTAATCATATTAAAAAAAAAAACAGGAAACGTTTATAGTTGTGATATATATATATATATATGTATATATATATATATATATATATATAAAAGGATATCGATATCGAATCGCAATCTTATCTTGTTTATTAATTCGATATTAATCATAAAATGATCGCCTCGTATGAAAATTATGTTTTTACATGGTCCCGTCAAACGTGTTACATATAAAAATATACTCCCGGGCTTAGCGACAAACAACAACGATATAATTATTCAAAATAAACTCGCGTCAACGCTTGTTATTGGCAATCGGCACGTATATATATTGAAGAAATCGAAGTTTTAAACGAATCGATCACGAACTCCGCTTTCGAATTCCGTATATCCTCGAAAAGTCGACGATTCGGAAAAGATATAATAACATTCGCATTGGAGTGATTGAGCATGCGTTTATTAAAAAATGAAACCGATTAGTGTCACGTTTCGATTCGATTTGTTTGCAATTGCGTTATTTGTACGCTCAATGTTAAAATATTAAATGCCGTTCGAACAACTCGATAGCTTAGAATATTTTATTTTATTTTATTTTATTAATATTTAACGGTAGTTACCCCTTTACAATTTGGTATCAAATTATAAAATTATATAGACGCAGCAATAAACTATAATTTAATAAAATTAAATATATATTTTTTTTCGGTGAAAATTATCTATTTCGTAATGTTATAATATTTTCACAATAACGGTTGTACTAATTCAATAAAGCTCTTGCAATATTTTATCCTTCCTGTAATTGAATAAACAAATATTGATTTATAACATAATATAATAAAAATGTCAATTAAATTTACGCCAGATAAACTGATATTGTTACTTTCCAGTTGTTGAATAAAACTTTTATTTGTAAATTAAATAAAATCTTCCGTTAGAAAGTAGAAAACGAATAAATATGCAATTTAGAGAATCAGATAACCACTTTCACGCATAATTAAATTTTTTTCTACCAAATAACCGCAAAATTCCAAATAGGTTTCGGAATTATTTTATTCACAGTTTTATCAACTACCTCCATCCAGTAAACTCATTTTATCTCAAATCCATACTTCCCAATTTTACCACTATAATATCGAGACAAGAAATAAAAAAGAAGTCGCAGTAATTATACACTTTTCTTATCAGCAACATACATTCAAAACGACAGCTGCTATCTCCTCGGATACATCCATCTGCGAACCGCGTCTTCACATTTCCACATGCTCTTACCACGACAATGTTTATTAACCGCGGCAATACCGCGTACGTGCGCGCGATAATGGGTTACAAGCGTATTATCGCGTATAATACATATATATATATATATATATATACATTGCTTGGCAAAATGCTGACGAGTGCGCACGTGCGTGCTTGCGCTCAGAGGATCGAATGTGATGTGTCTCGCCTCGCCGCACGCGCACGTCACGCGTCTTGGATTGAAAGGATCGAGCGGTAGGTATATATTTATATGTGGAAATATGTGCAATTTTTCGAGAGAAAAATATTCAATGTAATTTTGGGTTTGTGGATGCCAAAATTTGATAAATAAGTATGGAATATGATGGAAAAGAAATTTTTTTTACTATACGAAATCTATTACTGTAAAATCGTACAAAGTAATTACTATCGTCGATCTGACAAGATATTTAATATGCTTTTTTTTTTAAACAGCGAAACATAGAATCTTTATTTCATCAGATAAATAGTCTACTGGAAAACTCGAAAAACATACCTTCTTTTTAAGCACTTATTATGATCATTTCCTACTTTACTTATCTCACATGACACAATATATAACAAGACCTTCTAAAAATAAAAAACAAAAAAAAACATCAAGAATCTGAACCAGAAGCATAAAACAAACTTGCGCTCACATGTACGGCTTGAGAATAGTTTCTAGCAATTTCTGTTTTCTAAACATGTGTACGTAGTTACGGCACGTGCGCGCGCTGTGCGTTTCTCTCTCCGACTATGCGTACACACATATACATACATATGTATATAATATATGAGGTCATCGAGCCGCCCGCGCACGAATCATCACCGCTGACGCTCGTATATACTGCGGCCACTTTTTTCTCTCTCTCTCTCTCTCTCACGCGCATGCCGCGGCGACTTTACGAGGCACACACGCATATGTACGCAGAGGTTTACTTATGCGTAAACAAATAACGGCGTGTGTTGGCTTTGTAGGCTTTTTCTGGAAATACGCGCGAGGCTAGACGCACACGCTCAACGAGTAAAATATAACCGACTGTGGTTACAAGAGTACACGCTGGGATTTTAATATTTTTAGGTCTAGAAAGTTAAGGCTTTTTAGAGGAACTACGCACTATTATCTTTCCTCTGATATTATGGTGAGCTGAAAAGAGTATGTGGGATTTTAATATTTTTAATTGGTAAAAAATTAAAGTAAAAATTATTATCTCAGTGGACGATTGTACAAACATTAATCTTTTTCTTACGCATAATTTTTTAATGCAACATATCAAAGTATGACCAACCACAAAAGGCTTTGAAATTCTTATAACGTTAAAATGAATTTTTTTTTAATCATAAAGCTTTCGTACCGCAATCTCTAAATTATCCTGCTTTTCAATAGCCCATTCCCACCAGTAAACCCCTGGAGCACTTGCATAAAATTCCTGCACTGCGCCAAACTTAAAAACTACCGCGCATCTCGGGTGGACCAATCGCACGCCCATAGACTCTCGCTAATGCAAGTCCATCGGGCGAACTTTTTACCTAATTGCGAAACAGCAGAGTGCCTCCGTACGCGTTTTGACTGTTAATTGATGGGATCGATATGTATATATATATATATATATATATATATACTTACAAGAGGTATGGTAATCTCGAAGAGGAGTCGACGGGATGTTTGACAGACGGTGATTTTTAATTTCGGGTGACGGGGAGATTTTTTTTTTTTTTTCTTTCATAATGCAGGTTTTTTCGTGCAATAAGGAAGAGGCTGATGACATTGAGTTATTGGATTTTTATAGAGGCTAGTAAGGTAGCGAAGGAGTATTTGATGATGATTTATGTAGCTATTGCATTTCATTTATCTAGAACTTGATGATCTCTGGAATCTAATAGTATAAGCTTCGTTTCCTCACTTCGAATTCTTATTGTTTTTTCTTTTTCATTAATTCTAATTGAATTCTTCCATGATACAAGTACTTCACAATTTCTTCAAAACAATATCAACCTTACACTCCTCCTTATCCATGTACTACTTCGCCAAACCGTCGATTCTCCAGCACAATATATACATATATACCACAACACACCGTCGCACACCAAAACTACCGAAGTATTATTTGCGGAAAAGCTTGAATAAATTGAATCCAACGGACGCGCACAAGGCTTATCGGAAGCCACCGCCGCCACTGCCTCCCCCGGGCGTGCGCACACAGCCAGACATTAAGACGTCTGGGCTTCGACCTCTTCACCCTCTACCTCCACCCCCTCCTCTGCTGTCTTTGCGCGTGAGCGACTGCACATACAAAACCCTCGTCTACGTGTCGCTCTCTCTCTCGCTCTCTGATTATTTTGCAATTGCCGCGTGGCGTGAGGATGAATTTTTTAAGGTGAGACGAGCGAGCAAGCGAGCGAGTGGCCAAGACGAGTTTCATAAATTTTCGGCTTTTCCGTGAAATGTTCATAACGTCTGAATGAGGGGGAGGTTCCGAGTTTAATAATTTTGATTTTTTTTAAGGGAGGCAAAGAGTGGGTTGGTAATGTTTAAAGTGTGGTCTATAAATTGCAAGATATAATAGCGAAGTTAAGTACAGGATGAATAAAGGATTGGAGTTTTTAGTTTGAAATAACTCTCGCAGTGGTGATCATGCAGTATTTAAATAAAGCTTTTGGAAGGACTCTTTGTGTTTCAAGAGATGATAATTTATTCAATCATTCGCTGATTTAACTGTGATAAGTTGTAATAATACTTCGAATTGTAAGGGAATAACAAATGTCAGTTGATGAATAATTTCTACTGTATATGGCTGTCAGATTAAAATACACCGATTGTATGCTGAACTATACATCGGTGAATTTCATAATCTGCTTAATGCAAGTAAAACAAGTGTGAAGTGATAAGAAAAGAGAAAACTATTATATTAGTAGATTAATTAATTCTGTCCATTCTTCTACTCTAGAAAATTATCTTTATCATCTCTCTCTAAAAGCACGCCGAAACACATCACACTGTAGACCGAAACCCTAGAGCAACTCACAAAAAGGCACCAGCGACACTTTGAGCAATCACCTTTGAAACTCCTCCTCTCCGTCTCCTACCAAGAGCACACGCCATCTAGCGGCGTCTCCGAATTATACACATTCTAGCAATCCAACTGTGTGGGCCTACTTGGTATGTAAGGAGACCAGCCATTCATCTCGCGATCTCCGGCAGCTCCCGGATATAAATTAGCTTTTGTTTAGCATTCAATGCCTAGGCAAAGGAGGAGCTGCTACTGCTGCTGCTGCTACCGTTAGCTCGCGGAAGGAAGGAGAGCAATCCGGAGCGCAATTAATGCCGAGCCAATTAAACATTAGGGATTTGGCCGAAAGGGGGCCGCTCGCGTAAGGAATGGAAATGAAAGCGCTGCACGCGCGCGTAGAGGGGTGAGGTAAAATTTTCGACGGGTGGAAAGTTGGTGGATGAGGAGAAGGAATCGATTGGACGAGGGAAAGACGTTGAAAAAGAAGAAGTACTAGTTTTCCGGTCTTACCAGGAAGTTCGAGTGGCTTGTTACGGAAAATCTTTACCGTCTTGTAGTTGCCCAAGTTCGTCGGTTGGTGAATTTTTATAGTCCTAAAGTGGAATGCTAAATCTAGCCCTTAATTATTCCAAACTACTACAACTGCTTTAGAAAAATAAAACCACTTCTCTGAAACGGTATACGCCATATAGTCATCTCAAATTGATAACTAACCACGGGAAAAAGAATGACTCGTGGGTGTAGCATCTCGAATTACCCCCTAAGTCTCATTTCGGAAGGTTGGAATTAGATTTATCGCGAGGCTGGTGCAGAAAGTAGGTCTAGCACAGCCGCGCGACCCACTGCGGCTGGGCTTTGCGTGCGTTTTCTCTCCCTTTAGAAAGGCCAGGAGGGGTTATAACTCGGCCTATACGCTACCCCCTCGAGCGAGAAACGTACATCCGAGACTGGCAATTGCGAACGTCCCCTTGAAGACTACGCGCAACTGTTTAAGATTTAGGCGATTGTCGGCTGGAATTGATTTACAGAGGATGTGTCAAGTGTTTTTGAAGAACGAAGAACTTGGCTAGCGAATTGTTGTTTAGATTAAAGAAATGTGAATTCAATGTGTAGCCAAATCAACGAATTGTAGTACCACACGTGCACTATTTCTCAACAATCTCTTCATCTTTTGCATACTGCCCCACGCCAAAACGACCATAACCCAAATCTACCATCTTATCATGTACTCTCACCCCGAAAAGTAACCTTAATCTACGCGCTTCCACAAAGTAAAGACAATTCGAACATCCCTCGTACCCAGAGTATACTGACAACAGCAACAGCAGCAGTAGCAGCAGCATCATCGTCTAACCGGCGTTGAACTTTCCCTGATACACACGTACACAAGCAAAGCGCTTTCTCTCTCTCTCGACTCGCTATACGAGAGCGCAACACAACACTGTAAAGCACAACAAGTGGGAGAGGCTTTTCCCACCACCAGCAGCGAGCAAGCGAGCCGAGCGAGCTTGCGCCCCCCTACAACCGGGTGGTGGTAGTAGCTCGCCACGTGCTTTTGCCCCTGCCTGCCTGTACGCGTCCGTCTCTCTCTAAACAAGCCTGTACATATAAAGCCGCTACTGCCACCCCCGCCAACGCTCGACGAGAGTTTGCGGGAAGGGGAAAAGCAGCGTTCCTGTTGCTTCACAAGCGGGAGGACTCTGTGTCTATGTATATGTGTGTGTATCACGTGCTGCATCCCGTGGAGCACGTGGTGATGTACACACCTGTTTGGACGAACGGAATGGGATGGAGTTGAAGGTGCTTTGGGAGTGAATTGGTATGGATGAGTGGTGTTTTTTTATAGACTTGGTGTTTTGCGTGTGGTGGCTGTACTTTGAGGTTGGAAGAGTTTTGGTGTAGAGATTTTGTCAAGTTCAGGTGGTTTGCGACTTCTTTTACGTTATAAGATATTGTAGTGTTTTCATACGTCGGTAAATTCAATAAGTCTATAGGTTTTATGAATGAGTTCTAATTGATGTATTGGTCATGATTAAAGTATCAAATAGTATATCATAATATCATCATGTGATCTTTATAAATTCTGCTTCCATAAATTTGTTATTCCATATTTGTATTAAAAGCTAACCTTAGAAAAAAATTATATTATACATCTCCTTTTTCCGATTGATAAATAAATTAAAGTCAAAATATCAAGTTTAATAGTATTATTCAGTAAGATATTTATAACTCGCAACCGTGGCTCTCACTTATCGGTACTATGATCTACTATCTTAAACATTTCCGGTACATACGGAACATTAAAACAGATGATTATCAAGAATTTCATTACGAAAATTTCACAGCAATTTCAGAAAGTCTGACGAAAGTCCACGGATTTTTACTTACACCCTTTCGTGCAACATATCATCTCGAAAATATCTCGAATTCCGCAAATTCTGAACGATCATGCCATCCTATCAGCAATATTTCCAGTATATTTTCCATTAAATAGCTATGAAAAGGTTGAAATAGTTAAAATCTCCTAGCTTTTCTCTCACAAAGGAAATCTTGCGATTTCACACTCAACCACATATACTCATACTGCATCGAGTCTATTTACCCCTGGCTAGTAAGACAAGTTACACACACATACTCTTGCACACTCATGCTTGTCTAGCCCGCTATAATCCTCTGGCGTCTAGACTAAGAGGCCTTGTAAATAGAACATCGGAAGTAGACACAAGTTTCCATGTGCGTGGCGCACTCGCCGCATCTTACACGCTCGGTAATTAGTTCAAGGGGGGTCAATAAGATTCAGCAGCAGCAGCCGTGCACGTTCTCTACCTCGTTAGACGTGTGTAATAATTCGCTGTTCTGCAGGTTATATATTCCGATGATACAGCTGGATTGTAGTCGAGCTGTGTGTATGATGGTGCGTAATGAGGTAGGAAAATGATGATCCTGGTGTGTGTTTCTGAAAACAGTGTAATCGTTTTTCATGGTATGATAAAGTGTATTGTAAAACAATGATAATTAAAGCAGGGCAACGATGGTAAGCTAAATAAAGTTAGGTGCATCAAGCTGAATAAAGAAGATTAAATGGTACAATTCGATTATTCATAAAAGCACGCTATCAAGCTTCTCTCTATTAAAATAAATGAAATATTGATTATGTATGAACGTTAAAATTATCCATTCGCATTGCCAGCACAGATCGAATACACATAATAATGTTCAAAATCGAAAGTTCAATAGAATAATGACCGGAGTGAAATATCATAAATATTGCAGGTAGCTTTTAGCAGTAACATTTTTCCATACAACTAACGCCAAGTTCCAACAAAATTCTCCCAACAATTCATAAAAAAAAGGTAGTAGGCGAGAAGAAGAAGAAAGTAGAAAAAAAGAAGAATCTTTATCGCCACCATTCCCGCTCTTTACAGCCCCGAAAACCGTCGTCCTCCTCTCGAAAATCTCCTCCCGTCCACGCATCTTCTCTCTTCCTCTTAAAACGCAACATATATATCCTAACGCTATATATATCTCTATACCTATATAGCACAGCAAGCAGCGGCTGGGCGCGTAAAAATCCTTGACGAGCGGCGTAAATTTTACCTCTCCTCCAACGCCGCCATCTCCCGCATAAGGACCTCCACCAACTCTCGCGTATATATATATATATATATATATACACATATCCACGGGAAACGACAAAGCCTCGAGAGAGGGACAGTGGGCGGACTACTACTGCTGCTGCTGCTGCTGCTCCTCGCGCGCATCTTCTCCTACTCTCCTCCCTCCCGTGCTCCCACCTGCGCGTCTATTTCTATTTCTCCTTTTACTCCATGCGTTCCTCCTTTTTTGCTTTCTCTCCCTCTCCCTCTCTCTCTCTCTCTCTCTCTCTCCAGTCCCTTTGACCTGAGTACGATTTTTCTCTTTCTCTCTGTCTTTCTTTTTTACCGAGGTGCAGGCTTTGCAAAAAGCGACGCGCGCTGCTTTGTAGAAGAGAGAGGATGGCTACGTTGGTAATGCTGGTGGTGGGCGCGGCGGTAGTGGTGGAGTCGTCGTTGCAAATGCCTTTGCAGAAGTTTAATGGTCGGAGTGTGCCTCGACTGCGCTGCTGCTGTTCCTACTGCTTCTGCTGCTGCTGACGTTGGTGTGCAAAGTGGAATGGAAGCCTTTGTTGTAAGGAATGGGGAAAGTTTGTTATTTATCAAGTTTAGATGGAGCTTGTGGTGACGGTTAATTGGTTTTTATTGGATTGTTGTAGCAATTTTTGGAGGAAATATATATAGAAGAGATAGTTTTTTTTTTTTGTTTTAACTTTCTAGATTTCTATATTTAACGAAAGAAGAGCAGCTCGTATTTACAGAAAAAACTGAAAAGAAGCGAAATTAATATAGTTTCTTTGAGCAAAGTTTGTTAACATGAATTACCTTTATCAATAATAAAAACTTTATGGCAATGAAAAGTACTGTATATATATACACACCTATATAAGTATCGATTTTGCCTATACAGCGATATCATATAAGACTCTGCTTTTAGAATAAGTTTACTCATAAAGTACAGATCGTTTTCGAGGCAAATAGCAATTGAAATCGCGTATGAATATCTCTGCATAAATTTCAATAAATTACCCGATAATGGACACACACGAGCGTGCTCCACTATATATGTATAACTCCACGGTTCTATAAAATCATTTATTAATTATTATAAATCATTAACCTGACGCTTTTATACTTATGAAAACTCCGTACCTTATTTACCTTTAACAAATTTTCCCTTATAACCCTCCTATACTAAACATCCACCATATCACCGTTTCTACTAGGCAAACCCAGCGAGCATCGTCTTAACAAATGTACCAACAGTCACGTCTGTACCACCACCACCACCACTACCAGTATGAAAAATTCCCTCACAGCAGCAGCAGCATCGGCTTCTCCAAGAAAACTCTTATATATTCCTCTCTCTCTTTCTCTCTTACTCGTATACCTCGCATAGCATATATAGTACAGCACAAGCGGCGGGCGGTCTCAGTAGGCGTGTCTCTCTGACTCTCACTCTCTCACTCGCACTCTCTCTCTCTCTCTCTCTCTCTCTCTCGTACAGGTGCGCGTGCCCCGCCTTCCGAAGACTCTCCCCCCTCTCCAACGGTGAGTGTAGTAGTGTATAACGCATAGCATAGCCGTCGTACAGCCGCCGTTGCTGCTGCTGTGAGCAGCGCGCGGTGTCAACGTCCTATCGTACGGGATGCACCACTCGGAATGCAGGATGACGACGACGCGTGGGAGGAGGTGGAAGAGGTGGAAAAGGAGGAAGGAGGAAGAAGAAGGAAGGATGTATAGAGTGAATGAGATTCTTTGTTGGTGGGGAGAGATGAGGAGAGGAGAGAAGAGGAGGATGATGCTGCTGCTGCAAGTGCGAGAGGGTTATTGATTTTGGTTAATTAGGAAGAGGTAGGGGTATATAAGTACGTATAGCGGTGCTCTTTTCGAGGTTCCAACGTAGGTATATAGAAAAGGTGTAGGAAGGTAAAGGAACGAGAGAGAGAGAGAGAGAGAGAGAGAGGAAAAGGGTACTGCTGCTGATGCTTTGTGTAGCGAAAGGGTATTTTGGGAAATCGAGGTGGAAGAAGTAGAGTGAAAAATGTAGTGGGGGTGAATGATTTGGTTTATATTCATGATGTTTATATGATCAAATGGTGTCGTTGATTTCGAATTGTTAGTTGACAACAATTGGTTGTATTCGTTAATGTGATTGAAAGGCTTATTCAGTTCCAAATAGTTCTTTTGTTACGTGCAATCAGTATGGTATTGTAAATGAATGTGCTATTTTCACGTTCATGCGTAGGTAGCTTCACGTTTTCTGTCGTATAATTTGAAATCATTTTAGATACTTGTATTTATTCGAGATAATTATAAGATTCAAATGGGATAACATGTGCACTATCTTCTTCTCTTAAAAAAGTGATGAATGAAATCTGTCATCACAATAAGACTGTTTTGATTGGTTGTTGTAGACTCATTAG
>JAYJLV010000046.1:9507614-9539988 GCA_036873485.1 Torymus texanus
CTTTCTTATATATATATATATATACATATATATATATATATATATATATATATATATATATATAATTAAAATTACATACCGTGATTAAAAAAAGAACAGAAAACTCCGAAATTCGACACAGCAAAAACTATTTTCCAAACGAATCTTAAACACCTAACTACACATAGCGACTTCCAACCGTCCAGCGTATATACACATCGTAACTTCCCAACCTGCGAATTCCCCCCATATATGATCAGCATCTCGTCACACAAAGAAAATCGATACCAGTTGACAAAAGTCCGCGCATATATATAAACACACATACACACACATATATACTATGCATACTCCCCTCTTTATACTTTTGCATCCGCACCTGAAACAACTCCCATTAAAAAGGCCTTGTATACTATACACACGCGGGCAAACATTATGTCACCGCTTCTCTCTTTTTCTCCTCTTATATACATGTGCGAAAAATCTCGGGGACACCTGGAACAACTGCATATAATATAATGTACACTCGCAGCTCACGCATATATGCACGTGTGTATATGCTTTTGCACGACTAGCGATTTGTGCGATCAATCGATCGACGCCTGTGTTTGGTCAGATAAGACGCGTGTGTGTGACGAATATGTTTTGGGAAAGATGGACGTGAGATATATAGATACGAGTGTATATATATATGATGGTATTGTAGAACCGTGAGAGTTTGGTGTCGATTGGCTCGTTTTGCAAAGGAGAAATATTTAATATACCGGGGATTCAGTTTTTTAAATATCGATGTCGATTAAACGCGAGAATTCATCAGAAGATCTAAATATGTAACAACGACGAGGTAATGAAAAAATGCAGTTGTGATAATCGTAAAATTAAATTAATGACGTGCCTCACGTGCCATATCTTTCTAGTTATTCTTCGTAGAAATCTTTTCGTTAATTCGTTAAACCGCTTTTTATCATTAAAAACACCAAAAAGACAACAATGAAAAGTTACGCAAACCTTTTGAGAAAATATATCCCTCATACCAACGAAAAGAATGTTTCACCTCTTATACACGACGACAATCCACGAGCTCGCTTCTCACTCTCAGACTAATTAACGCGCTTTACTTTACATTATTATACACCCGCTCGCTGTTTACAGCACTGAAGATCTCGTCGTAAATTCCGCTAGTACGCACGTGTGTCCCGCACGTATATATATACGTCTCACGTACGTAATGAATTGTCTCTCGACTATACGCCGTCTGTCACACTTCTGGCCCTCGATTCGTCTTATCTTTTATGCGTCTCTCGTTATCGCTTACGCGAGATAACAAAGTGTGTGAGAGAGAGAGAGAGGATACGTGAAATTCGTAGGTTTTCACGGCTGCGTGTGTTTCCTGTTGTTTACGCGGCTTTCCCGAGTATAGTGTTTAGCAGCTGTTGTAATTTATTCAGCAATGAGTTTTTTTTTAGAAAAATGAGGAGTGTGTATATTTAATTACATAAATGTTAATATTTACGAGTAACGTCAGAGTTTAGCAACTTCCCGGATATTATACGCAAATTTAAACAATTGTGGAAGTTCGTATATTGGGATTATTTTCCAGTGGAAATTTGTATAATGATTGATTTGAACGATGTTTTTGTCACTTGTTTTCAACGGTTTAAAGCACTATGTAACACGATTTTTGATAGATTAAAATAAATTAGATAATTTCTATAAAAGTGTTCATCGCGTTATATTCTAAACTATTTTCAAAGGACTCTAAATAATTGACAAATAGATGATTTATTGACATTCAAAATTGAAAGCAATCCTACATTGTTGGATGATATTATTGAATCGGCGGGTAATATTGTATCCTGGATGGAATTCCAAGTATTGATTAATTGTATTGAGCGAAATCAAATTTTTCGTTAATAAATTTCCACGGATTGGTTAAAATTTAATGAATTTCAACGATCGGTATTTCGATGACACGCAACTGAAATAACTATCACCTGCAAAACAGATAAGCAATTTCAATAATGCCATATAAATTTAACGGTTTGAAAAATACCAGACAAAATTTATATTATGTAATGTTTATATTAAATTATAAATTTATATTAAACGTCAACAATCTAATTATATTAAGCCATTTTTTAACAAACTCAAGGAATCCTTCAGACTAATGGTGAAAACATAACCTCAAACCTTATATTATAAAATAATACTTCAAAATTCTCATAACTAAAAACAACTCTTAATGAACTTTATAATACAAATTATAATAAGTCAAAAGTGTAATATTACAATCCAAGCTAAATTTTTAACAAATCTAATAACCATTAACGACGTCTCAAAACTAATAACCGAGTCCATAACCTCAACGAATCACAGTCGGTAAAACAGGAACACCACGCACCTTATTCGCAACTCTCTCGCGAATCCCCTTGGGCATTTAATTCACTCAGCAAACATATTTCAACGGGCGTAAATCCCGCGAATTTTACGCAAAAACGACTTGTCTTCCGCGCCCTTGCCCGCACACGCGAGAGAATAAGGGACGAGGATGCGCGCGGGCGTTTCGCGGATTAGAAGAAAAGGCGAAGAGAAGCCTTCCTCTCTCTCTCTCTCTCTCTCTCTCTCTGTCTGTCGGGCGAATAGAAGGGAAAGGGAGAGGAGGAAAGAGAGTGAGAGAACTATGGGAGACAGTGGGAACTTAATTAAAAGCACGCGAGATGATTATTTGCAGAGCCCTGCGCGCTCTCGCCCGTTTATTTTGGAAATTGCGTCCCTACCCGAGAGAGAGAGAGAGAGAGAGAGAGCGAGCAAGTGCGGCTTGTAGTGAAGAAGAATCGCCTTTTGGCTATTCTTGTTTTCGCGCGGATGGTGTGCGGCTCTGCCCTTGTTTTCTCGGGAATTAATGTTTTTTGGGTTGATTGCTAGTTGTTGAATTTGCCGGAGGTCAGTCGTTAATGATGAACAAGAATATAGAACACGAAACGAATGTTTTCATTTCCTATTGTGCATCAACATAAGAAAATAAAACTTTAAACGTTTATTCGTTCTCCACAATTAACATTAACAATACCAATTGATAATTAAAAATGTATCCATAACTTCAAAATTCATTCCAAGTCATCAACTTCTCTCACCATTATATATACACTTACACATAAATTTATCTACAAGATTAAAAAAAATTTTTGATCGATTAGCCATTCACCGATCATCATCTTGTGTTATTCCAAAACCTTCTTTCTCTCTTGCTGCCAACCGTCAGAAATTCTAACTTTAGACGGACGCGCCCGCGGAGTGCGGGCCTGATAAAATAACAATAACTGGAAGGGTAAACAAGATGCGTGCGAAGGCACACATCCTCTCGTTCCCTTATACTTATAAACGTGTGCAACCGAACCGCGCATGTACACCGTGCGAGGCATTCCTTCGACGCGCTTGTTTACCCTTCGAAAGCGAGAAATAACAGCTATTGATTTTCAACGTATGCAGCTGCGCGCGCGAGGTTCCACATACATCCGGTTTTTCGGGCGCGCGGTATATATAAGTATACTCGTGCTCTTGGAGAATCTGATATTTTTTTTCTATACATATATAAGCGATCTCTCGACTTTTCAACGCATATTAAGTTTCGGGGGTTGGAAAAATCGTTGATGTGGGGGTATTTTTTTTTCGTTGGGGTAGAGAGTTGAATTTTTTGTAAGTAAGTATAGTGATGGTTGTTGTGGTTTGTTGAAATTTTGGGAGGTTTCAGAGTATGATCCAATTAATAATGATGATTTAAAAAAAAAAAAAAAGAAAAAGAAAAAATAGCAAATTTACAATATAACCGCAGCCTCTTAATAACCACAAATAAAGCATATCGCCCACATCACTATTTCACTCCATTCATCTCTCCACCAACATCAAGTATATATTCCAAACCACCAATTTCCCTCCACTCTACACAGACACACACACACGTCAACCTCAAAAACTCTATACTATATCTATCCACGGTGCTTCAGCAACGGCGCGTAAGTACTTGAGTGAGCATCGAAAGAATCCAAAAGACAAACAGCCGCAACGCGTCGGAATCGTAAAAGGAATAGACGCAATGCCTGCGCTGCAGCTGCAAGCGACAACAGGTTTCGGTATATATACTATAAAGTGCGCGTGCTGAACAAAAGCACGCGTGTGTGAGAGATAAGGTGAAGTGTGAAGAGTGAAAAAACAGACAGACGTATATATATATATACGATGAGTGTAGTGCGTGTGGAGTGAAATATATAGAGAGAATTGGATGAGTTGGGAAAAAATGATAGAACAGTGTACGGTTGTTGTATTGGGAATTAGGAGTGTGAGTAATGCGCGATCGGTATATATTTGTATATATTTGTGTCGGGTACTTATATATATTTTTTTATTTTTTTAACGAATTAGGTTGTGTGTTGGGGTGAAACAGTTCTATTATAATCGCTGGAATTATTGCAGCGTTTATATTGTACTGATTGAAATAAAGTTATTGTTATTTGTTTAAATAAAAAAATTTTTATTTATATTAACTTTAATACGCATCAATCATTTTGCACTGAAAATAACTTCCATCATTCGATTACTTCATTTTGTCATTATATACAATATACATACAAAATAAATTATTCAAATAACATATTGAATTTTGGTTAACAAATACATTTCTAATTATTAAACTTACCGATCGAACAATCCCAACCCATCAATTCATTCATCATTGAACATTAGTATCGTTTAACCAAGAACTTACACGCAATCCTCATCCTCTTCAAGAAGATCAAATTGAAAAACTTGCCAGACGACCGTATAACCCATTCTCCACTACACGACGACGACGTCGGCTGCTCTAAAACCCCTCTCCGATAGACAAAGAAATAAAGAGAGCGCATAAGACACACGGAATAAAAGGAACTCCACTCACTCTCTACCTCACAAAGCCACAGAATCGTCGTCGAAGACACATACACACACACACACATACATACAAAAGTTGAAGGTTGAAGCGAGAGCGTACACGGGACTGTAACGAAAAGAGAGACACACGCGCGTATACGCGGAGGAAGCGGATGCCTGCGCCTGTACGCGTTCTGTGGCTGCTGCCGCTGCCGCTGCCGCGCGTCGGGCTAGAATAAACACGTAGATGTTTTCTTTGTTCCTCTAAACTAAACAACTCCGCGCGCGCTCGCGCACACCGCCTGGAATCTAAACAGCTCGAGCGCCCAAATTCAATTTGGTCGTAGAGCCTTTTCTCTCTCTCTCTCTCTCTCTCGCTCACTCTCCCTCGCCAGCGTGTTATATACGAAAAGCTTTTAAGGAGAGAGAGAGAGAGCAACGATGCAACTGCTATTCAATATTTACCGCCAGCGAAAACTCGGTTGCTGCAGCAGCGGCAGTGCCCTTACGAGAGAGAGAATATAGTGTGTTTTATGGCCTCTTTCGGTGGGGGTTAGATATATGTATATATATAGCATATTGAAGGGGCCAATATTTGGAGGAGAGTGAGAGAGGCGCGTGTATGTTTGACCATGCGCGTACGGGACGATCGTTAGACCGTGGTTAGGATGATTGTTATATACACGTGTGTGTGTAAGTGGCCGCGCGGGAAAAAAATGCAGCGGCGTCGATGGCGGCAGCTTTTTCTCTGGTACGGAGAAAATGTGAATTTGTTTAGGCGCGACTGGTATAAGAGGGGAGGATGGAAGTTGATGAAAATGTCAATGTTTATAGCGGTGACTTGCGTGGGTGTGGTGAGGCTTGACTTTGTGATCGATATATAGTATGGGAACTGGATTTTCTTTACTTAATTTTTTTTTTTTTTTTTCGTTGGTTATTGGCGATCGCGCGCGGTGAGTAAATGAATAGTTGGTGTATATGGGTTCTGTTTTAATATAGTTGTATGTAAATGTGTCGGGGGTTCGTGACCATTTTTAGGTGGTTTGGGTTACATAAATTATGAGTTTTGTATTTCATATAGATATTATTTATTCTTTATGTTAATAGTAAATACATGTGAAAAAACAATCATGTTAATGGTACATCAAAAAGATTGCGATTTTGGAAATTCCGTATACGGAAAAAGAATAATGATTGTCTAACTTACTTCCACTGCTAAAATAAATTGAATTAAGGGTAAATTAGCAGAAGAAAAAAGTAAAATCAACTTTATATGTAGTGAGAGTATCTTCACATTTAAAATCAGAATGCTGATACCACACTGATTCTACTTTTTCTTATTCAAGTTATTTCCATACCAACATTTTCGTGAGCAGAATTAACTTGTCAGTTACAAGTTAAATATGAAAAGTAGAATCATCTTTTCATTATTTCTCATCTTCTATATTAATATAATAATAATTATTTTTTTTTAAGAATCAACCTAGCCATTACAGAATTATTTAACAACATCACTGAATATTGGAACAGTTATATGCTATACTGGGTAGTAACATTCCCTTTTCTTTCTCCAATTACAACCTTGTCTTTTCACATACATTTAAAAGTTTAAACAGTCCAAACAAGAACAAAGCATAGATCCCCGCACAGTAATTGATACACTATTACATCAACGCTCCGATACACAATATACTTACATCCTCCTGTACCTCAAGTCGCTCGCGCACACACCATCAAAGACAATTCATGAAGAAAATATCCCTATACATATACCCACGTAAACTCCCTCCTACATCTAAAATAAATCCGCGTACACAGGCACGCGCGTACTTTATCGCCAACATGTTTGTCCGAACGGCAGCATAGTAGCACGCAGATATTTTTCAAGAGCTCGCGCGCGCGCGCGCGTCCAATATAAAGAGAAACAAAACAAAAAGGAAAGAACGAAAGAATCAGGAGGGCGGAGAACGAGGGAAGGGTGAGTAAAAGAAAAACAGACGCATACTTCGAAGCGATTGCCATAATACATTAGCGTACCTCTCTTTCTCTCCTTTTTTTTATTCATAATACACACATAAGCGAGCAAATAATGCGCATTGAGCGGGTGTGCGTGCGCGCGCGCGCGTGGCTCTGTACACAAGTCCGATGCTGCTGCTGCTGCTTTTATTCTCTCTTGCTTTCTCGGACCAGAAGAGCCGATGAAGAGAGAGCGAGAGAGAGAGAGAGAGAGAGAGAAAACAGAGGAGGAAGCAGAAGGGCCGCGCGCGTCATCTGCATATATATATATATACACACACGAGCCGCCAAACCCTTTTTACTTACCTGAAATTAAATACGCGATCTCTGCGCGAGAGCGAACGAGTGAGAGAGAGAGTGTCTTTTTTATTATCGGTTATTGCTGGAGCGAGCGCGTTTTAAAAAAAAAAAGAAAGAGAGAGAGAACGGAGAAAGTGAGCTGCGTTTTATATAATGAATCGATGTTAATATTGCGTGGGCGTGTATGTAAAATGTATTATATAGTGGTAATAATAGTTAATAAAGCCGATTTTTTTTTTTCATGGAAAATTTTTTATGTATTTTCAGTGAAGATGCAATATGTTAAGTGTAAAAAAATACATACCGAAAAAGCATTGTATTTCATGTTTCATAAATACATGTTGTGCATCACGCAAACAAAAATAACTTTTTTACAACTGATTTTAATTATCTTCATAATTATGCAAATCTACCTAAATCCAAAATCTAAATCCAGTATAGCAAAACTTCTACAATAACTAAATATAGACTATAATTTCCATATCTCGAAAACTTTTTTTCAAACCTCCCACACCCACAAACCCTCGATCCGTATAAAACCGAAACTCGAATAATATCCCCTATACATCCTATATTCCAAAAGCGTCTATTACATCAGCCTCCCAACGCAGATACACACACACACACACATACATACGCCTGCGCACTCTTCTCGCAACTCTGCACGCGCATGATCTCATCATTAAAGTGTTTGTTTGCTCGAAAATAAATACACGCGCTCGTTCGCTTGCTCGCTTTCGCCATCTGCTCGCGCACAGGGGCAGAGAGAGAGAGAGGCGAGGTTCTCTTGTTTGCCAGGCCCCGTTAATATTTTTACAGGCCGAGGAGAGGAGAACGAGACTGCCGAACATTTATTAACGCGTCTGCTTACGCGAGATTGTGTGGGTGTGGGTGTATGGAGGAGAAGAGGTGTGGGGAGACGTGATTAGCATGGGTTTCGTGGTTCGCTCTTGGGTTGTAATATATTGTTTTTCTATATAATATGTATGCACAGTTTTGACAAACTTTTTCCAAGATGGTCAATAAATAGTTTATTATACAACAAGTGCGTAAAATACGATTTTACACACCGTTTTCAGTGAAAATTCATTTTACTCATACTATGTGTAAAAATGCATTTTAAACACTGAAAAGGTGTTGAAAATTGAATTTTATGTCAAAAAAAATGGTTTTTTTTTTATAGATATTATTTTAATCAGATGAAAATACATTATTTTAATTATAATAATATTGTTTTTGTTTTCTTTTTGGCAGTAAAATGTAATAAGAATAAATAACAAAAGACATACATATTAGACGCAATTAAAAACACTTCAATCGCAGCCCGAAACTTCGAAAAAAGTTACCTACAACTACGTATTTTTTACACATATACACATTACACACACACACACACACGTATAAAAAAAGGCCGACGGAAGTTTATATATGAAACAGATAAAGAGAAGGGATTACCTCGAAGGGATGTATATATACTATATATACACATGCGGGCACACGCGCAGGTATTTATTCTCTCCCTCGATTTTTTGCCCTTCGCTGTTCCTTCTCTTCCCTACTTTTCAGCACTCACTCTCTTCAATTTCATCTGAAAAACAAAAAAATCAGACACACGTTAATTTACCTACTCGTCGTTGTTTTCAGAGAAATATATAACCTCCTGATACTACAGTTATTGAGTAATCTTCGAATTAATTCATCAATTGCCTTATATATATAGTACGTCAATATACTATACTTATACTCGCGTACTTCAAACAATATCGACAAAAGACGACCGGCGGCACTTGAGGTCGCAAATTGAGGAAGGGCCTCTCGTAAGTGAGGAGGCAAACATACACACGTATGCACGCACGGAAATTTAAAACGAAAATTTGCGTTCCTGCTCACTCCCATTCACTTATTATTTACCCACCTATACCTACCTTTGTTGCCCATTTTTCCCGGTAACCGATACCTGCACACGTGCATATGTATATATATATATATGTGTGTGTGTGTGTGTTTATGCTGGTATATAATGAGTTTGAAAGTGCAGGCGGACTTTTTGAAAGCGATCTCTCAGTTCGTGTCAAACAAAGCGAAGAGCATATGCGTATAGATATATATATATGTAACACACTTGGCGTGCCTTAAAAGCCGCGAAATTTACTGCCGAATTTTCCCCTAGAATAAAGGAAGAGACAATGAAACTCTCGCTCGCTTCCTTAACTACACTTCCATCTCTCTCTCTCTTTCTCTTTCTCTCTTTCTCTCGAGGGCTGCAGTAGCAGCAGCAGCAGCTACAGCTAGAGCTATTAATTCGGTTTACGAGGGCCTATCAAGAATATGAGCTGAGCTACGGGAGGGAGGCGAAACGACACCTGCGCGAGAAAAAAAGACGAAGAGAGGGAGAAAGGAGGAGGATAGCCGTAAAGGTGAAACCGCGTGCGCGCGCTTACGCTTTTTACATCTCTACTATACCAAGCATACATTCGTCCGGCATTGACTTTTTTTTTTACCTTACAGTGAGCGTATTGCGTTCCTGTCTGAGCGTACAGAGAAATTCATTTAATCCAACTATACGCGCATGGATAATTTTTGCGTGAAGAAGGTTTTGTACCAGCGTAAGTGTGTGTGTGTATATATATATATATATATATATATGTGAAAGAATTGAATGAATTTTTACGCGCGCGCGTACGTTTATTCTTGCGTTATATATTATACGCGTTACGATTTTTACCATAGAGTCCAAGTGGCTACCTGTACGTGCATGTGTGTGTGTATGTGTGTGATGCAGCGACGGTTTGAAAAGGAGGTTTTCTGCTATCGTATGAAAGCTCGAGACTTGAATAATCGCCGCGGGGGTCTTCGAGGTTCGTTTTTTTTTTTTTTTTTGGAGGGGTGATGGAAATTAAAAAGAACGGCTGTGTAATTGTATGAGTATTACATATTTCGTTGAAGCTCGGATATGTTTTTCTTTTTTGGCTTGTTTGGAAAATTATAATATTTGTAGCTTTTATTCTGAGAGAGGAGGTTTGAATGTGCGCTTTAAATTGTGGGAGTTTTGAGGGTATAGAAGAGAATTAAGCTGGCATTTTTTAAAGTTTTTTTATTACTTTGAATTTATACATATATATAATTAGTGAGTAAAGTTAAATTTAAAACTTTTGAGTTTGTCCCTGTAAAGAATTAGTATATTTCTTTAATTTTTGGGTATTAGAATAACATACGCGTATTTAGATAAATTCTTTTGTAAACTAGATTTTTTTAGAAGGAAATTTTCCACGGAAATTATAAAAATAACTATTTCAATAAGTAAAAATTTACTGAAAGTATATTAAATTATCTTATAAAATAGCTAAGTTTACAAAAATAAAGTGTTATCCATGATGGACCACGATCAATAATAATGCTGGAAAATACATATATTATAAAATGTTTTAAAATTTTGATCGCTTGCAATACATTGGTAATAATGTATTTCTCCAATTACCTTAAATAACGACAATACTTTGCTACATGAAAAAAGCTCAAACTTATAGAAATTACCGTAACCGAAACACAACCCCTCTTTTACCCGTCAACCCACAATAATTATTTTCCTCCACTCAAACGTCAAATCATTCCACTCATACTCTTCTTTTATTCTTTTATTTTTTTTATCGGCTAGACATTTCTCAATTCCGTGTACGAAGCAACCGGTAGATGCCAGCTCAGCTGTTACATACGCGTGTAAATTTCCCGAACCGCGTTCCGAAACACGACGCGCGTAGCGACATTTGCACTATATGTAATAGAAACTTCGCGACGACTCTCACGAGTTTTGGCGCCTCCTGTGCACAGGTACCGAGAATCATAAACGTTTAGCCCCTATCTGTGTGTTTTTTTTCGCCACCTCGCCTAGTTTTATTCGCGTGCTACGATCAGGTTCCCACTCTCTGCCATCGATTTGTAGTTTCTCGCCGTCGCTGCTTTTTTCCTTGTACATTTCGTTTAGTATTATGAGATTTTATATTTGTGACTTCCAGGAATAACCGAATAAGTCCACTTTTTGAGTTTCCGAGAAAAACAGGTTTTAATGTTCAAACTTACATGTAAGATCGGGAGAAACGAGATGAGTCGCGATACTTGACTAGTCAATTGACACATTCAAAACACATATTTACACGAGGTTTTATAAATTTTCTGATGCGTTCAAAACGAGTAATAAGAACTCAACAAAAGTATGGACTTATCTGGTTATTCCGGGAACTGTGGACTTATCTGATACTGTGGTTCGCGTTTATTTTGGAGCGTATTCTTTAATTTAATTATGAAACGGGTCACTAAATTACAAAATTAGTAAATGTTCAATGAACTCTTCTAACTTATTCAAGAAATTTCTATTAAATTTATGACCATTTGTATTGTATTTGTATTGTACTACAATTGTAAAATGTTATAATGTTTATAACTTGAAAGTGTATAGGAATTTTTTAAATAAACAGATAAATATATATTAGCCATCATATTCATGTTCAATTTGAATAGATAAAATGAATTATAACTACGATAAACTAAAAAAATGATGGACTTATCCGGTTATTCCGGGTAGAAAATTTGAAAAACGGACTTATCTGGTTACGTTTCGAGTGACTTGTACGGCAATATTTTTGCTACTACTGAAAGTGATAAATGAAAAAGGCTTATTTTAAGATACAAAATCCGGGGTTATCTCAATTTTTAGAAAAAGTGGACTTATACACTATTAATCCACTTATTACTGAGAATGGACTTTGGAGGATTATCAGCGTTACGTTAAAGAAATATTAAAAAATTAAAAAAAAACGTTAATGTTTGGGTTCAAATGCTCTTCCTAAAAACAATTGAAAACTACAATAACACAGTGCTTTAACAAAATTAAATCGATTCGACTATCCCACTATAAAGATACAATTTCCTTCTTAAGCTCACAAAAACAAGCACACACCACACGCGTATCCAGAAAGCGCATATACACAAAATTTTTCAAACCACATTAGCCATTATTACCACACATAACTACCAACAGACCATCCCCCCTTTTCAAATGACTAATCCTATCGCCTTATTTCCCTTGTTCCCCTTTACTAATACCACTCCTGACCCACTTCTACATACATACATACATACACACAGCATACAGCACACAGCTCGCGCATGCGAATTTCCAAAACACAGTCGAGCAATTTATATTCTTGAGTCGCGTATGTCGTTACACACGCGTTTCTAGGAGTCGCACGCGCGCACTTCACTGCACTGCAGGGATGTCACGCCTGCGCACACGCGCGCGTATATGTGCATACTGTAAACCAGAGAACTGCGTACGTGCCTAATCAACGTGTAACTATACTGCATGCGCTGCTTGCGTGTATTTATATATATATGTATGGACTTTGTTGGAAAAAAAACGACGTAGGTTTTGCGAGTACGCATAACAGTTCGCGAAAGCCTTATTATGCGCATGATGGTGATGGGAGAAGCTCTTTGTGTTGCCGCGTGATGAGACATGAGTGTAGTGGGAAGAGAATTCTGTGAATTCTGTTATAGTATTGAGGTTTTTAAATATTATATATTATGTGTATTTATACGTGTTCGATTTGTGGTGAATTATTTCGAATATTATTCATGAATCGAGGGGAATCTGTAATTAATGCTGGTACGATGTAGTTAATCGCACAAACATACTATCTAAAATTGAATTAGTGAAAAAACCACTATATAAAGATTAGTTAAAATTGATCCAGTGAAACATTAGTGGATATTCATTATTTCGTTAGTGAATATTCATTAATTCTTATAGTGAAATACTATTTCATTGTGGAGCAATTTGATTAATCTTTAGTGGTTTTTTTAATAAATTAACTTTAGAGATTAAATAACAAAAACATTTTTTAATCTTTGTCCAAGCCGTTCATTTGCGAAATTATAAACTTTCGTGTACCGCAATTCAGCGAAACAAAAATCCACCAAAACTACACCCGCCACCTCCGCTTCGAAAAACCTCATTTTCCCGCATAATAAGCAATGCTTATTCATGTAAAATTAACTCGATAACTTTACATTGCAGCGCTCTCTCTCTCTCTCCTTCTCTCTCTTTCTCTTTCCTCCGCCGTCTTCGCTCGACCGCGGACTATAAAACTCGGCCCCTTTTTCGCAGCGCGCAAAGAACCGAGAGAGAAAGAGAGAGAGAGAGAGAGAGAGAAGAAAAAAAGAGGCAAACGTCGACGCTCGGAACGACGCTATCCATTATTGTGCTAAATTAGGAAAAGTTTTTCCGGCGAGGGATCTTAAATTCATTTTACTTCCGGCCGAGCGATCGCCGTGAAAAGAGAGAGAGAGAGATTCGCTCTCGCGAGGTTATCTATCATCAAGCGTCGCCTTGTGCCTCGGTCACAGGTCCTTTATTTTTTAGCGCGACGACGACGACGACGGCAGTGGGGGTTTTGTAAAAGGTCATGATGGGAGGAGGGACGAAGGATGCAGAGGAGGCGCTTTGTTTTTGCGTGGCGTGAGATTGGCTGATGCTGCTGTGGCTGCAGCCAAGTGTGATTTAAGCTGATTGTCGAGGTTTAATTGTTTTAAGCGCAGCGATGGTTGTAGTTGCGGTGGATAAATATGCCTTTTCAGATTTAAGATTATCTGGTAGATATGCTTAGCGTTAATTACGTTTTTTTTTTACTTAACTTTGGGTCGAAGGAGAATATTCTACTTCTATTTGATAATTATGCACTATTTTAGAGTAAATTTTGGTATTTACATCTTATAACATTCATATTGGTAATTATTTTTAATACTTGAAGATACATTGTTAATATTTTGAGTCATTAATTTTTAATATTTTTGTTTTAAATTTCCAAGAAAGCGAAAGAATTTAGATAAGATTTATCGTATTACTTTTACTGTCAGAATGTGTATGCTTAGCGGAATTTTATTTTTCTGTTGCAGGTATGTGTCCATGCAAACGAGTTTTCTTTCTTAGTTTAAGTCTTCTTCGGTCACATAAGTATACTGAAAACATTATAAACCATATTTTTAATAATACATATATAGGATACCTACAGATAACCCTAACACTAAAAACAATTAATTCTTCAAAATTTCCAACTATTGTTTAAAATAATAATTTCTATTAGACTTTGCTCTATTATACATCCATCAATTCCCAATCCAATTAGTGTTTCTTGAATTGATGCTATCTTCACGACTCTCCTCAATTATTACAACTCTCCGCACGCTATACAGTACCTCAAAATACCATAGCTTCCTCCCTATAAGTAACCTCCACCGCAACCACAGCGAACCGCTTATACCACCACCACTACCACTCACATTGTAAATCTCAATTATCCTTTATTATTTTTTTTCTTCCTCACCAACCTCTAACCCTCCTTCCTAATTGAGCAATAACATCGTCTCTATTTATAAACGCACTCTCCTCTCACACCCACTCTCAGTTCCCACAAAATCGGATATCCTCGCGGCTCATTACCTTCGCATTGTCGTCGCATTACCTGTGGAAGAGAGAGAGAGAGAGAGAGAGAGAGAGAGAGAGAGAGAGAGAGAGAGAGAGAGAGAAGGGGTTGCTGCTTGCCCGCGAAATTATCCGCACTGCGGCGAAAAAGAGGGAAAAGTCGTCGTTGCCTGCCTGCTTCGCTTCCCCTGGAGCCAAGCTGAGAAGAAAAAAAAGGGGTATATATGCATAGAAGGAAAAGCGCGCGTTGGAAAGACAGAGACAAGTCTTCTTCTCTCTCTCTCTCTCTCTCTCCCTTTCGTTCCTTTGTAGAAGAAGAAATACGGATCGCCGTGGAACTTAATGGTTCTCTCTCTCTCTCTCTCTCTTACGCGAGCAGCATTATGACGAGGAGTAGTAGGTAGGTGTCTCGAAGCTCATTGTGTCCGCGTAGCTGCCGCGGGGTGATGATATAAAGAGAAAAACATAGTCTTGAGGCTAATTAGTTCTGGGCCGTTTGCTGCTACCGCGCGGTTATAAGTGGGACATAAACAGGTCGCTCAGGCTGCTATTGTGCGTTAGTATATATGCGAGCGCGCGAGAAACGCGATATCCGGAAAATGTCTTTTGTCGGGATAAAAGGGATGATTCTTCGTTCTGGAAGAAGATGTGCTTTTGTGCGCGCCGTTGAGTTGAAGGAGGTTTTCTTTATGACGGCGGCTTGAGAGCTTGTGACCTGATTTCTTTTTCCGTGAGGTAGTGGAGAGAAGAGCGAGAGAGAGAGAGAGAGAGAGAGAGAGAGAGAGAGAGAAGGAACGGATGAAACTCGAAGATGCGGCCGTCGCCGTCTCCGCGGTTTTTACGTGAATGCTAATGAGTTTTATGATTTCTGACGCGTGGAATGAGAAGTTCCGGGTACCAGCGTCTCGGTTGTCCGGGATTCTTATTTAAGGGAGTTTTTTTTTTAAACCGAGATTTTAGTTGAAATGAGTGCATAACTTTGATTTGTTGGCCATTCGGTTTGCTGCAAATATTAGGTTGGAAAAATTACGGCAAATATACGGATTGTACTTTTATTTTATTTGATTCGATTCATTTTTTTAGATTAAATGTGTGCATTTCGTTTTTCATTAATATTTTTCATAACTCAGAAGTAGCAGATCCGAAGAATAAATATTCGCCTTGTAGTACAAAATTTTTGGAAAACATTTCAGTGTCAACTATTGTGTAATACGTAAATGAGTATAGAAATTGCTATAGTGGATTCAAATTTATCCATAATTAAAATAATAAAACAAAAATATCAACGCAGTATTTATTGAAATATTTCTATATATGAAATATTCATAGTATAAAATGACAATCAATGTCGTAACAAAAATTGTCCCTTTCTTTATTAATCTTCCCCTTTCCTCTAATTACTATTTAATACATAACAACGAATAACAAATTAACGTCTCTCTTATCTCCCTCGCCAAAATAATCGCAGCTCTTCATCTCTTCTCTGTTCACCTCACTCTGCGACACTACTACTACTTCCAGGACGAAAGAGTCGAAAAAGGCGCGGCCGAGAAAAGACAGAAGAAGTAAGGACCTTCCTTCCTTCCTTCGTCGTCGTCGTCGCTGGAAGGAAAAAAAAAGGCGAGAAAGCTAGGGGTTGAAAGAGACAGAGCGCGTGCTCACTCGGAAGAGTGAAAAAGCAGGACACGGCCGGCGGGCTCTAATATAAATGTCGCTCTCTTTCTCTCTCCTACTCTCGCACAGAACGAAACGGAGACATTCGCTAATTAAAAAACTTAAAAAATTAATAAACATTTCTCTCTCGCTACTGCTGCTCGTGCCCTTAATTTCTGGTATCTGATCAGCCATCTGGGAAAAGGGAGAAACGAATCCACGCGATCGTCGTCGTCGTCGTCGTCTTTATTAGTTTTGACACGTGCGATTTTAATGCAGCGACGGCTTGGACGGCTTTTTTTTGCCTTCCTTGGTTATTTTTCTTCGTCCCAGAGTGGAGAAACCGGTGTGATGAAGAGAATCCAAGAGAGGAAGAGGAGTCGCGCTCGATGCAAATTAGGTGTATATTGGACGCTCGGTGATTTGTTACTTTTGATTGAGCGTGTAATTTCGTCGTTCGTAGGGCCTGCAGTGATGTTCGTGAATTCGATTTACTTTTTAATATAGTTGTGACAGGACATTTTAATATGATATATGTAGTAACTTATGATTTTTGTAACGTTAATATCATGGCTGAAAATGAAACTATTGTTGCCAACTTTTCCGTTCAGATAGTTCCTCTTTTACACTTGATCACTTTTTGTCCTATTCCTGTTTCTCTATTGCACATAAAATGCTCAGCAACTAACTCACAAATCATTTACTCGTTCGAACCCATCAAAATTACCCGCATCTCTCAAAACTCAGTCACCCCAAGTCAATAATCTCTCCCTACTTCCCTTTCCCGCCCCTCAAAAAAAAGAGAAAATCCACGCTCATGACTTCATTCTGCAGCAGCGAACTTGTCAAGCGCGTAATGAACAGGAAGAGAGTGTTCGAGGCGAATTGAGATTTCGGGAGCTCCTCGATAAAGAGCCGAATGAATCGACTCTCGTTCGTATTTATTGTTCTCTCTCTCTCTCTCGCTTGCTCTTCGACGACAAACTCTCTCTCTTTCGTCGTATCGGCGGGGCGCAGTCTCGCCCCAAACAATGGCTCCCGTATAATTGCTTTTATAGCTCGCTGCACGCTAAATATTCCATACTTTTGCTTTCACCCCGTCAGTCAGCCGATTGGGTAAATACGCGGATTGATGTGAGTGAGTGGGTGTGAGAGGAGGGATAGGAACTTTCATTCCCAAAGTCTTGTGATTCAAAGAGAAGTCAATTTCGGTGTGTGTGTGTGTATGTGTGTGTGTGTGTGTTTGTGTACTTGTTTTGATAAGGGAAGTACGTGAGCATTTATTAAAGTTTGCGTACTTTAACTCCTGCGCAAGATAAAGTTGCCTTCAAAATTTGGCAAAAGTATTATGTAATCTATATGGTGTAGATTTGACCTGCTTTTCAAATTTATACACTTCTTATCAAATTAGATAAATTTGGACTAAATTATCCTACGATAAAAATAAAACTAACCGATTATTCAAGCTCAAAATTATCCTAAAACAATCGATTCCCAATAGATCTTCGCTGCGACATACGTCAGAATTCGCTGACATTAAATTCGTTCGAGTGAACCGTTCATCAAGCCGACGCGTCGCCGTCAGCCGCAGGATAAAGAAGCTTATATCGGCCATTACCATGGACTCGTAGCGTGGTCAGTTCGCGAATGGCCGTCGTCATCGAGGATGTACGAGAGGACCATTTGACGCAGGACCCGACTTTTTTGTGCCGTCCAGCCTGGCTCGTTCGTCTTGTCGTAGGGAAAGGCCATCGTTGCCTTAATATCATCTGTGTTTTTCGTGTATATATAATAGTGTCGAAAATAGAAGAAAAGAAAAAAGAAAATGTTGTAGAAATAAAGGTTTCTTATCGCTTTTGATGGGAGTGAGTTGGAGGTGATATTTTGGCGCCCAAAATTCGAGTAGCTAATTATGCTACATAGGTAAAAGGTTTGGCACCCAACATTAAGTGATATTATTAGTAACGGTAATCTAAATTTGTGCATATTTTTAAATTATGAAAGTTTATAAAAAACAAGTAGGATTCATAACAATTTGGCGCCCGAAATAAAATATTTTTAATCCAATAGCAAACAATTAATCTGGCGCCCGAACTTGAAACGAAAAATTCAACGTCTTACAAATTAACTTCTATTCCCTAATACTTACATCCCAAATCATCCAAAGCTAATCCACCATACCTAATTCAATAACTCCGAAAACTCTCTCTCTCTCTCCCCCCAACATCTTCTTCGTCCATAAACAGCGAAAACTTGCATTGCGAGGGATAAAGGCCGAGAAGAGTCGTGGGGGATTCTCCCTCTCTCTACTATCCGACCGCGAACGCGGCTTTCCGGTCATTCCACGTCGTTCCCTTCGATACACACCACCACCAACGCGCGTTAAACGACGGAACTTCGCACCGTTTCGGACTTCTGCTGCGTCGTCTCGCCTTTTCCGCGCGCGCGCGCGCGTCCCTCCGAGGCCGTAATTTTCACCCCCGGAATCAGGCGCTTCTTTCACTTTCGTATAGGGAGGTGAGGTGAGGGGAATCAAACTTTATTGCTAAATACCGACCGATCAGCAAATTCGGTTGAGAGAGAGAGCCATAGTAGAGCGTCTGCTTTTATTCGACATGCTGTTCTGGCTGACGACGTCGTATATGCCGTTGCGAGAGCGTTTGGGATTTTTCGTACGTCTACTATGCCGTCAGGAGTGTTTTAGTTTGTTTTATTGTCTGCCTGTCCTTCCCTGCTTTTCTTCTTATTTTCTTTATTTTTTTATTTTTTTTATAATTTAAGTCTGCACAGTTGTAACTTTAATTGTAATTTAATTTACATGAGCTTTATAAATTCTTAATTACAATTATTTACATAAATAATATAAAGTTTTTTAAAGTTGTCATATCCTTTGTTGTACATCGATTCAATTTAAGAACGAATATTTCGACAATATTTGATGAATCTAAGAATACAATGAACATCGTTGAAATTACTGCTATGGAATTGCCAACCATGTAGGTTAATTCGATAACGACTTTAGAGTCTCCATATAATCTCACATATTGGTCCGGATGAGAATACATTGAAACCGCCATCTTTTGAAAACCGCATTAGAAATTTGTTGTCCGGAATAGAATGAAACGCTACTGCATAACTCGTTTTTCATTAAACGATTCAAAACAGCGCGAAGATTCTCATATCGACAGTAATCGAGTTTTTTCGAATCACTTAATCTCTCTATTTTTATCATTACACCATATCTATAAATATGCTCAGAGCATATTTTCGAAACCCTTATAGTGATGCCACAATCAAGATAGCGCACATTAATTCTTGGATTAGTATTGAAGTTAAAAAAGCATTTCTCTCGTCATACAAACTTAGAATCGATAACTACACGTCGCCATCCGCGTAATATACAAATATCCTCGGAACCTTCACACACCTCCGCCCACTGGTGATTCAGCTCTACCGTACTTGTAAATCCCGTGGAAAATCACGCGAGAGGACCCGGGATTTTCTCGGCTTCGACTCCTCGTTGTCGTATGAGAGAGATGCTCGCGCAGCAGCAGCGGACACCTTCCACCCGGCAATTAAGTCATGTTCACAATGGGAATTGAAAAGCCAGACCGCTGCTGACCGAGCACTGGTCGCTGCTACCGTCGCACTCACTCTGGCTGCTATCCCTTGCCTATCCCTGGGCTTCCTCTTCTTCTTTCCCTTATTTCGATCTGCAAGGGTAAGTGTGATGCGAGGCAGGCGACGACGTGCAATGTCAGACTCTGTAGGTTCGCCCGGGGGTTGGAAAGGTAGTTTTAAACATTGCTTCGGTTTACGGTTTTCCCGGAATCTTGTTCTATTTTGCAGTTTTCATAATCGATAATTAGGTTAGAAATTGATTGAGTCGAGTCTATTAATAGGTTTGTTTTATTCGGTCGATTATGGTGTGCTATTTTATCATTTTTATGGCAAGACTGTTTATTTAGGTTTAGGTTTGTATAATGTTAGGTTTAGTGACCTTTTTACTATGAATCTTTGCATTGTTCAGTTATTTCTTCAAGCTAATAAGAGTTTTAATAAAAATAAATTCTAGTGATAATTGCTCATTATTTAAGTTAGGTATCACGCTAAGGTCATAGTATTATTTATTTCGTTACAATATAGTTTTCCTTATCCATATTATTAACCTTATTCTTGAATAAAAACAGCGTTGCCAATTAAGTAAAGATAAACAATTCTAAATATTGAAAGGTAATAGAAATTTTGATATTTTACAAAAGATATATAATCACGCTCTCTGCGCCATATCGTTCACAAACCATCCATACAAAATCCGTTTGAGACTTGTGAGCCAGTCTCTTGAAATAATTCACAGCGCGTTTTCTCTCTCGTACCTCATGCCACCTACCCTCCCTCCATCTTCGACAAAATAAAACGGCGCAGCAAAAGAGCGACAACCGTCGACTTTAATCACCGCCACAGCTCCGCGGGGTCCAATAAATCCTACCCGCGCTCTTGCGAGCGCAGATTTCCATCGGAACGCAAATTTTTTTCGACAAACCCCATTCCCTATCCGCGCGCGCGCGTGATTGTCTGCCCCGGAATATTCGGCTTCCTTTTTCGCGAAGGGCGAGACGACGGCGGCGCCGTCTCGTGTCCTAATTAACGTCGCCTTCGCCTCGGTGTGAAAAGGGTGAAACGAGTAGCGACGACGGGAAACCACGGGCTTTTCAGTTTGGCGATCACTCGGCCTAACCCCCCTCGCAACGCAACGCACGTTATTTTTTTCCCAGAGCAGCTAGGCAGCACCAATGCCTCCCTCCCCCCCACCGGCAGCCGGTGCCGTTGAAAAATTTTCTCTCCTACCCGGGCAGAGCTGTTCGAGAGGGATGAAGATTAATTCGTTCCGTCTTAATCGTATCAAAGTTTGAGAAAGAGAGAAAGAGAGAGAGTGAGACGGGGTGCGTGGAAACGGCCGGCTGAACTCTTTCACCCCCCGCCTCACTCTCTCCTCTTTCCTGGCTCTTTCCTTTATTTTGCGCTAGCGCAGGCGCAACTTTTTACTTTTTAACCCCCCGCGGGTAATCATATTTAATAATGTCTCTGGTATTTTTGCCCAGCTGTCAAAGTTCGAGGAAGTTGAGAGGAGAAAGAGAGAGAGAGAGAGAAGCCGTCTCACCGGAAAAAGCCGCGCTGCACGGTCAGGGGTTGAGAGGTGAATGCATCCAAGGAATTCGTGGAAGGGAGAGAGAGAGAGAGGTCCGGGGGTGTGATTGGTTTTTAGAGAAAGTTCGTGAGAGTGAGGGCGTTTTTTTTTTAAGGGGGGGGAGAGGAGAGTAGCGAGATTGGAAAGTTTCGGTGGCTTTGTTTGTTTGGTCGAAAATTAATTAGCAAGTTTCTTTTATTTAATTAATTCTAGCTGATCGGTAATATGTTTAATAGAGAAGTTTAAGAGCATTGAGAACGACGGGTAATAAAATTTTAAATTTTAATTGATGAAAACGTCGTCTGCTATGATCTCTGATTGGTTGTGCTGAATGGCGCGAAATCAATGGTAATTTAAATCTTATATTTATAAAATCCAAGAATATACTGTTAAAAAATATATAATACTATATGAGTGAGATGGTTTGAAATCTTAAAATAAACGCAGTCAATATATAATTAGAAGCATAATATCAAATAATTTATATCCAACAAGTATCCTAATTTTCATTGTATTAACGTTAAATAAAATAAAATGAAAAAATATGTAAACACTTAACAAGATTAATAAAACCTATATTTAAAAACAACGTGAACTCTACCCCTAACGAACTCTGACACAGATAAACCGTGAAGGAAACATAACGACCCTCCAGCCCGTTAAGAAAAATGTTCGAAGTCAGAGAGGAGAAAGAGAGCGAGTTGCGAGGTGACAACCCTTTTTATTTAGGGCGCAAGTTCGCAAATCCGATATCGCAAGCCAAGATATTCGTCGTGGGGGAGAGTAGAATGTTGAAAGCGACGACGAGAGAGTTAACGCCTTTTTTCCGCGGGGATTTTCATATCGCCAGGGCTGGGTTGGCTTCTATTTGCGCCGCGGCTTTTCGGCTCCCGAAACTTTTCAATTAGCGAAGCTGCTGCTACTGCTGCTGCTGCTATACCGCGCCAGTAATTAATTCAGTTATTCGAGTGCAGCCGCCGAAGCTTTTAAAATGTATCGGGGATGTATATAGATATATATCTATATATGTGTGCGTGTGCGTGTGCGCGTGGCGAAAGAGAGAGAGAGAGCGAATAGCGTCGTTGTAATTAAATTTTTTCATAACAAAAGGTAAATTCATTTTTGCGCCTCGCATGAGCCCAGTATTAAAATATTTTATTTTACGCGATATTTTAAAAATGCTGCCGAGCTCTCCTGCGTGTATGGATTATGAAAAATTATGTGTGTCATTGCTACTGAACAAGGGTTCGAAAAATATACGAGCTTAATTAATGAACTAATATTATGTATGGTGTTTTTTTTCTATAGCGCGTGCGGTTCAATTACGAGATTGGATCCATGATTTCGGCGGAAAATTATTTTATACTTTAAATTTAATTTTAAATTTTTCACTGCATATGTGTGTGTACATATATATGTATAAGGAATGATGTATTATAATTTTAATTCGAGGGTAATTTTTTTTTTTTTTGCACTGCGCCGTGAAAACATGCGGAAGAACTTGGCGGTGGCGGCTGCTGAAAATCTGAAACAAAAGCTCTCTCTTTCTCTCTCTCTAGCCAAGGCGACTTAAAAATATCCCTTTTTACCTCCCGCCGACAGAAGAGCGGCTTAAAAGTGAAACACTGACCTCTTCAATTCATTATCCTCAAATTAATCCATGAGCGCGCGCGCAAAAAAAAAGTTACGACGCGAGAAGGCTCTTACCCCCTTAAACTCGAGGAGAGAGAGAGAGAGAGAGAATCAGCTTTGCTCTTCCGAAAAATATCGCAGGAACAAAAGTATATACACGTGAGAGCAAAGTCACGTACGTGCAGAGCTTTTTCCGCGTAAATAAGGTGATTATTGTACGCGAACGCGCCTGTGTGTGTACTGTTATTTCGCGTTCGAGAAATGTGTTGGTGGCTGTGGTGAAATTTACCCAGCGAAGTGGAGCAAACATAGCATAGCGAAGGTTTTTCCCTTGGCATATGTATGTTGGTGTTTTTGTTGTACGAATTTCGCGCCCGCGCTTTTGTGCGAAGTTTTGAGCGAAGGGAGTTGAAAAGTATAATATTTGTGTAGTGGTACAGGGAAAATTTGTGGATTTTATGGTTTTGTGAAATTTTAATTGAAATAGTTGGATTTTTTCTTTATTAAATGGAATGAAGTATTTTTTATAACGGTAACCATATAAAAAATTTGTATGATCATTTGATGAAAAAAAAAAATTAAATACCGAATATTTTAACTTAAATTACTGATAAAAAGCTATACAAAAATCCCTTCTATTATTAAACAAAAATTATCGTTTTCCAATGAACAATGACATTTTTCGACCAAATATCGAACCCACAATTCTATACATTCACAACTACCTAATTTATTACTCCATATTAATTCTTTTATTACCTCACCGTTTTTTTTTTGCTTTCTGCACTCAAACATTTCTTGCACACTGCACCCTACAACAGCACTTACCCTACAAAAAAAACTCCCTAATAACTAATAACCTCCGACCCTTCATTACAACGAAAACAATAAAAAATCGTCCTGGCCATGTTGCACTGACACTCACTAGCAAAAAAAAACAACACGCAGCGTATCGGCTTGCGTTCGCCCTCGCCTGACGGATTGCGAGTTTCACGCGTGCGCCTCGTGGGGAGCGAATCGGCGTCGGCAATATTCTACACGGCGAATATTAAGTCGTTCGTATAATAAGCCAGAGCGCGGGATGTGTGGCCTTTTTTTCTTCGATGGCTCCGAGGGGTGAGCGAATAGGAGGGGATAGATTTTTTGTTGTTTTTTTTTCCGTTATTATTAAAGTTTGTGGTGTTTATTCATAGCGAAAGACAGTTTTAGAACTACTGAAAATTTCTCAATTTGTGACGAACCATTATAATTTAAAAAAATGTTTTAACAAAATCACACGTCATGCTTTATAATTAAATCAATCAAAAACCGTAACAATAACTCACCAAACATAACCAAACAACGATAAAAAATTTATCTACCTCCTCATAAAACACACGATCCTTGCCACATCCCACTACCACCGCATTTCTTATTCCCTCCATCATCCACCTCCACCCTTCGTCCTTGCAATACGGACTACGTATATATATACATATATATATACATAGCTGAACCTCTCGCCGACTCGCGACTTTCCCGGATGCTTATTCCGGCTGGCGCTAAATTTTTAAGCGTTACTAATTAAAAGGCTAGTTAAACAAGGCGCGCTTGTGCACGTTATGCCTGCGGCCTTGGCTTCTGAACAAAACCGTCGCTTGCTCGTTCGCTTCATCTTGTTTCGCGAGCTGAAAGCACTGGAGGAAGCTGAGGCTGCTGCTGCCGCCACGAAACAAACAGTCGAGGGGAGGTTTGGGTTGGTTGGTTGTATCGGGTACGAGCGATCTTGGGAGAGTTGTAAAGTTAGTCGGACGGGTATATTAATAAGAAGGTATACTGATGAATGATTGTAGAGTGGTAGGAGGACTAATGATCCGAATGTACTTTATAGTATATCCATATATTGACTCATAAGGACAATCGTGATTTCTATACGTTGAAAATACAGTACATGAGTGTCTAAAATATATTTTAAGAATGTACTTTAATTGTTATCTCATTTTTTGATCGAATTTTAAGATGAAAATGGCATTCATCATTCAAACCTTTCTATAAATGTCTTCTACCTTTTACCACATTTTTCTAATCCACTGCACCACGTTTAAATTGACGCTAACAATAAAATCCACTATCACCTTTACAATTCTCTAGGAGACCATATCAAAACTACCTTCTATATCCTTGCCAATCTCGACGTACATCCACGTCACTATAAACACACACATGTACACCCTCACTTCGAAGATTGAGAATCAGCTCGGAGGAAAACTGAAACAGCCTTTTAAACACCTATCCGTGTGTCCCCTGAGACACCGACCCTTCAGACACTTTGGCCAAAGCGGACGCGTCACGAGTGGCCAATAAACGAGACTGGAGAATCACTGTTCCTCCTTAAACTTGGCGTCTTACACTTGTGCGCGCAAGAGCATTTAATTAAGCGTACCCCCCGATGCTAGAAGGACCCGGGAGCTATTAGGTGAGGACCTGGGTGTAGTTGGAACTGCATCTAAAGGATGTAACGAGTATGTGTACGGGTACATGGAATAGGCAAGACTGGGATGTTGAAGATTGTCCGTAAGGGAAAGTGGATAGAAAGCTGTGATTGTTGATTGGATGCTAGTGTTGGGTTGTCTGGTTGTATGAATGTAGATGTATAAGTACAGGTTGATGGTTGGAAGTTCTTGGATGCGAAACTCCGTAATTTCCTATATCCTAAACCTAAAAAATCCATCTGTGGAAGAATCCAGAAATCTTGTATTAGTAAACTGTTAACCTCGAGAGACCACATAACATACGCGACTCACAATGGTTTCGTACAATTAACTTTTTCCAACCCAACCCTCCGGCAGCTTTAATCTTCTCTTACCTTCTAGAATTAGCATCGCCTGGCGCTCAATTACCACCAGCGTGCGCGATACATCCTTCCTCTTGCAAAAAGCATACATACACATCTTACTCCTCGTCGCAAGCTGCTGCTGCTGCCTTGCTCTCATTAACCTCTCCGCCTAGACACTGTGCGCCATTAACTCTCTCTCGCCCTCTCTCTCTCTCTTCTCCTAAGAAAGTACCACTTCCCCTCTCACACGCGTGCTGAGAGAGAGAGAGAGAGAGAACCTCAACCGTCGCGTACGCGCGCCCGCGCGAGCGTCGTGCAGTATGTTACTAAACGATCCGCTCGGTACGCGCTATTATCCTCTCTCTCTCTTCTTGCCTGGAATACGCAATTTAATACTCGACCAATTACATGTACGAAATCTTGTTAGTCCCTGGGTTATACGGGCGGGATATGAGACGCTACTACTACTACTGCGCGCATTGGGCTCTCTATGCTGGAGGCGCTTTCTTCTCTCGAGGGGGTTAAGAATAGGTACGCTCGGGAGGCTCGTCGCAAGCGCAAACTTGCGCGATTATGATACCCCGATTACAACTATAAAACGTTATATTGTTACGCGCTCGCGTACGCGTGGATGTAGAGACTTCGTGACTTTCTTGCGCAGTGCGCAGTTGAGAATGCAAGGAGAGACGACGACGACGGGTTGTGGATGTAAAATCTAAAGGGTCGCGGGTGGTGAGACGAGAAGGATATATTCTATATTCCAGGGTATTTCGAGCATTATTCTGGATATATTAAAAGTTTTATATGGTATTTCGGATGGGATGTAAATTTACGTTGATGCGGTAAAGGGATGAATATTTGCATGGCGTCTCTTCTTCGTTGGTTAAAAGTGTTTACAACGCCTTTTTTATCAAATATTTTTAGTATCGTCCCATTTTTTCGATACCCAGGATACTGATTACCTTTATACCGATGAATTAGAAAGCAATTTAGTACCAAAAATTGTCTCTTAGGTAAATAAGAACAATATATCCCTAGTGGAAATCCAATACATTTTTTATCCAATAATTGACTATTTGTTTTAGACTTGGCCATAAAATAGGTACTTTTCGTGTCTAATTTTTAGCTCCCGGTGAAACGCTTTTTTCAACATTATTCGAACATTAAATAGATCAAACAATGGAGTGGCTTTTTTGATGATAGGCACAAGTTTTTTCTTGGCCATTTTAAAGGTACTAAAGATGACCATTACAATGAGTTAAAAAATGACTAAGAAAAAGCTTATTATTATGATGGAGAGTGAGAAAGACAGAATCAAATGCCAATAAATAAATTTAACTGAATATTTATGAATAGAGTGCAGAAAACTATTTTTTAATCTCCGTATATATTGTTTATATTTTCCTAAACTTTTAGATATTGTTGAATTTCACCTACTTCAACGCCAAGTTTGTAAGAGAACTTGAAACGAAAATTCAAAACTTAGATTATATTACTCCCAATCTATTAAATGGTCGAATAATGTCAGAAAAAGCGTTTCTCCGGGAGCCAATAATTAGTCATTTCTCTCGTCTATTTACTGAGACTTTTCTCTATTTTTAATAGACAAATTTCTACCAGGCATATCCAACCACCATTTAGACACTCCTGTGCAAATAAAACTCCCCAACAACGCCAATCACGAAAGAAAAACCGAAACCGAAAGCACACACACACATACAGACGGTTTAGATCGAGTCCCTTGGTGATTGATAGGGGAAAAGCTCGATGGCCGCTCGTTAATCCCACCGACCGCGTCGATCACGCAGCTGCGAGCATAGACATAGGCTCGCAGGTATACCGTCTTATCGCTGCGAACGATTTATGGCCCGCGCCTCGTACGTCTGTTTCAACGTTTTTCGGCTTGGTATATTGTATGTGGGTTGTCTTAAGCATCTTCGGTTCGCGGATTGTGAATGTTATTGAGAAGTTTTTCTAGTTGTGTGTGTGTATTTTGCGCTAATATTTTGTATTAACATTTTTAATGGTCTTTCGTATCGATGATGACTAACGCAATGCTTTTGTCTTTTATGTTACAGGTAAAAAACCAGACCTAATTCCACCGCAATGTACACGTAACCGTAAGAACCCATTCTTTTCCTAATTTAACACTTTCCAGCGCGAAGTATTTAAAAAAAAAACATTTTTCTACATTCAACTGTTTATAACAATTGCAAAAATGACTGTGACGTGTCTTAGATAACTATCCTAGAGTCTCAAAAATAAAAAAAATTTCATTCCCAATGCTTTATTTTCCGAAATATACCTTAAAAACAACACAAAAATAAGTGGAACATATATGTCCCAGTACGCCTGAAAGATTAAAGAACCGAAATTCTATACGTCTTCACTTTAAAACACACCCAACCCCTCTACAATTCGTTCCAACTAAAAAAAAACCATCCACGCAGCATTTTTACCCTTCTCTCACTTCGTCAGCCCTCAAACCGACGCATCGCGCCTAACCCTCACAACTATACTTCACTAGCCGGCCTGCATCATCAAGCTTTTGCCACCGTCGTCTAGACCGACATTTATCAACTATTAAGCGGCCGCATTATCGCGTTCTCTTCGTGACGCAAGCAACGAAGAGAGAGAGAGAGAGAAAACACAACATCGTGCTATTGAGATGGTATTCTTTAGCTGCTGCTGCTGCTGCTGCTGCTGCAACGTCGACAACGACGACGACGTTCCCCCGAGGCGCGATCGTGGTGCTGTCCCTCGCGCGCGCGTGCCTCCCATCAATTATTAGGCGTGCTTCGTCTAGCGCGGCTGCGCGTGTGGCTGCAATGCAGACTGCGTCTTTGATGGACGAGGGTAGAAGAAGAAGTAGAAGAAGTAGAAGAAGAAGAAGAAGAAGGGAAAAAAGGGAGAGGAGGTTGCGATTTTTTTGCTACCCTGGCTGATGCTTTTTTCGGCGACTGACGTGGTTGACCCTTTAACGCCTGCTACTGTGTGTATGTACGTATATACGTGTGTGGTAGGTGGATGCGGAGACGAGGGCGATATTTTTGTGGGAGATATTGTTATTTTTTTGTGGAAGTGGGGAAACAAACATCGACGAGTTTTAAGTAGTTATTATTCATAAAGAAATAATGTAGTACTGGTCGTTATTAAGATTTTAGATGGTTAATTTGCCTGTTTGAGGTAGGAATAGTAATTTTTTTTCTATAGTTTGGTACTGTAAGATTATTCGTTGTAATTATTTACTATTCTCATAGCTTTACAATCGGCATGTCAAATTAGCAAATTAGCTACAAAAAATTAGAGTATTGCTTTAATTTAATCTTACAATGTTCTAAATTCAGAGAAAGACTTATATGAGAGTCAATTAAAGGATAAAAATTATTCGTAATTTAAAATTACATTCACCTGAAAATTTGAAACAGCTTTTTAATTATTCCGGCTATTAAAATGACATAGAAATGTCGGTAAAAATACAGTTCAAATGGTTGATAAAATATAAAAACTGCGTTAAATTAATAACCTCCTTTTCAACTGTTATTTCAATCTTAAGAGCCATGAATTAGCGATTTTTGTTAAATATTTATATCTTTTTATCGCAAAGACGAAGGTCTGAGAATAGTTTCAATTTATGATGTCATAATTGTCGTATTATTAGAAATAATGCAGCTATTTAAACTGCAGTCATGCTGCATTACATTTGTTGAATATTTCATTTTTTTTTTTTTCAAAAATTTCATCTTCCCACTCTTAAACAATATATTCCATTATCCTTTTCTCATAACTCGCGATTAATTCAAATATTCCTAAAAATGAATAATTTTGGAAAATCATATATATATATATATTCCAAACCATTATTAATTCCACCTCGCTAAAATTCCCGAGAATATCAAAGTCCCGTAGAAACGCACGCAACCACGCGACGTTTTCCATCGTCTGCTACAGCGATAAGACTTGAGGGACAGTGACGCAGACTATCCCTCGTCGTAGAAAACACCCTCTATATACATTACATAATGATGTTTATCGTCGCGCCGGGAGAACAATCGCTCTCCAACGCGTCCGTATATACGCGCGTCTCCCGCGAAGGTAAATATTTAACGTTATTTCGCGCAATGTTTCTCTCCCGCGAAGAAAGTTTCATATACCGTGGTAGCAGCTGCTGTGTGTTATGCTTGCTGATTGCCGCGCGCGGAAACGCCCGTTAACTTCTTCGAGATTTTGAGGAGCGCGCGATGAGTTTGTCTATAGGGATTTTAAGCGGGAGTGGAGGGGATGGGAGTGTGTGTTGTGTGGAAAGTGGTAATGGGATTGTGTGAGAATTTTAAGTTTTGATTTTATAGATGTTTTTATTTGTACAACGTCAAGATAATTTCTTTTTCTATTTAAAAATAAACGAGCCAAAGATTGGCTTTCAAAATTTCTCTCGTAAATAGTAAAAAAGCAAAAAAGAACTATATGTTATACCAGAAATATCTTAGTAACTTTTATTAGAACTCTTTTAACGTTGAAATATGTTTTTCTGACGTTTTCAACTACGTTTGGATTTCACCATTAATACTATATATCCGTTTATTTCTAATAAGATAAAGTACATAAAAGAAACGTTTCTACACATTGATCCTTTAATTAAATTCATACTAAAAGTAATCTTTATGCAACCCTTTACAATGCACCGTAAAGAATAGCATTATTATGTATATTTCGCGTTCACCCCCAAACGACTTTCATTTGCGTGCGAAAAATCGATAAAACCGGTCGCTATATATATATATATATATGTATATAATGAAAAAAGGATACTCACACTGCTGTAGCGTATATAGCGACGTAAGAATCGACGAGAGGCGAGCGGGAAATGGAAAGAGAATCGATCCGGGTTTTCAATGTCTTGACTTTATAGACGGCCATATATCATTGAGACTATCGGCCGCGAAAATCTCGGGACGAACTTTTCCGTGAGAGAAGCTGTATAGGCTAAAATCGACGTTGGACCTCTCGAAGGTTGCGCGACGTCTTGAAGTAAAAAGGAGAACGCAATTTCCGCCCAGTTGTGTGTTGTGAGAGCTTAATGACTCGTAAATAATACGTTTTTTTTTGTGTTTAAAAAAAAGAAGAAAAATTTTTTTAATCTGTTTTGTTTTTAGATTCTAAGTAAGTTAGAGAATAACGATAATTTAAAGTTTAACATTTTTTTAATATATTTGTGAATTTGTTGTGAAAAAATTTGCGAAACTAAAAACTTACGAGGTACATTTTCAAATAAAATAGTAGTGTTTGTAGACCGAGTTACAATAAAAAGAAAAGTCGACCAAAAAGAATTTTCCTCATTTCTTTCATTATTTAAAAATCGACAAGGATTTAGTGCGCTCTCCCGAGTCTTTTAAATGATGTCGCCCCGCCGAGCGGTTTTATTGCATTTTAATTTAACGGGCGAATTGTCTTTTTCAGAGTTATAAATTGTTTAATGTCAATAAAAAGTTAGTTCAGCGGGATGCAGTTGCGTGCCATGGGGCAGTTAAACTTTCGCCTCCTTAAGAAATCTCATTTTTATTGCGTGCGACAATAAATTCCCTGCGCGCGCCCTTTTAAGAATTTTTCAAACTTTAATCATTTTTACTTTCCAATAATTCCTCGTCTTTCAGAGGATTTTAAAGAACTGATAAGAAGTTTTAATAAACTGCGTGGATATACAACTCAATCATTCCTGTCCCCCTTCCACCGTGAGCGCGCGATGCAAACGACAGGCGCATAATTTAAAATGTTCCTCCTTTGCTTTTAAAACAGCTTAAATATCGTTTTATTGTTTGAAAATAATTAAAAAGAAAGTACGCGCTACTAATCTAAGTTTTGACATGTAATTGGTAAAGCTGAAAGTGCCTTTATTATTTTTAAAATTTATTCGCCATTGTTAAAATTTTTAACAACTCTTAATTAAATATTATTTTTCAATTTAAATACCTTTATTTTCATATTTTGCAATACAAATCGAATTAATTTTTGTACAAATTTGAGTTTCAGTATAATTAAATTAATTATAAAATATATATAATTTTTCGACGGAATTTTGGAGAAGAATATTTTTGAATTATTTTCCCTTAAATTTATAAATATAAAATGTAAAACCAGTGTAATAATTCTTTAACATTATTGAAATGTAACCCACGAATCAGAGGCAACTCACGAGGGATAAAAAAAACGCCTCCTGACCGCGATTTTAATGGGCTGCCACCGCACAGGCTACCGGACGACTAAACACGAATTGACTGGCTATAAAGTCGAATGATTGTCCCTTTCTCCCTTAAATCCTCATACACGCGAATAAAAATCTCGAGACATCACCCGCATCCCAGGACTCGTAAACATTCCTACGCGCGTCTCTTCATATATATATATATATACA
>JAYJLV010000046.1:9546117-9584403 GCA_036873485.1 Torymus texanus
GCGACCCTGAAAACCCTTGTATAACCTATGAGTTTCAAAATTCATGTACAAGAAAAATGTGCCCCTGAAAGGGTTAACAGATGATAATGGTGATGCTCTCAGTTTTTTTAACTTATCTTATGTTAAGTATAGTCCCTTATAGTATTTCATATATTTAAAATTGTGTGCCTTCAGAGCTTCTTTCTATTATTCAACATTTAAATATCACAAATAGTCCTATAAACTTTTAAAACGTCAACCCTTTCCAAGAAAAAGTATCTTTTATCTTACAATTCAACCTACACAAATTCAATAACTCTCTACCAACCATCATCCAATCCTATAATATCACCTTGAAAAATACCCTTTCCTCATTTACCACCATCTTTCCAACACAATCACACCGCAGTCTCTCGAACTCCATCAACCCCCAAAAATTACTCCATCCCCTTTCCTGACAAAAAGTTATACCTCCCCTACAGCGAAGTCACTTCGTACGGCGATTCTGGCCGATTTGTTATCGACTTATAGGGCCAAATTACTTACCATTACCGCAGATTTATTTCACGTATTAGCAGCCGGCCGTAGCACACGCCTACTTCGCGAACGCCGGCGTATATATGTGCATGTGTGCCTCTCTATTAATTGCCGGCTTCCTATATGCCACCACTGCTGTTCCTGCTGCTGCTGCTGTTATATAGTCGAGAGGTATATCCAGTTCTTCGTGGTCTGTATTTCTTGGAGATTTTTGGGAGGTGGGAATATTTGGTAGGTGGTGACGTAAGATTCGTTAAAATTTAGAGAAATGTTCATTTTGTTGTATATATTAAATACAAAATAAGTAGACAAATTTCAGGTACTGTATATATAAAAACTGAGAAGGCGATTAGTTAGGCAAATAAATTGTTCATTGCTTAGATAAAAAAATCAATATAATAGCTATTTATTACAAAATATGTCGGTTTACAAAGCTTCGAAATAGTCAAATCATTCTTCAAAGATAAAAGATAAAAATAAATTTTCCATCAGATCGAAAAAAATTAATTTTTACAACGCTATTCAATAAAATATTTACACAGACTCCAACCGATTACTACATATCTCCCCTTTTTCGCGTTAATGCAAATCAAATCCATTAATATCAATTTTCGGCCTTCGATTTAATCATTATACCCTAATCTCCCATCCTTACCTGTATCATAAAACAAAATGTCTTTCAATTTAAACTGCCCCTCGCATTACCAATACATAAAACAATCTTCTTCACTTGTCCTCCATAAACCACACGCGTGGCAAACGATCTCTCGAGAAAACTACACTCCTTCTCTTTCTCTATCTCTGTCTCTCTCTCTCGCTCTCAATATTCCATGGGTATAGTATCGTATTTATATGCCGGACTAATCTAATAAAGATAAAAAATAACGGCTAGTCCGTCCGTCGAGGTGTAATATAGTTACACGGGAAAAAAAGTCTGCGCGTCGGTCGCATACAAACTGCCCTGTTTAGAAAATTCGCGCGAGGGTAGTTTGTACGTCGTTGCGAACGAACAAGTGTGTATGTGTATATGTATAAAGGATGTTATCGCGATCGGGCAATCTTTTTATATTAGGTAAGATGCCGATTTTTCGAAGGTGTAGTGGATGTGGGTGGTGGTTTATTTTACGACGGTAGAGTTTTCTGAATATGTGGGTGTTGGTATACGAGGGATGGGATTTTTTCTCTTCGTCGGTGAGTGTATTTGGAATTTATTGGAAGATTAGAATTTCGAGAGGCGAATTAGTTGAACGATATGTGGAAGGTATAACAAGATCTGAATTGAATTGTATTTATTTATAATTATATTTATAATTCACTCCCTGGTAGAAATTCGTCTATCACGAAATGGTCAGAATTCTAGTAAATGAATAGGAAAAATGGCCAGTTAATCGCCTGCGATGAAACGCTTTTTCGCCTATTCTTCACACATTTAATCGATTGGGACTAGAATGACATAACCTCAAAATTTTCTTTTTAATTTTTGCCAACGAATTTGACATTCAATTGGAAGATATCCAACTTTAACTGATCGCTTACTAAAATATAAACAACATACTAAGGCCAACAAAGCATTTACTTTCATAGATGTTTCGATAAATGTCTTTATTGTCATTATTTTCTGTCTCTCTCACTCTCCCCCATTATAGCAAGGCTTTTACTGGTCATTTATTCACTAAAAAAAACTGACCCACTCTAAAACCACTTAAATAGATAAGAACTAGCTTGTGCCAATCTTCGATAAACTCATTCTATTTTTCAATACATTAAATGTCGAATATTGGGAGAGAAAGCGTTTCATCGGGGGCCAACAACTAGATAAGCGAAATGACCATTTTATGGCCAGTCCATAATTTAAATGACCATTTAATAGGTAGAAAATATTTTGGATTTCCACCAGAGCTGGTATAATTAAATTTGGATCTTCCAATCTGATATTCAGTTAAGGCAAAAAATTTGTATCCTTTATATGTAAAAAGAAATTAAAACTCTTGAAAAAGGTCTAAATTAGAGCTACACAATCTCCATTTTCTTAAACAAAATTATTTCTTAGCAGCAACATTTACCACTTGTCCACAGAAAAATCCTATTCACAAAACATATACCCACACGGCTTCAAGTCTCATATCCATAATCACTCGAACAACCGCAAACCAAACAACGCAAACTTAGCATTCTGTTGGTTTTCACATCGCCTCAACTAAAAAAGCTTCTCTCTCTCTCTTTCTCTCTCTCTCTCGACCATGCGTCATTGATATGTCAATGAGCATATGCGCGCGCACGCGCTCTCTTCGCCATGTTGTTCCAGCGCAAAAGCTAAACAAATATTTGTTTTCCCAATGGCGTCGTCTTCTACGTCCGTCTCCACGTTTGCTCTCTTCCTTTATACAAATTTGTGCGCACCGCCGCCGCCGTCGTAGCCTGTCGCAACGCCGCCGCCGCCGCGGCCGCCAACGTGAGCTGCGGGAATCGTAAAAGGTGAACGTTAGAACACCGGGCAAACAGCGCAGACACTGCGTATAGAGGAGAGAATCTTGGAAATTTTTTTCGCTGTATATAAACAGTCGCGCGTAAGAGAAAAAGAGAATATCTGTATATGCGTATGCTAATTTTTCGGCGTTTTTGTTTTCGCCCGATCGCACAACACAAGCCAAGCGCGATGTTTAATGCTTTGAGAGAAGATAGTTTTCTCTTGAATGAGCTCAATGGAATTATATTGAGTGGTTTGTTGACTTTATACTGTTGTATAGTGCGGTACAATGTTGTAGTCGAGTTTGAAGGATTTCACGCGTGATCTACTTTTCTTTTCTCTGTCTGATCATTATATACGTTTAGAGTTTTAAGAATCGTTAATATTTATTGGTTTTATTATAAATATACTCTGTTTGGAAAGTGTATAATACAAAGTATTTTAATTCGAATTAAAATTTGTCTGTTTCAGGTGAGCAAGCGTTCTTCCAATCTTATCAACCCAATACACTCGACGTGGTAATGCTGTAGGTAAGCAGAATCTGACAGATTTGTGTTTGGTCAATGCAAATTTTTTAAAAAGATTTAACCGTACCATTCTAGGTTTTTATCTCGTTTCTAAAAAAAAAAAAAAGACAGAAACCGCTGAATTTTTTCACTCGACCTTATTCAATTTCTCTGGTACTACAAAGAAATTTTATACCCCATTCACTTATCAATCAAACATACCCCAATCCTCCTCGACGACATCGTCTCATAACCCATAAAAACGTCCTCGTTCCTTACTCCACTCACATATCATAACTGTGGCGGGAGAGAAGAGATCTATCGACATGATAAGACCACCAAATTGAATTGATAAAATCGATCTCTTTACGACAGCGTGTACACAAATATTCAATTGCGTGGTTGGTGGATGCCAAAAGAGAACCACGATAGGCATCTTAACGAGGATGCGTATGTATCTTCGGGCCAATTGACCGCCGCGGTTTTGTAAATCATGAGGTCTACGTCGATATGGGTTACGATATATGTGTATAGAAGAATTATTTATGGATATGAGGGCTTTTCAAGAACGATATTATAGCAGTTATATTGATTGACTAATTTCTGTTTACACAAAATTTTATTCTTTCATATAATATTAGAAAACGTAATCGTAAAAACAAATCGTATATATAACAGGTAACAACAAATCATCGACGCTTCGATCTTATAATACCCTGCAGATTTAAATTTAAATTCAAATTGAAATCTCCTCCCCCCCCTGTCGAATCCGAGGCGTAAAACACACAACGACAACTCCCCGAAGAAAAGCGTCAAGGTGATGCTCTTAACAGGCCCACTTAACGCTCCCGATACAAATTAAGCTATCACCTGAGCCGCTTAGCAAACTTTCTCTCTCATTCTACGAACGAACGAGGCGATAAATAAGCCATACGCTCGAGAAGAGAGGGTGCGGCAAGAACGAAAGAAGGCGTCTTTATACGTAGTGGTGTAATCGATCGCGTAATCGGGGACTGTCTTTTTCTTTATCGGTATTGTAAGATCTGTAATTTTATTTGTTCGATTTACATTTGTACATTTTGCGGTGCGGTTTAATAGATTGGAAAATATAAATAATAGGTTTTTTTATTGAGGTTTAATAGGTAATAAACATTGCTATATTAGATCAGAGTGTGATTAACAATGCAGAGGATATGTCGATGAATATTTGAAAACATTTTGTTGTATGCACATATCGGTATGATGAATATATTTATCCTTCGGAAATAATCTATCTTTTAAAAATTAAACGAGACTCGGTTCTGATGTAAGTTTATTATATTTTAGCAGGCGGCGAGTTGCCTCGTTTTATTAAGAATGAGCATAAAGTACATTTTAGTATCGATGACGTAGTTCTTTATTTATGTAACGACTTTTCAACGATGCGAAATAAATTATTTTAGAATAAAGCATTGAATAACTTGTGCATAAGTTCATTGCGTACGTTTTTCATATCTCAGAACATCAAATTCGCAAAAATACTATTAATAATGAAGAAAATCAAAAAAGTTTTTACTTACTCTCTCACCGCCATTACAATAATCCAAACCCATCATTCACCAAGCAACTACATATACATCACTACCTCGCCATCACAATCCAATCATTATATTGCCGTTATTCTAATTTGTCCACCCTAGAAACGCAGAAATTCAACTCACGACGTAACCCCGAAAACTGCAAAAAAATGTAAAAAAAAACCTCCCCGTACATTTTGCATCGTACGTACGTCATCTCTCTCGAAACAATAAACGATAAAACTTTAAAATATATCGCACACGTATAGGCTCATACTGGGGGGGTTGGTTGTCACGCTCTTACGAAGGATATACCGCGTACGCGCATTATGTGAAAAATATGATAATGACATTGCCGAATTCATGCGAGAGTCTTCTTGCGCGACGTTGCGAAGCTATATTTCGCGTAAGTCTTATGGGTCTGGGATGTGATAGCTTTGGGAGACTGTTTGGAATTTTTGCTGAGAATAGAAGAGAATGTTGATTCTGTGCATTCGCTCCTAGCAACAATTTCTTTTACTTGTAGAAAGTTTTTTTATCTTAAATAAAATAAATAAAGTTTCTCAATAGTTTTTCTCATAACTTGCACAATTTTATCATCCAACAACTTCGGTTATCCTAATCCTCAGAAAGGATATCATTTTCTTTTTATTCGAATCAAGAACGGTATTTAACTTAATTATCCATTTTTACACACATTAATTATAATCAATTATTACAGCAGAATTTTAATTCCTATTATGAATCGATGCATCACATGATTGAACATATCTGCGATAACTTATTCATCAATCCACATATATCTACATACATATGTTGAGACGTTCGTTCACGACGAAATTGCGCTTGATAAGGAAGATTAAAACGCGCTATGCAAACGAAATAAAGAATGCATATATATAACGTACTCGCGCAAACCGCAACGCGTACACACACAGGCATATATTTCACCCCTTTGTGGCCGGATGTGGCCGGACAACTTTTCGCACTCAATTTCTTTCTCCTCCGTTCGTTTCGGCGTCACAGTCATCAAGTGTGTGTGTGTGTGTGTGTGTGTGTGTGTCTGTTTGGATGAATGATTTATCGGTTGTACGCTGGAAAAATAGTTTAATATATTTATGCAGTCGGAGGTGGTATGTTAATTTATAAAAGTATAATAATGAGAATAATAATTCGTTGAATAAAAAACTTGTTGGTGCTGCTATTATTTATTTTAATTAATTATAGAAAATCAAAGCAAAAATTAAAGCATTTCTCTGCTACAATCACAAAGCTTTAGTGACTTTTTGAAAAATCTCCAACTTTTTCATACACCAACTTTCCCCCGTTAATTCGTCCCGCGTATCTTTTTTCACAACCCTTCCAATCCTCCACCCTCCTACATCTGCTTCATCCACCTCCCCTTCAGCGTGAAAAATATCAGATAATTTTCCAAGTCGGAAGACGCCGCTGGCTTAATTGTATCATCAAGAACTCTCTTTCTCTAGAGAACGGGGATTCCCAGGGTTAAAATAATACCGCGCGATTTTTAACCGCGCGTCTTAATTCTCAGCCGTCGTGATTTTTCGCGCTCCCTGTAGATGGGGTTATAAATATTAATGTCCCGGTGATGTTTGCTGAATGGCCTCCTTGTTAGGACCGTTTTCTTGGGTAATGCAATTTTTTTTCTTCCAGGGGGAGTACGATTAAAGTTTTGTTATGAGCTACTATTGTAGCAGTTGTACACGATCGAAAGAATGACACAGGAATTGTAATTAGCTCGTGACTACTTAAAAATTGATCAAGCCTACTATTTTACGTATAGATATTATTGTGTACACACTTTTCCCTTCTTCATTTATAATAATCGTTCCCTCAACGATAGCAAAAAAAAAAAGTACCGTCCACTCTCTAATTTTCACTCAAACACCGTACCAACCTTCGCTCGCATTTATGAATATTTCTTCCCGGACCTTCACCCACCCTCCGTTCTTCCGAAAATCCTCGCGGATATCTCTGTGTACACCTGATACGTCCCACCCTCGCTGGATCATGACCGGGCATACGGAAACGCGATATCCGGGGACAAGACCACGAGCGAGGCTGTATTTATTCCCGATCCATTTTCGTCCTGTTTGCACACTTCGCTCGTCTTCACACGCTTGCGCGTATAGGGCCATTGGTTCCTGCAAGACGGCGACGATTAATTCGCGTCCACGTGTGCGCTTCCGTCCTGTTCTTTTTTTTTTAAGGTAAAAGGTGGGATATGGAAAAGATGAAGTTGGATATGCAAATAACAGTTTTGTTGTTTCATCTGCGCAGATATATAAACTTCCCAATGCTTATTGGATTGTCGTATATAACTTGGTTTAGGAATGTGAATATCTACGGAAAAATTCAAACCTTTCTTTCTAAATCTTTCTTCCGAATAAGACGTCATATATGACACCATCATCATCATCACGAGATAAAATCTGATAACTTCCCAAAATTAGATAGGTAAAAAAAATGAAGAATTTAAAATAAAGTCTGGAGTTTTTCCGTGAATCTTGAACACGGTTCAATGCACTGATGAAGCTCCTTAAAATTCACAGTCTCATCTTAAATACAAAAGCCACATTCTCCTTCATATATTTAGATATTTAGTTCCTTCCATCATCTTTCAGCATTCCCCCAACCTTTTCCTTTTTTTCCGTGATTTTTGGGAGGAGAGCGCAAAAATCGCATGCACGGGCCAACGGATCAAAACGCCAGGGGATGAGAGCTAATCTCCGCGTGTTTTACTTTCGCCGCGGCTTAATAATTCAGTATCAATTAGAGCTCGGTTGAATTATGGAAAGAAGCGACGCGCGCGCTTCTTCGTGGTGGCTACGGCGAAGATGAAATGAGCGAAATTAAGACGAGACACGAGCGGAGGCTCGTGGGTAATAAAGACGGCGAAGAAGGTTAATATGGATGTCTTCTTCGGAGTTTCATGTTTTTTGGTTAGTTTGTGGATTTATGAAGTGTATTTTTTATATGTTAAATTGTAGATATTAAGAAATATTGTAATTTACTTACTTTAAGATAGGACTTCTTGTCGTATTTAATTACCTCTACCTTATTTTATATTTACGTTTTATAGCTTTTTAAACACAGCCTTTTTAAATTCACCATTGTTCATCACAGTCTTAACATACACGACCACTTGAGCAAAAAATTAAAATTATATTATTTCTCTGCTAAACATCAACCCCCAAACCCTCCCAAGCCCAACCAATTAATAACGTCCCCGTCCACCTCGTCTACCCTCGAAAAAAAGCTCGCACACCCTTACAAGACAGGCAAGCCAAACGCGGTAAGCAGATGCAGCAGTAGCAGCATCTGCGCGGGTAGAAACCGCTGAGTAAGACAGTCCCACGCAATTTTCTCCTGGGGAGGACGAAAAGAATGAACCGCGTCGAGGTAATTTCTTCTCTCTCTCTCTCTCTCTCTCTCTCTCTCTCTCTCTCTCTCTCTCTCTCCACTCCCTTGTGATTTTTTCTTCCCGCTGTTTGGTTTTCATTAACGACTTGTAATCGACTGCCACAAGGGCCGATTTTTTAACGAAGCGAAATTGCAAGCGAGTGTGTACCTGGAGTTTCTGATGAACGCAGAGACCCGAGCGATGGGTACGGGAGAATCTTGGAAGGACGCAGGTTTAATCATTGGTGGTGTGGAAATTACAAGAATATGGTTTCGATGCGTTCTTAGGTATAACTATAAAATTTGGCGTTTACAATACTCTGTACAAATATTAGTAATATTACCAGCATTTAGTGCTACGATGCTACCATTGATTTTCAATAAATTTCATTGTGCACATTCGCAGCAATATATTCTTATCAAAGAAAATTCAAACCGAACAAAGATTCCTTCACTGATCCTCCGCTCCCCATTTTCACCTATCCTCCGTATACAAAGGTGCAGCCATTGTCATCTCTCCCCGTCGACCAGAAATCAAACGCTTTTCATACGATCTTTCGTCTCATCCAATATTCATCTCATATATTTACCCTCACGTTTTCTCTCGTTCTCTTCCGGATCAATCATACGTTGCAACATTAATCGACGAATTAACAATTCGCTTATCATCCTCCCGCCCATTGGGCGAAACGAAAAACCGTCGGCTGTGTCTCCCTTGCATTATGAATAGCCCGTGTGATTGGTCCACCACGTGTTTTTCTTTTTTTTCCGACAGCGTGGATGTATGGAAACGATATAGGTATAGCAATTAGCCGGGAGGATATTCGTCTCATTGTTTGTCGATCGACTGCTTTCTTTGCGACGCATCGAACGTAGTGTGTGCGAATATTCGAATTAGACCGGGTGATGTCTATGGTTCGGTTGAAGGGTGAATTAGTGATGCATGTGTGGGATCGAACTATTGAAGAGGAAAAGTTTGTCTTTATTCGAGACGTTGAGTTTAGAAAACTCTGATGCATTCATTAAGAAAATTTATTTATGATTAAGGTTATGAATTTTAGTTTCTCGCGTGTAGCATTGAATGGTCAAAAAAGAATACTTTACTCGATATGTTTAAATTTGATTTACACCTTGACCACCACGCATCGTTTCGCAACGAACCCCCAAAATCCGATAAAAAAAATTACACTGTGTAAAACTTCAATCAACACACCTTCATCCTGAAAAACAAACACACCTATACATATATCTCTCTCTCTCTCTCTCTCACACACACTCTTCCAAAAAACAAAAAAACCAAGACCACCACAGCGAAAAATTGAAACGAATTCTACCTCTCCTACAAAGTACAAAAAAAGCAAAAATCCCATCTCACCACATCCGCTTTCAATTATTTTTTTCCCTACCCCCAAGTCCAATCCTTACTCTCCAAAAAAAGCAAGAACTCTCTCTCTCTCTCTCTCTCCCTCTCTCTCTCTCTCTCTCTCTCTCTCTCTCTCTCTCCTATCCCTTTGTCACACTCTCTCACACGCGCTTGTGTGTACAAGAATTAGAGGAAAATCGAATGCATGTATATACCATATACGTATATATCTACATGTGCATTCGCGAGAGGCGGCGAGTGTAATTCGCCAGGCGGGTGCGGGTTTGCCCATCGTACAGTTCTCCTCGTACGGAATATACGCGTGTATATATATATATATATATGTACACATGTACGTCGGTGCGTGTATAATCGCTATCGAGAGCTAATCAGCCGCGACGAGAGTGGAGAGAGATATGAGGGTAGGTATAGGCACACGATGTGGTCGTCGTCTTTTTCGGCCTGTCTTTCGCGGTAGGAGAGAGAGAGAACGTGTGTGAGAGAAACTGGAGGCGAGCGGGTATGAGAGGGTCGTAATTGATTGAGCAGGGAAATCGAGGAGTGTTCGCGTACAGTATGTGTGGGATGATTTTGTTGTAGGAATGGAATCGCCTGAACAATTTGTAACTGGAAATTTGAACAACTTAAGTTCAAGATATCCATGTACTGAAATTATTTTGAATAGGATTTTACTACGATGATATGGTATATGTATAGCTATTAGGATTTTTATTTACGAGTAACCGGTATAAACGTAATTGTATATTTTTAAAATTTTTCGGCTCTGAGAGGTCGATGAATTATTCCAATGTTTCTGGCTTCTACAAGTTGAAATATATGCATTTTTTAGAAAACGAATGAAGAAAACAGCTAAAATTTTGCAGGTATATATGGAGTATGTGTTGGAGTTGCATTTTATATTTATTATTTCGTTTTTGTCAAAAAATTATTAATATTTTAAAGAAAAAATTCCAACTTTATTTATTATTTTATCATAGATATATTTAAGTTATGAATATTTTCTTAAAGAATGCATAATTTCCTTTCGAGCAATATTATTCCGTACATAGCAGATTTATGCGGTAGAAGTAAATAATGAATCTCGACTCTCGACTTCTTTTTGCACTTTTTATTTTATTGACTTTTGCCAACTCAAGAATACAAATCTTTTGCGATATCCTTCCTCCGTCTTAATTTCTTTAATTCGTCTTAGTTTCTTTTTGAATTATAAGTAATTTGGTTAGAAAGAATCTCGAATAATTTATTTATAAGACATCAACGAGTGACTGAAGACATCAATATCATGTATATCCATGTGTTTCAGATACAAAAATAATATTAAATGAAATCAAGTAAATCCAATCGACGTCTCCTCACCATCCCACCCCTTTTTATATCCCATCCCATCCACCCCATTTATATCAACTTACCATCACCGCAAAATATCAAATCAGGCGCAGTAACACCTCGACCATCCTTACCACCACCCCTTACGATATTAAGCGTGCAAAAGTCAAGCAGACTCGCAGGCGCGAAAATAATATTCCCGCGTCGTCGTCGATAAAGATAGGGAGAGGAAAAAAGAGAGAAATCCAAGAGCGCAGGGAATATTCGCGAATTCATTATATGTACGCTGGGTAATTTGTATTCCGCATTTCTCCAGCTGACGGCGCGCGCGCGCGCGAGGGTGGCAAATATACGCGCACTCGTCGTCGTCACCCCACACCCGTGCGCAAGAAAGAGAAAGTGTATACACAAGCACACGCACGTTTATATTGTCAGCTGCCGCGGTGACGATGGAAGGGTGTATATGTTGACAATTGTTTTTTAGTTTTGTTATGGAGATATAATATTTTAAGGTTTGTCGTAACTGAGAATGAAGAAATTATGTATATTTTTGATTTTTCAATATTTTTACTCTAATTGTTAACGTCCGTTGAAGATGATTTAATTATAATAAATCGAATCAAATCATATTCTTTTTAACTCTACTTACGCTTAAATTATGAAAAACAAAATGATATCTTATTTATGAAAAGAAAAATCTCTTTTCCAGACATTTACAGCTAACTAAAATAATCCATCTATATACTTACAAAAACCAACGCTTCTCTATATAACCATTTTAATCGCAGCCCTATATTATTCCGCACAACTTAAACAGCCACGCATAACCAATACCAATTCGCGCTCGAAATACCAGCCGGCGAACCACGAAAAAGAATGAAATAAAGACTCGCGCAAGCGTCACGTCAATGTAGGGGGTGTGAAAAGACAGAGAGAGAGAGAGAATGTCGCACGCGTCTGCGCGTCTGATTATGCGAACGCATGGCTGGAGTGTAACGCGATTTAATATTAAAATATTATGACAAACGTCAACAGGAGAGACGCTGGAGAGGCGCTGATTGGCTCCACGTCGCGCTGAATACGAAATTTCACTGTGCGCCGAGCGTCAGGATCTTCCATGCGGCGTCTTGTTGTCGCGGATGTTCCAGTGTTGGATTATCGGTGGATTTTTCGCGAGGATGGAAGTGTATTGATGAAGTGAGGGTAATTTTAAATTAAAGAAAATGCTGGTTGTTAGAAATTGTGGTTTCTGTTGGGAATAGAAAATCGTACGGCCAATGGACAAGTATTTTTTTATATTATATATTATCTGTGTGTGAGATCGAATTTTATAGCTATAATATAAAAAAAATTACTTGGTAGTCATTGTAGCTAATTTAGTCGAAACACGAGAAGTTTGTTTGCGAAGAGAAAGTGTCATGGGGAATCGGTAACAAAAAATGAACACATTTATACTATTTTTAGTATCATTTATTTTAAAAGAATTTTTGTTTTAATTACTACTCCATTAATCTATAGATATTCTTGTTTTTCATTGGATTAAAACAAATCTCTAATCATCGAAAACGCGCCTATAAATTCTCAAACAACATAAAAAATCACTACCTCCAACCCCCGTCAGACAAAACTTATAAATTCCGATCCTCCTACTCTCAAAACGATAGCCTAGACCGACCACCACATAAGACCTTCTCTCTTTCTCTCTCTCTCTTCACGGAAGAGGTCAAACTGTCTCGGGCCCTGATTAATCTCTTGGTCTCCCTGCCAGCCTAATTTTCAAAGGGTATGTACTCTATGTGCGGCTCTCTCTCTCTCTCTCTCTCTCTCTCTCGCTCTCTCTCGCGTGTGTACACGAAGACGTGCTCTCTCTTCTCAGCAGAGACGAAAGAAGAAGTCGCCCTCGAGGGCCATCGAAACGTCTCCGAAGGCGGAGATAGAGAGAGAGAGAGGTTAAATAAAGAGGCTGTTGTTGGCCGTTCGGATTTTCCGTTCCCCTTTTTCATTTGAATCTCCCTAGACGTCGTCGTCGGCGGCGGCTGCAAAGCTTTTTTTTCGTCTTCTTCGGATCTTACGGTGAACGAGCAGCAAGTTCATAACGTCTTGTGTGTATCGGGAGTATTATAGGTGGAAGGAGGGTGGAAGAAGTTGTCTTGTAGGTGATATTACTTTTTTTGACTGTTTTCATATTTATATCGAACCTACTTACTACGTAAAAAATAAATAAAGCATTATAATTTAACTATAACTATATTTTTTTTTTTTTTTAATTTCCATATCTCAGAACCATCGAAATATCTATAACGATTTATATTCCACCCAAACCACAACGTCTTACATATCTCACATCTCCAACCTCCTCTAACAGACACTGCAAAGAACCGAGACGAAGGAAGAAAAAAAATCTCTGGCGCACAATGAGCAGAGCCCACGCGACAATTAACAAAGGGCGCGTCGCTCGCTTGGAAAAATGGGATTTCCTTCGGGAACGTCGTCGTCGTCGTCTCGAGTGCGCTCGCGCGCGTCTCCTAAGGATACGACGTTTCTTCTACACTCGGTAACGGCTATCCCTTCCCCCGTTGGGTATTAATTAACGAATTAAGAGCGCACGTCTGAGAGCTTGAAAGGATTAAACGTCGCGCGGGAATTTCTTTCTTATACCGCGGTTGCGAGACTCTCTGGTACCAACTGCCGCCGCCATTGGCGACTTCAATGCGCCGGTTATAGGTAAACAGACGGCGTCGAGCGCGGCGTAGGTCGATACAGCGGTTGATAAGCGGTGAAGCTGTGGGAGAGTTCAGGTGACTGGTGAGATTGAGGAGTAGGAGTAACTGGGGTACGTTGAGGTGTTAGGAAAATAGTAGATTTGAAAGTATGTGTATCGTGGTATAGTTGTAATAATTGACAGGTGTTTAATCGAGCAAGTTTCTGATTGTAATTGTAAGCGATTCCAGTGATTCGTCGATCGTAAAGAGAAAACGTTTAGTATACGTTTACCGTAAAAAATTACAAGTTTTAACAAAATTATTATTAGAATATTGAAGCGCACTATATTTTACCAGAATTTAGAAGTGACACACAATTTTATAAGTCTAATATATAATCGGAATATCTTGAATGCTAATCAACTCAGATTTCTTTTAGGCATATATGTCTAATTTTAATGCCGCCATGCGGAAACATCGTATTAAAAATACAATAGCCTCATATTTACATTGATTGCGCTGTAAATTATTTTACACTTATCTAGTCAAGTCAGTCATATTAAATATTTGGCCTCTATCTACGTAAACACGTGTTATTTCGGTGACTCAAATTAAATAAGAAACGTTTTTCCTCCTAATCCCAAAAGTTATTAAAATACATATTTGGAAAACAATTTAAATAACGATTGTCTCGGAAGATAAACTAACAAACTTGTTTGCTTATTTACCGGTCATTCGCATTTAATAAATTCGGTGATTAACTCGCAACGCAAACAACGAAAATTTTCCATTGAATTTTATAACCGACATAAGATACAAAGGCTCATCCGTTTTTTATTTAAACACACGTGTAATCTAATTTCATAATGAATGAAAAAATGGCTCATTCACGACGTTTAGATAAACACAGTTGTGTATCTCGTATCTTAGACTGTTCAAGACAACCAGAATAATTTTTAAATATAATTAAATCTAATGCTGTCAGTTTAGATCGATATTGTTCGTCAAATCCGTAAGTAATCGCATATATTTTCTTCGCTTCGTTAATTGCGAATCATCAAAAGCTGCATTTTCTCAGACAATATTTTTACGATTTCAACAATGATAATTCTAATACATCGATAAATTAAAGAACAAATCAAAGTAAAAATCACAACGAAAAAACGTAATTTTTTTATTGCAACAGTCGTTAAAAATTCAATGTAGAATACATAATATGCAATCGACAATTAAAATAAAATACGATCAAACTTCCGAGCCGATGATTAAACACATATTGTTATGATATCGTTGATATATATTAATTGCTTTATATATAGATATAAACGAACTTTTGTTTTGCAAAAACGTTGCATCAAAATATCTTGTAATAACATCCCGATCGACTCATTAACAAACAATCGAAATAACACACTTCCCTAAATATAACAAAGTACCCCAGGCAATGACGTCAATGGCGGCTCATTGTTTTTATCGCGCGTAAAAGAAACTTACAAACAATTTTAATAACTCGATAATCTTGAAAAGCAGCTCAACTCAATTTTATTCCTGAAAAACGTAAAATAAAAAAATTTAACCGAACTCCTACTCCTGAAACAAGTGACCATTTCACCCTTCATCCACTGTTTTCTTTCGCCTCCTCTGCGTCCTTTCCCTTCTCGCACTCGAGAACCGAGACGGAGTAGAGGAAGGTCCGCTTTTTACCCTTCGCGACAGTCTTATGCTAATCTTATATTTGTGTACAATTACGCATGTTTATAACATACCGGCTGGGTTATCAGTGTTTAGTCAGGAGGCGACCGTTTTCTCAGATATCGTGGGAAATAAGAGAAAAATTATAAGGGTTTCGCTGATAATGTGACTGCGCGTGCACGTGTGTGCGGTGGTAAGGTGAAAAATGAGGTATTAACGCATTGTTGGTTCCAGCTGATCCGTAGAAGCTGTAATTTTAAGATTTATAAAGTCTGGGTGTCAGTGAAATATTGATAAGTGGTTTATAATTTAATCTGTCGTTGTTCCAAACACACTTACGATGGTTTGTTGAAGACTAACCATTTATATTCATTAACTTACAATCCCTCGTGGTTAAAATATTTCAGCACAATATCTGCCCAACACCTCAGCCACTTGCTCTCTTATATTTTAATAACAAGCTTCCCCAATATTTATACAACCGAAACTCCAGCCCACTTACATACACACATACACGTATACATAAACTCAAAAACAGACTAACCAAAATAACGGAAAACCGTTTTGTTTCACCTTCACAGGCAAACAGTCTATACGCGGCTCTGAAGCAGCAACAACAGCAGCAACAGCAGCAGCAACAGCAACATTGTCGCGAGGGCAGAAACTCAAGCGGCCCGGACGGGAGTGAGCAACAGGAGCTCAGCATCGAGTACCAAAGCAATGGCAAGCTCAGCCCGAGCGGCCATCACGGAGTGACGGGAGCAGCAGGCCTGCAAACGACGACCCAGGTGTCAGCAGCAGCAGTTGGGGCGGCAGTAGCACCCATGACCCAGCAAAAGCAGCCCATCATCACGCAGCAGTCGCAGCAGCCGAGCTCTGGGGCGCCCGGGCCCCAGCCCAGTCCGCACCAGAGTCCCCAAGCTCCGCAGCGGTGAGTTATGGCCTACCTCGTCGTAATTAGTATAGTAATCCCTTATAGATATAATTCTAAGATCTCATCCAATTGCATTTCGGCTAAGCCTTTGAAATAAAATTCACTGGTGTCAATAAATTAACTATATCAATTTCAATAACCTCAAACTACCAGAGGATTAAAGAAAAAATAATTGCCTTTTGCAGAGCATCGCCGCCCGACCTGCCGCAGGGCCCGCCGGGAGGGCCTCCGGGGGCTCCGCCGCCCACCTCCCAAACCACGGCCCAGATGATGCTCAGCCCGGCAAGCGGGCTCCACCAGATGCAGCAGATCCTCCAGCAGCACATACTCAACCCCACGCAACTTCAATCCCTCATGCAGCAGCATTCGTTTTACATACAACAACAGCAGCAGCAGCAACAACAACAGCAGCAACAGCAACAACAGCAGCAGCAACAGCAGCAGCAGCAGCATCATCAGGATTCGGCGTCCGAGCATGCCTCGAATCAGGACAGATTCGGCTACTTCTCGTCATTGAAAAACGTGAGTATAGCCATTCAGAAAACAAATGAATGATACCGTAGCTCTTTAAAGTTTTGAATCTGTACCTATAAGTAACGATGTGTAACGACTTTTAGCATCAGCATCAGCTCGCGGAACTGGGCCGGAAGCAGCTGGAACAGACGATGCAACAACTGCAGGAACAACTGCAGCTTAATCTCATACAACAAACGCATCTTCTACAGACAGCCGACAAGAAGAAGGCCTCAGCTCCGCTACAACAGCTTGCTCTACAACAGCAACAGCTCATTCAGCAGTTGCAGATCACGCAGCGACAGTATCTGCTACAGCAAGGGTTGGGACTGCAGGGACACAATCATTCTTCAGGTTTGCATTTTACGAATTATTGTAATACTTTTTAATATCAGATTATTTATAACCTGTCGATGTATCTTTAATAATATTATATCCTTTGCTGCTGTTCTATGATGGGGAGTGTATGGTTATCTAGGATAATGTATTATTATTATTATTTTCATATATCTACTTTTATTGAATTTATTCTAGTTAAGACTTATGCATATTACAACTTAAGTAGCGGATTGTTTGTGTTCAAAAGGTATGCAACCTACCGAATCAATACCATCGTGGAAGACGGAGCAGTCCGAGAGCTCCGAATCACACGCGAACTCAAACGTATCGAAATCTAGTTCTGGGCTAAATGGTAAATTTAACATCTTCAGTTCACCTCTGAACCTCTATTTCATTCCATTTACACCTCGACCTTTCCTTCTCTATCTAACAACCTACTCTCACTAGTCACAAATCTATATTCTCTTTCTCCAAATCTCTGAACACACCCATACGAAATGTTTTTTAAAACACACAAAACCGCCGGGCGATTTATCGCAGGCCTTCTCAATTCTCTAGTGTCGAGTCGCCGCTCCGAGATCAACGGCACGACGCAGCTGGACGAGAAGCCGCTCGATGCCACCTGCAACGAAAAGGTCCAGCATCCGCTGTACGGCCACGGTGTATGCAAGTGGGCCGGCTGTGAGGCCGTCTGCGAAGACTATCAAGCATTCCTCAAGTGAGTCATTGTGACATGATAATTGTTGTCAGTGTCTTAATTCTTTGATATATTGCTTTTAAACGAGAATCGATTTTTATGACATAAGATATTATTAATTAAACAATAATAACTTTGACGAAATTTCTCATTTAATTGAGCAAAAGCTATAACAGTAATAATATTACAATATTATATATTGTATATTAAACTAAATAAGCAAAAATTAAATAAAATGTAAAATTATTATAGATTTTATTTTCATATTTAGAACTTTATAATTACAAGATTGTGAGCAAACGTATATTTCTTGTAGTCGCGGCCTAACAAAGTTACCATAACAAAACCTCAAATGTGCCTACTCTCTCCAACCGATCGTTACACACTGCCTCTGATTACACCTCAACGCGAGAAATTAAGACTACAAAAGAATTTCCGCGTCCGCGCAAAAGCGACAGTTGTAATCGAGCGATACCTCGATAAACAGCCCGACGAGCGCATCCGTCTGGAAGGAAATGAAAAAAGCACGCGGGAAATTCGCGTTTGAGTCAGCGTCATCGTCGTCTTTGAGGCGGCTCGCCTTCTCTAACCCCATTAAAACAAAACCTAGTAATCACGAGCGAATTTACGCGCGCACGCCGTGGCGTTGCTTAGAATAAAAAGGAGAGAGAGAGAGAGAGCGAGAGAGAGAGAGAGAGAGAGAGAGAGAGACAGACCTCGACCCCGAGAGAGAAGCGTAAAAAGAAAAGAGAGAAGGGGAGAGAAAGACGCTAATTACCTTTGTCTCATTAATATTCACGACACTCGACCGCATCGTTATGCTCCTCAGAGAGGAACTCTCTCTCTCCCGTATATTTTTCCCTCTCTGCTTCTTCTCCGTCTTCTTCGTTTGCCGCCGTCTTCCAATCTCTCCAACGGGGGAGAACAATCTGCTTTGCAAGGCACAAAGCCATCGTGCGGGCGAGAGCCGGAAAAGGGGATTATGAAAATAATTTCGATGCGCGAGAGAGTCGCGACAACGGATGACGAGCTTTAGTGGTCAGTTTTTTAAGCTTTTAAATATACAGAGGGTCTCGTAACGTCTCAACTCTATTGTGTTTATCGCGAGGAGAGAGTACAGTATCTGTATTTTTTAATTCAATGAAAAAATAATAGCAATGTTGTTCATTTCATACTTTACCCGCGTGATTCGATTTTTGCACTGTAGCCACCTACCGGTGAGAATAGGAAGTAACCTGTATCACGTGAAAATTAATACGAACGATACGTTTTCTTTCTGTTCTATTCAGACATTTAAACACAGAACACGCACTGGACGACAGGTCGACGGCACAAGCCCGGGTGCAGATGCAGGTCGTCTCGCAGCTGGAGCTTCAGCTGCAGAAGGAACGCGACAGGCTAGCCGCGATGATGCACCACCTACATATGGCCAAGCAGATGGCCTCCCCGGAACCTCCGAAATCGTCCGAGTCCTCGGTAACGAAACTATACGATCACGTGCCAACGATAAGATTATCACGTGTACCTACTTGATAATGATCTAATCTTATCGACCGGTGTTGTACAGTGTTTACGTAACTGATTGCGCCTACAGCTACACGTTATTTTATTTAGAATATATTTTTTCGCTATCACATGCTTGTACGAAAAAAAGAAATAATGTTACTTTTCACTACGTGAATGCCATTTACATTAAGGAAGTTTGATTCAGTCGTTACATCAAATAGCTCAGTTGACTAATGTAGTTTGCTATCTAACAACCATAATTCTATCAATTAGCAAATAATAGCTTTACAGCAATATTTATTTAATTCTCATTAGTTTTTTTTTTTGTTCGATATTCAATCGACTCACATTCATTATGAACTCGACGTTAATGTTCTTCATTCCTTTTTTGCGATAATTTTTATAGATAGATTGTCCCTCATAAAATCAATAACTATAAGGTATAGATCAACCATCATATATTCACTAAAACAAACCGCAATTGCCAACCTGATTCATAGAACACGCAGAGTATGCCAAAGCTAAGTCTGCCCTCGGCCCTGATGAGTCAACCGCCCCCGACGTTTGGCGGTGTCTCCCAGGTATCACCCGTCTCCATGTCCGCCCTCGTCTCGGCGGTGAGGTCACCTGCTGGTGGTCAACTACCACCATCCTCAAGTGGTCCAGGCATGCCACCCGGATTATCGAGCATGTCAAACATATCGGGCTTACCGCCCATGCCCAACATGCCTGGTAGCATGTCTCAGATGCCCAGCATGCCCAGTATGGCAGGGCCTATTAGACGCAGGATCAGTGACAAGTCGACACTTTCACTCGCGGGAGGTGAGAATTTTTAAAATGGACATTTCTATGATTTTTTTTCGTTTCTTTATTTTTTACACTTTTGTTGGTTCGCGTCACGTCGACGAAAGTTTAAGAGCTGGATTGGTCGATCGTTGAGATTGATTGCATATGTTTCTTAGGCTATTTTTATGTTTTAAGGGATTGTAATAGTACTAATAAAGTATTGTTCTAACGTTATTTTAATGTATTAGAACAATATTTTACTGTTTTTGTAAGAAAAAATTTTTTTTTCTAAAACCTGAAAAGTGTTATGCAATCATTCAACAAATCACTATTTCTTTTTTTTGAAATATCACATTAAATTACTTTTGATTCTGAAAATTCGGCATGAATGATATAATTATAACTTTGTATAATGGAAGAAGTGTCTGCACGTGTGGATTTAAAGTTCGCAAACGAGTGACACATTTTCTTCGGTTTATACAAGTGTTTTTGAGTATTTGGAGAGCAAGGAGTTTACCGATTATTTGTTATTCAGCAAGAGAAATGTACATAACTTTCAAGATTACACACGCGCGCAGTCGCAAATAAAACTTGGTAGAACAATAAAAATCATTAATCGAAATATTACTTTCTCGAAATGTTATTTCATTGCACTAACAAATACGTCAAAACTTATCTACTCTCTTTCTCTTTATCTATCTTCTCCTTCATTCCCGTAACTTTGCATCGATTTACCTTATATATCGCCGTATTTAATGAAACAAAGATCAACTTAAAGCTTCGGCGACCGTACGTACGCAATAAAATTCTTTTCTATCAGAATTTGTAATTTTATCTCACCTCTGACATTGAGCCAAGAAAGTAATGAGAACGAAAAAAAAAACAAAAAAGAATAGTCTAACGAACAAAATTGAAAACGAAAAAAAAATGCTATATATCCGTAGGACTATATGAGGAGGGCACTGTAAGGCGCAGAGTATCCGTCGATAGATCTGGAATAGATATTAACGAAGGTAATTTGAATTTCACGAGATGCGAAATGAAATTTTTTTAAGAACAATTCGATATCCTTATAATCTCTCGGCTGTGAAAATGCCCCAGAATGCGACTACTTTTCAATTCCGCAATGAAATACCTTTTTCTTTTCCTTTTTCTTTTATTTTATGTATAAGTTTACCGCTTCGTAGAAATGACTTTTTCACGAGCATTTTCTGGAGCATTTTCGAGTAGCTCGATGAGAGATTGAAGAAAATATCCACGAGGAGAGATCATTCTCTTCCCCGTAGTTATTACTATATAAGAATGCACTTTACGGTCCTCTCTTGATCTCTTCTCTCTCTTTATACATATCTTTGTTCTGTGTATATTTACATCCCGTGTGGTTTGTGAAAACTAAATTTGGAATAATAACATTGTTTATATTTACCTATAACGTGCACTAACGCGTCCGTTTCTCTTGCAAATTGTATTTTTATATATATATATATATATATATATACTATGGAAATGCAGTATAACAGAATAATTATTTCAGTCGCGCTTTCGAAATTGTTTTAAGACGCAGATAAATTTCGAGAGCTCGATTTATTCTATTTATTCCGAGTATCGACACCTTGTTGGCGCAGTTCAGTGCCTGCATTATACACGCTAAAAAAGTAAATGAGACAAATTCAGATAAAAAAGAAAATGTTCATTTTTTTTTATAGTTTAAAAACTAAAACTTAGTTTAGTTGATGAATTTATTTTATTCATTTTTTTTTTGTATTTTATCATGTGGGTCTGTGGGCTGCAAACCGATCGAAGAAATGGGTGCAATCAGCTGCTGGTGGTTTTAGCCGATGGCCGAACGATATTTTTGTAATTTTATTGTTTTTGAATAAGCCTTTTGTTGAAAATATCTCTGCGTTGTTTATGTAGCTATTTGAAAGATTCACTCTTCTCACCATTTTGATTGAGTACAGTACTTTTTTTGACATCATAAAAAAAGACTTTCAACTACAAAAAAGAAACATTATCAAAATGAACTTATCAAATAATCTACACTTGTTAACAATGACCAGAATTCATATAAAAAAAAAGCAAAATGCTCGTAATCAACAGAAAGCTCGTTATCGAAAACGTTAAAATCAATCAAAAATACATCCGACAAAAAACCCCCGCCGGTGAACCCCGAGACAGATCATACCATTCCACGTTGGCTCCGTTGCGCCGGAAATAGCAGAATGTATTTCGCGTCGTTGCGCCGCCCTTCTAAAACCACTGGCTTGCCGATCGGCCTTATGATTTCCCACAATCGGCTTGCAGCCCTTTTTATTATTATTATTATTATTAAAACAAAAAAATTGACGATTAATAATAAATTTTTCATCGACGACGTCGTCTCATGCTCTCCGTTCTTTTTCTTTCTCTCTCTTTGCCTTTGCGCTCGGACGCCTCCCTACCCCGCACGCTCACGCCACGTGTAGGGCTGCCCTACATGCTGGAGCGCGCTGGCCTAGACGTCCAACAAGGTACTGTCTATCTCTCTCACTCACTCACTGATTCTTTCTCTCTGTCTCTTTCTCTGTCTCTGTCTCTCTCTCTCTCTCTGTCTCTCACACGCACGACTATTCAGTGTCTTTCGGTAGATTCTAGCGCACGAGTTTGTTGTTTTAGTTTTCTTTATATCTCTACATTTATCTCCTTATTTATTTTTACCCTTTTTCTTGTGTATGCGCTTCCTTTTGAATTTCGAGGAGATTTTTGTTTTTGCTTTATATAGCTATATGTGCATGACCAAATATGTGCAGATGTTTTTCTTTTGTTTTAAAGTAGAGTAGGATGATTACGTTGGACACGGACGAGTATATATATACATATTCGCGCGTATCCAAAGTAGTTGTCCTGTAGAGACAAGAGATGTCGAAAGTGCTTTCGGTTATAATTAATTGATACGATTATTCTTTGCTATTTTGCGTATATATTATATATGTGTGTTTATTATTTTTATTAGAATTTGATGGTTAAGGTAAAATATTTTTATTGATACGTTATTTAATTTACCGTTTAATTTCTCAGCTAAACAGACAAATTTTTACTAAAGATTAGTGCTTCAACTATAATTAGTATCTGTATATATACATGTTTACAATGAAAATATTTTTATACATACAATATTTAAAATAAATAAGTATTATTTAACAATCCTTGTATCTAAATTGTAATTATTACTTTACAATATAAACACAAATTATATTTTATCACTTAAAAATATATCGGATTAATTTTAACATATACAATATACATACACGGAGAAAAGTTTATTAGTAAACTTTACTCTTTTAGGAGAAAATTTACTATTTTTATATTACCACTGAGACACACTCGACATGTGGGATTTTTACTGTTTTAAATCGTAATTTTAAAATTTTCATAGAAAATTTTACTATTTAAAACAGTAGAAATCCCACATGTCGAGTGTGTCCCAGCGCTACTACAAAAATCGTAAATTTTCCTATAAAAAAGTAAATTTTACAACCGATTTTTTCTCCTTGTATATAAATATAATAAACTATATATTTCTTATGCTTGCTTCGACCAAACACATACACTCGCGCTCGCGGTTGTTATCGTTTAAAATTTTAAAAATATTTATTTAGAATAGAGATCGTTTCGACTGTATATTTTTCTTATTACGCGTACAGCCCCGCAGGGCGCGCGAAACGCAAATAAAAAAAAGGAATAAGCTGCAAGTGTAACATTGATTCCCTCTGCCGTGACCATGATTCGCTTTTTCGTGTATACATACACATATATATATATACACATAGGCAAGAGCCACCTGTTTTCGTTTGTTTTTCTCTCTTTACTAAGCAAATTCACGTCACGAATTTATCTGGATATGTGTTTGTGTTTATCCCTGCGAAAAAGAGAACCTGATCGATTGACTTTTGTGCTGTGATGGAAACTGTGCGAAATAATATTAGTATTAATCTGTAAAAAAAAGGGCAGATGGAACGATCTTTTTAATAGAATTTATTTTATTGTAAGAAATTTATAACTGTTTATAAACATATTTATGAAATTTTAATAATAATACAAAACGATCGTTCAAATTCTCTTCAACCAAAAAAAAAAAAAGATCCTAAAAACTATAATGTATATAAACGTAGAATAATTCACTATTACGATGACAAATATTAAACCGTAAACTCCATGTCTTCTTTGCAGAGATTCAGCGAAATAGGGATTTCTACAAAAACGCCGACGTTAGGCCGCCGTTCACGTATGCATCATTGATACGCCAGGTAATTTAGCCGCGCACACTTTTATGCTGTGTCGCGATTATTACGCGCGCAGATATGTATACGACACTTATGTGCGCGTGCAGTGTGTATATAAGTACGGAGTCTTTCTTTTTTTTTTTTTTTTTTTTTTTTTTTCTATACGTCCTAATCAATCGTGTAACGATATACTTACTAAACTGTGTATATCGATTGTCCGTTCTCTTCGAGAATGCGTATATTTGGATTTGGTTTTTCTTTTGTTCGAGGGTACACATCTGGTCGCTGATAAAGAACGACTGTTATGTAAGGGCTGATAAATAAAGATAAAAAAAATTATTTTTGTAATTACTATATTTATAAAAAATAGATTGTGATGATTTTGTCAAAAATATTTTATTAAATATTCGTATAAAACATATATTTTTGATAAAGCTAATTTGATTAATGAGAGTTATTAAAAAAAGAAAATTTTTAAATATACAAAATTTTTTTACGAATCCGTTATCCAGAATAAATATACATGGAATACAAAGAAAAAATGACTACATTGAGATTATGTATTCGAAGCGAATTAAATTAAAGCCTTCTATTATCAGAAATATCAAAGTAGTATAAAGCGTGTGAAATTATCTATACCTTAGGCTCTAGTTTCGAGAAAATTGTATGTTGCTATTTCTGATTCTCGCCTTGAAAATAATGGCAAATAAATACTTAATGTTCATAGCACAACTTTTGTTTTAGATGTGTACCCTTTGCGTACCACAAAACTATTGATTATTTCTATAAAAGTTGTAATCAAATATATTTTTACAGGTCTGTAAAAGTATATATCTATATGTAATCCCCCATATAAAATACTATGTATTTCCTAATAATGGGTATACAGTCTGAGCACTTCTCTATATGTATTATATCTCGTCGCACCGAAAAATATCTCTATTATATCCATAGCTTCGGTACACCCACGTCAACTCGTGACTTTACCAGGAAAATAACCAAAGAAAATTGTTATTAATACGTCTGTCTTTACAGTCCATCATCGAATCTCCGGACAAGCAATTGACGCTAAACGAGATATACAACTGGTTCCAAAATACATTCTGCTATTTCCGGCGCAACGCAGCAACGTGGAAGGTATGATCTGTTTCAGTTTTTTTTTTTTTCAACGCCGATAAGTTGATATACTTTTTTGCGCGGGATTTCCGATCAACATTTCGATCGATTACTTTAGCTCGGTGAAAAAAGAAATAGCGTCTCACACGTTTCTGATTTATTAACAGCGAAGATTATATATATATAAAAAAATAAAAGATGAGCGATATATTTTTTCTAAATATTCAAAATATAATTGATGATAAATGTAACGGGATTTTACGAACAACGATAGAAAAAAGAACAAAAAAATCATTTCATCATCGCAGAAAAAAAAGCATCGAATCATAACATTTCACTTTGTAACTTGTTTCATTGGAATTGAATTTTGAAAAAAGTTTATTCATAATCAATGGGTCTAATCAAGGCAAATAAAGAAAAAAGAAACATACTCATTACAACAGGAATTTTTATGATTTACAAAGTGACAGTAATTTAGAAAATACTGTGATTCACGTTGACATAATATACATAAATTTTTACTGTGAACAAAACCAGCAGTTATTCTTTCGGATCCACATCGCCTGAAATACTTCGTAGTTAGAAATCTATTGTTAGGATACCAATACCTCAGCATACGAAAATTTGACTGTTATATATGCGGTATAAAATTGGCTGTTGAATAATAATATATCTTGCAATCTTGAATAATCAAAATTAAAACTATTTGAATTATAAAAATGCACACTGGGAGCAAATATAAGAATATATACCGTTAAATATGGATTTCGAGTTTGGAAGTTCCAGCATCGAATAAATTGCTTCGTGCACTTATTTTATTAACGCGCTCGAATAATTAAATCACTTATTACTCTGTAAAATTACAAGATTAAAATTCTGATTTATTTATAGCATATGTATTAAAAGCTAATTAAGAAGAGCTCTAAAAATTATCGTACAATTTAAGCTTTTATTTTAATTAAATTCTCATGTGAAAAGACAATCACTTCATTCAATACTTCATTTTATCATTTTAAATAAAATTGTACTGCAGATATACTATTGGGAACTTTTTGACCGCGCGCACTCGTTATTATTCAAAATTGCAATGTGTATGTATATTGATCAACCGACAATTATTCTGGCACATAGAACAGCCAAACCGACGTCAAACTACTCATCACAGTCTCCTACGACGAAATGAACCGTCGCATCTCTCTATACTTCTCTCTCTTGAAAGAAAAAAAATTACCTACCAAAAAAAAAGTGGAAACTGGGCCTCTCTCGATTCGCCTATATTTATACACAGTAGCCTGTAAATGTGTGTTATTCCTCTACGAGCGAACTATTTTCCTCAACGTTTGCCAAGACAAAGCTTTGCCTCGCATGGATTTTTGTGTTGACGAAAAAAAAAAAATTTGTAAAAAAAAAGAAAGAAACCAAACAGAAAAAAAGCTGCTGAAATTCTCGTTCTCTCTCATCGGAATCCAGAGAACAGGTGTTCTTCCTCCTTTCGACGTTGCAGCGGGATGTCAACTATTGGAGACGTGGTTCAAAGAAGATGCCGCCCACGATGAAGAAGGAGAGCAGCCGTCGTGTGTTCCTTGACTTCTTTCTCTCTGTTTTTTCAGTTTTCTTTTTTCTGTTACGACAAAACGTTTTTTGTTTCGTTTTTTTTCTATATACCTTACAATTTTTGTTACAGCCACTAATATATCTTACATTTATATCAGCCCTGCGGCATGAATTTGTTGTCGTTGCCCTTTAGTTTTTAGTCACCTAGCTGTGCATTTTATTGACATGAGAATGCCACATATATCGTACCTCTTTTTTATCATTTATGATTTTCTTTTTGTCCCGCCCCTATTTGTTTTTGTTTCCTTATTACATTCATCTCATGATTTTTTACAAGCTCTCTCCCACCATTTTTGACTTTCGTTTATATATACCTTAGTCGTTGAATATATACATTTTTTATACGACTTTATACATAATTATCCACATTTATATTATATAGACGATTATTGTATGCGCACATTGTGTACAATAAGTATTTTTTGTTCTGCTGATCAAACGTTACTGTATATTATTACGGTTAGCCATTAGTTGTTTAATAATTAGATATTACGTTAATACGAATCTCACCTGATTCACTTTATCCTTACACACAGTTATTTCACAGTTATTTTTTATAACGTGGAAATGCCATTTCTGGTTAATTTTTCACTAGAAACAAAAAAGACCCTAGGAAACAAAAATCAATATATCGTGGCTATATATAAATCACTAGTGTGTCATTCCCACGTTACGTCAACTTACGAACACTGATATATATACACACAAATCCGCTTTCATTCACAATAACAATTTGTCAATCCAAGATATATCGGCCATCACATCACATCATGTGACGCGCGCGCGTCGCTGGTGTCGAAAGCTCCAAAGCACACGCACACCAGTCGCCGCGTGTCACTCAAAAACTCACCTCCATAAATATCCTCCACGTGTATCTTTCTATCTGTCTATCTTTCTCTGTATAAATCTCCGATGCTCGCCACAATCTCTTCCAAGCTCTCCATTGGAAGATAACACTTTTTCTCCCTGTTATAATTATTTTATTTTTTTTCTTAAGTTTTACAGGTGAATCTAGGGACTTCTCAGACTTTTTCTTAATTCGAATTAGTATTTTCAAAACCTCCTTGCTTTAAAGTTGGCACTCCTGAAAATTTAAAAACAAATCTAATTCGTCAAATCGAGAAGTCCCTAGAACTCCCTAGCACTAATCATTATTAAAAACCGTTATTTTTCATCATTATTTATATTTTACAATATATATTTTTTTTTGTCTTTTTGTTGAATCAATCATCAACCGTCGCGCAGCACTGAGGCGTCGCGAGACTGAGTTTGGGGCGCCCCGCTCACTGTCTCCATCTCTATCTACTCTCTCTCACACTCTCTCTCAGATTTTTTGACTTTTTGAGTTTGCCGTTGTTTGCTTATTTAGTCTGTGTATTATTTTGTATAGAACGCAGTGCGACACAACCTGTCTCTCCACAAATGTTTCATGCGAGTCGAAAACGTGAAGGGGGCCGTGTGGACGGTGGACGAGGTGGAGTTTTACAAGAGACGCCCGCAGCGCGCTTGCAGCACGACTGGGTACGTTGGCCCCCCTGCCCCCCACCCCCAACAAAAAAAAACCCTCTACTACAGATATTTATATATATCTCTACTTTTTTAGATACTACCAACCCCCTATATCTCAAATGAATATAAAGATTTTTTACATCGACTCTACCCGATATACGCGCGTCTTTTATTATATTTCACATCTATATATTATATATATGGCTATTATCGACATATTTTTATCTACTATTTTATAATTTCCTTTACCTTTCAAATCTCTCTTTTATATACATTATTACATTTTTCTCTTTTTATATATTATATATTCCTTCTACGTCACGGAAGTTGGCTCGTTATAGACGATCGATTTCTTTTCAATTTTATTCGATTAATCGAATGAAAACGATATATTTTTTAAATTTAAATTTCAATAATAGAATAAATACTTGCTCCTTATGAATGTAATCGATTAGTAGATTAACGGATCGTATGTTAACGACATAATCGATTGCAAGTGAAAAATTCTGAAAATCGATCGTATATAATCACAGAGTTTTACATTCTATTCATCTTCTTATTTCTTTACGACGTACTTTCGAAATATTCTCTCATCATATATCACGCCATTTTTAATATCCAGTCAACCTTCATACTTTTCACCGAGTGTCAACTTATCTATTTCTTTCCCACTTTCTCAGAATATTTACACCCTTTTTTTCTTTTATTTACATATTTATATATAATAGCACCTGTTTCCACTCATTTTTACCTATTATATAGAACTTGGTTGATAAAAATAGTCAAATAGAAGTAGTATAGTTATCTGATTGTCATTAATTTATACGAAAATTGTCAGTCATATATATAGTTATTTGATTTATCATTATAAATTATCTTCGTGCTATTTCTACTTGACATTTTTAATCCGAGCACCTACGACCACAAGTTTTTTACTATCAAATTTTTACCCCTGTATTAACCCCCGCTTATATTATACTCCTTTTCGACACACTTTTTTATATTTACACTTTTTACGCTTTTTTCATCTTTGTACAACTTTTTATCTCTTTTTCTATATTACATCTATGTGTCTTTTTTCTCTAAGTAGTTTTAGACTTTTACTTATTCTGCTTTATATTTGTACACCGCACTCACATTTTTTAAACACTTTTTACATCTTTTTTACACCGTAGCAATTTGATCTAGACTTTACACATTTTTGCCTTTTTCTTCATACTCAGCTTTTATATTCGCCTTTTTAACATTAACATCTTTTTGTATTTACATTATATGTCTTTTAACGTATTATGTGTCAATTTGGCCCAGACGCAAAAATACGTGAGATTTTATTAGATACTACACGTATTCTTCGTCTGTGTGCCAATCTTTCCATTTACTCATACTACTTACAATTAGTTTTACGTTTTTTTTTTTATTCTCAATGTGTGTGTGTGTGTGTTTTTGTCTTAGTCGTATTTTTATATATTATATCTATATATATATATATATGTGTTAGTGGTAAATTTATCTTTTTCTCTCACATCTACTTTCTTAGCGATTTTTAGATGATATTATACTATAATTACGTGTGTATTATCTCTTTTTATCACGATGGTTTTGGTACTGAAGTCTCCTCGATACATTTCTCCACCACTGGAAATATTTACGAAATTTTTCACTTGTGTCCCCACAACTTTTTTTTTATGAAGTAAAAAAATTACTGAAACAAAACAAATATAATATTCTTAACAAAAAAAAAACCAATTAAACAACAATTTCAAATCATTCATGTCTTATTTAGTTTCAGTCATTTTTTTACGACACAAAATACATATTTTTTATTGGTCGCGAGTTTATCCGAGTCGAGGCGCCCAAAAGCAACAATAATTCGAGGCCGCTCGAGCGCACATGTGTTCGTGTGGGTGTGAGTAAATACGTGTATTATCCTGTTTATTATCTAGCTTACATTTGGACTTTGCGCTCACGCGCGCGCGAGCAGCCTGGAATTTCCCGGGCCGGTTTATTTTCGATACCACTCGAATTTACTTACGTGCGCGCGTGCGCGGTACCCACGATGACGAGAAAAATGGCGCGTAGTGATACATTCAAGGTTTGCATTTGTATATCGTTTTGTAGATGTTGGATTTGCTGATTGTTATTTACTTATATTAAAAATAGACTTTTGATATTTAATTTGGCTTGCCTATTACATTGTTTACTTGTTAACGCGAATATTTATTCATTCTCAAGCCATAATTTACGTTTCACTGATAGTTAATAATCATAATAGTAAAATGCATGAAAACTTTTATTATACATTCATAATTATTCTCAATATATACATATTATTATTAGAACGGTTTTACTATCATAGATTTTAGAGCTTAAACACTTGAAATACACAATTATTCGAATTAAACTTTTAATCGTCAAAATTAATATTACAAAATTTATTATTTGTGGTAACAGTTGCATCTGTTCCACAACAAGTAAGTATACGTACACTGAATTTACATTTTCAAAATTTTCATTATTAAGACGCTTTTTGTACTTATCTTATATGAAGCATGAATATTTTACATTCTACATACAGTAGTTATTTTTCAAATCTATATGTATACTGCAACCATTATATTAAAATACCATTCTGTACATTCAAATAGTGACATTTTAATCTTATTATACGATAATATTTGGATGAAAAACGCAGTACTGGTGAGTGTTACGCATTATTATTAGAACCTACGATTATCCAAAAAAAACCGCCATTATCTCGTAACCATCGTAATAAAAAAAAAACCTCGACGTAATAAGCGACTCGACTCGGTGAACGAACGATCCTTAAAAAGAAAAGAAACCCTCGAAATAAAATTTAAGAGAAAAATAAAAAAACCAACGAGGCTTGATTCTCGCCGAATGCCTCCATCATCCCGCAGTGTGGCGGGTGCATACATACATATATATACATACGCGTGTGCGTGAATATTTAGCGAAGGAAACAAGTAGAGGCGAGGACGTTTGCCTAACAAGCATGCGGGCTTTGCAGCGACTAACAGTGCCAGTCTCTATCTATATCTATCTATCTGTACATCTCTATCTCTCTCTCTTTCTACGTATTCGTAAATTTCTGCCTATCTCTCTCTTTTTTTATACCTTCTTTTCTCTCTCTCGTCTTGTGTGTGTTTTACAACAACTTGTATTCGAGATTAGAGTATGGTATGAAGTGTGCGTGTGTTGAGTGATCGAAAAAAAGAATAAGAAAGGGAAAAAATATTCTCCTCGGAAGCATCGAGCAAGCCAAAGCTGAGGGATGATACGTCACAACGAGAGCCGAAGCATCTATAGTTTTCTCTCACTACCCCTGCCTTACCCCCTACCACTTTTTCTTCCTCTTTTATTTAGATTCTCTTTCTTTCTCTCCCTCTCTCTTTCTCACTCCTCTCTATCTCTTTAAATACTTCTGTGGACACGATTTCTCTATAGCTATATGATATAGTCTGAAAAAGCGAGGGTACGTTTGCAACTCTGATGATGGTGTATAGATTTGACACCCCGGTAGCTGAAAATGAATGAAGAATGATTATTTTTTTTTTGTATTTTTTATGAGATAAGTGAACTGTGGATAAAAATAGAGGAGAAATCAAGAAGGAAGAGAGAAAAAAGGGGGAAAAGTAGTGTAGAAAATAAAGTGAAATTGTTTTTCCATGTTTTTCTCTCTTTCTTGATTCCCAAGAGCTCTGACACTTTAAGAAATGTATGCATGCACTAGTACACACTAATCAGAGCAAAAACGAAAAGATAAAAGCTAAAAGCAGAGAATATCAGGGAGGCATTTATTTAGTCTACTTCAGCTATGTGGGATGGGTTTTTTTTTTCAATGAGGCGAAAGAAAGTCACGAAGAATCTTGGTTTATCTAAAAACCAAAAGTTGCACATGGGAAAGGCAGTTATTTCCTAAGATAAATTCAATAAAAAAAATAGTAAAATAGTAGTTAAAGCATAAAATTACTAAATCTATTTTCAATACGTTTAAAAAGACTTATAAATATCCAAACAACAATATTTCTATGTGGATTTATCTTTCGAAACAACTGCTTTCCCCACACCAACAAAACTCTATAACGCAACGTAACAAAACAGCACCACAGAGCGAGAGTCGTCGCAACGGCACGAGAGAGCGAACTTCTCATTCTTTTCAGAGCGAACTATAACAACGACGACCAAAAAAAAAAAACAAACAAAAAACAAAACAACCGAACAAAGCAAAGCAAAGAAAAAAAAATGAAAAAAAATTTTAACAACCTTTTGAACCTTGTTTTTGTACTCTCTTTTCTCTATTTCTTGGTGGTCTTTTATCTGTGTCATACAGAACGCGATCCGCACCAATCTATCGTTGCACAAGTGTTTTGTGCGCTATGAGGACGACTTCGGGTCATTCTGGATGGTGGACGACGCCGAGTTCGTAAAGCGGCGGCACCTGTCGCGCGGCCGCCCCAGGAAATATGACCCAACCCCATCACCCACTCCACCCCACCTCTCCGCACAGTAAGCACTACCACTATTTTAGAACAAAACTTCTCTACGCTGCTGGCTGAAAATTAAAAAAAAAAAAAAGTACAGACGTTGGCAAAAAAAACACAGAAAAAAAAATAATTAATTATGAAGACTGAAAAAAAAATTGATATACGAACGATGAAAAAAAAAAAAATAATAATAAGAACGAAGCGAACAAAATTTTTTAATGAGAAAAGATTTGTGAAAAAATAATGATCAATTAATTGCAAATAAGACGTGTACCCGACGTAGTCCGTCTTGCTGTCTTTGTCTGCCTTGCCTAAAAACTATCTGTCTCTGTTCTCTCTGTATACTACTACTTTTTACCCGATCCTCAGAAACACATGTTCCTACATTATGTTTTTGATAATTTTAATTTTTCTTTTGTTATTCTAGTATTACTTATTTATTATTCTTTTAGATTTTATTTTAATCGCAAAACGTCTATTTAATTAATTTTTATATAAAACAAAAGAAATTTACGTTATATACACAATAAGCATTATATGCTTGGTATATCAAATTAATTTTAGTAAATAAAAAATTTAATTAAATTCAACATATATTAAATTTTTACATAACAATTTTCTTTTAAAAAAGCAGTTGACTTAAAAAGTACTTCTTCCCAACGTGTTCTTTATTTATTTTGCCTTATTACTGTAGACATACACGTGATAAAAAATTCCGTTTCTGACTTTCTCACTTTTTCACTTCCACGCGTGTGTCTCCCTTTTTTTCTCTCCGCGACATTTTCAGTTTTCCTCTCCTCCTCCGCCTCTTTGTTTTCTTTCGTTTCACTCTGTCCTCCCCCCCTTTACTTCGTTGTCCTCTTGTGTTTCTTGCTTACTTTATTTTTTACGGAGAGGCTTGAGACAACTCACTCGGACACCTTGTTCCTCGATAAAACATAAGGAAAAAACATTCCTGTCTGCGAACAACTAAATATTTATATTAATTTATTTTTGTTGATTTATTTTGTCAGTACTAAGAATTTCTTCGGTGTTTTTATGAATAACAAAAAAAAAAATAACTAAAACCATTTTTGTGGTTTCTTGCTTTTTATTTTTTATTTTTTTAAAGATAAATTTTAACAATAAATAATTAAACTCTAATATGCTTTGTTTCATTTACCTTATGCTTGTAATAATTTAAAATCTCCGTAATATTCATGAAAAATCAAATTTCATTACAATACAAGAGAAATAAATCTCCTTTCATTTAAATATACCAAATTTAAATTATTTCTAATAAAAAAAAAAATTAAAATTTTATATTACTTTTGCAATAAATTGTTTTTTTGTGAGTTCTCCAAGTCTCTCCGCACCAACCTACTAAATGTAAAAAAAAAATCCTGCACAACAATGCTTGACCCTCGCGACTCTTTAGACAACAATATACATGTATATATATACTCATAACTATATATAATCCCGCTGCGCATAGACGTATATACCGCGCGAACTATAATTGCACTGTTGCGACTATAATAGCCGTTCTGTATATCTACTTACTACTGTTTACCCTAGGACTTGTTTATCTCTCTTGACTGCTTGCGCATCGCTTGTATAACACCTATCTCTCTATCTCTCTATCTCTCTCTCTCTCTCTACTGAATGTATCCAATTGCGTAGAGCAGCTCTGTCGCTAAATAAACAAAAAAGAAAAGAAAACTTAAGGCAGGCCCCGCACGATCAGATCCAAGAGAACAATCGAAGGCCCATTGGGCCGTTGTGTTGCGGGGGAGGCTTATTGTTATTATTATTATTATTATTAAATGGAACGTTACGATTGTGACTATATATCTCTTTAGTTTACTTACGTACCTACACCCCTGTTAGTCGCTTGCATGTGATGTCGATGTAGGGGAGAGGAGTTTATGATCCTCCTTTAGACTGGAGGACAGGCGTGCTCTCTCTCTCTCTGCACATGTATAATACCTTTTACTTTTCCTCTCTCTCTCTATCTATCGCTCTCCCTCTCTCTTTCTCTCTGCGGTCCTATAATGTATAGAGGGTAACGCGCTTGGACGCTTACTTCTGCATGGCTATATACTTTGACGCTTGAGTGTGAGTTAATTTATTTTTATTTATTTTTTTTATTCAATTTCTTTTTTTTTTGTATTCTTACGAGTGATTTTTTTAAATCTTACACGTTTATATTTATCTACTACGTAAATGGACATTCGTGCAAAATTTTGTAAATATTTCAAATTTTCACATTTTATTTATATTTTTTATTTGTTTTATGTAATTTTTTTTCCTTATACTTCATTGTTTATAAAATAACAAATATAAATAAAACTACGACAAAGTCATAAGCATATATACAGATTTTTCCAATAAGGCATAAAGAAAAAGATTTTTTTCTTCTTTTTTTAATGAAAAAATTTATTTTCTTCATATTCTCGAGTGAGTGTGAACGCATGCGTAGTGACCAAAATTTCGCGGCTGTCGCATGCCGGGGCTTATACGCTAATTACATTTGTGTGTGTGTGTGTTTGTTACAAAAAAAAAAAACCGTAAGGCGTCCGGATGGGGAACCCAGAATCTGCGATTCATCGTGAAAAAGTGCGTAAAAACCAATACGAGTACATTACTGCGTTCTTCGAAAGCTCAGGTACCTCGAGACAGTATAATTACAGTGTTAGTGTGTAAGAAAAAAAAATGTTTTCAATTGCGTCAAATTACCGATGTTCGTCGATATATGTACATTTCTTGGAGCGACGTACTTTATAACCGATCATTGCTCCAAAAAATAAACGATATTATGTACTGTTAACATCATTTTTACATTTACATTTTTCTCTCTATATTTAAATTTTTTGTATTCGTAGTTTAGAGATTTTTTAATAACTTTTTAAACTTTTTAAACTTTTTATACATCTTTCTCTCTCTCTCACCTTTTTTCAATTTTTTATCTATTCTTTCACACTCTTTCTCCACTCTGGCTTTTCTCTCTTTCTATCTCTCTATTTACTCCGCACGTCAGTTTCATAAACGGTCGCAGGGAGACGTTTTATTCTTCGCCTGCTTTTTTTTCTCACAGCGTTTCTTGTAAAGGACTAACACTATATCTCTTTCATCTCAACTAACGTGATATAAGTTTACAGGAAACGCATTCTATACATATATACACTTCGCCGTATTTTACGTGACGATAGTGTGTATATCAAAATTTGCTCGGTCATTAAAAAAAAATGTAGTCCAAGGAATCGTCACACGACGAAAGTCTAAGGTAATCCAGGACCGTTTATAAACGACTAAATAGCTTCAAATTTATTCCAATTTTTTAAATAAAATTTTATAAGCATTAGATAAAGTGAAGTATATTTTCTATAATGTTACATTATGTATTTAATGTATAATGTACTTGTTATTAACTTGAAGCTTCGGAGTATCAATTTTTCTACTTTTTCAATTTCTTAACATTCTTAAACTCGATCCAATGCTGTCAATTCATGCTGGGGCAACTCATAAGCTGGTGGACTGGGTAAACATTTTCAAGCGAAATTTTTTATATCTCACGTTTTTTAATAATATTACTACTACTACTACTTTTACGATTTTTTAATCTTTCTTATATATGTATTATCGTCATTTTTCACATTTTTATATCTACTAGTTCTCACTCACGTTATTTCTCTCTTTCTCTATATCTTCCACTTTATATATACATCTCTCTCTCTCTCTTTCTCTCTGTCTTTCTTCTTATACCTCTAATTTCTCTTAATCTATCTCTCTTTTTTTCTTCACTTTTTATATATGTATATCCTTTTTATATTTATTATTATATATTACTAATGTAGATTAGCGCAAACACGTCGCTTTTTTCATGTTTATATATCATATATACTTGTATACTCTTACTCTTCTCTCTTTCTCACTTTCTCTTTCTACCCCTTTTTAACTATATTATATCTACTTTTTTATCTTATATATCCAACTTTTAAATATTATATTTAAATTTAAGTACACACTGACACACTATTACACACGTCTTTTTATATAATATATTATATATTTTTAACTATCATATACACATCACACATATACATCGCACATACACACGAACATACAACAATTTTTCAGGATTATTATATAAAAATTCAAGAGGATTGGGCGAGCAATGAATTTCACTGATGAATCTTTCTTTTCTGCTTTTTTTCTCAATATAGGGGTGTACCTTCGAAGAGTCCGACGCTCACGCACAGTCCGACTATGTACGGTGATGCTCTAAACGCAAACCTCCAGGTAACTATCTAAATTTTCTACTTGATTCAAGTCACTTTTGCATAACACTTGTGATAATATACTTATAATCTTGGTGCGTTGTGAAAATTTTTTTTTTCTTAGAATAGTTGGAATAATTTTTTAAGGATTTTGAGTATGGATTGTAGTTAATTGTTGGGGGCCTTTTTGAGTATTTCCAGGCCGCTCTCGGTGAGTCGAACATGGGATTTCTGAGCAATTCCATGTGCACGTCGACAGCGACGAGCCCGGATAAAGAGCACAACATGCCCCACAATGATCTAATGTAAGTACCTTTGTTAGAGTTTTTTTGGGACAAATTATATCAGCTGATTTCAATTGTATATCGATTAACTTGAAAAGTTCACTACTAAAAGTTAGGATAATGATGTATCATCATGTTACACAGAATATCTCAGCTATATTGCACATCATACCCGATAGTATTTGTAACCATAAGATGAATATTTTAGAAGGAGAGTTAAATTAAATCTTTATTTTAAAACAGAACAATTCTCCAACATACGGTGTTGATAATTTTTTTATAGGTACTTCTCAGTTTTAATATCATATCCATATCGATGCGCCAGAAGAAGAACATTAATAAAAATTTGTCTTATTAAAAAACATGAATAAAAATTTGTCTTATTGAAAA
>JAYJLV010000046.1:9584503-9595384 GCA_036873485.1 Torymus texanus
ATATTTTTCAGTAAGACAAATTTTTATTGATATTTTTCAATAAGACAAATTTTTATTCATGTTTTTCAGGAAGACAATTTTTTATTAATGTCCTTCTTCTGGCGCGTAGATATAAGAAAATTTTTATTATTTTTCTGATAATACTATATTGTTGTACGTGTAAGTGCCAAATATTCAAGGATCGTCATATTCAATTTGATTTTAATTTTGGTATTTTATTTATAAACCCTGTTTAAAATATTTTCTTAAACTCTATTAACTTTGTAATTGAATATTTATGAGCAGTTTTTATTTATTAAATGACGAAGATAATTTTTACATTGACCTTTGGTAAATCTCCTTCATAACCTTTCCCCCGCGGAAAAAAATTAAAGCTAATCTAACTTGTTCACACCAATAAAATCAATTGGTTTAGGAAAGACTTCATAAAAAAGAGAAAAAATTAACTTCATTAATATCAGGAATAACATTATATTTAAAATGCCAATGTCAATTCTACAATTAAATCAACTGTATCAAAAATAGAATAAATCATTAATTTTTTTCCGTGCATCTACAAATAAATTCCCATCGCCTTTTAATCCTCTACCAAACTTTCTTCTTTGACCACCGCAACATAAACTAAAATATGAAAAAAACACAACAAAAACACAGGAACTCACCGCTGGACGACTCGGGTATGCACATAAAGCAAGAGGGTCAGAGCCCCGAGGGTGGCAAGCTTTCGAGGCTGATAAAACGTGAGTTGATGGAGGCGCCAGCGGAGCCAGAACCCGACGACGAGACATGCCCTGATGAGCGCGACTACCCGGATAGCCATCCTGGTCACGACTCTGGCCCTGACGAGGATATGGCCGAGGACCTCTCGATGGCGCCCGATATACTCGCGCCTGAGGACCACTGCGACGCGTAGAGGCACGCGCCTGCCCTGATGAGCGCGTGGAATTAGCTAATCTGTCGCAGAGGTGAGGAATTTATGATCTGTGCGAATGTCTGTGCGAGTGTTTGTACTGCTCTGGCTATAATTATTATCGTTTTTTTTACCAAGTTTTTTTTAATAACGAATACAGAGATTATATGTTTAAGGTTGAAAATTTTTAGTTTTTCTTTTCTGAATACCATTTTAAAATAGTAATGAAACTCCAGCTTTATGTTTAATTTTTTGTGTTACGTTTACTTACAGTTGATTCTAATAATAAAAGAAAAGTCATTTAAAAGATTTATATAATACTTAAATAGTACTTTTCGGTGCTAGACCGTAAAATTACATTTTACGGCCGAGTAATGAACATTATTTTCTGTCATACATGTCCGTAAAGTACGATTTTATAGACGAAAAACAGTTCGAAAAGTACGTACTTTACGGACACGTATGACGAAAAATAATTTTGCGAATTCGTTAAAAAAAAGTTACTACATATACTATTTTAAAAAGTCAAGGACATAATATTTTACGATTAAATTGACAATTGTTGAACAATAAATTCAATAAAAACCATCTCTTACAGCACTGCTCTTCGATAATACGAAGAAGCGCTGGCATTTATCCGGCTACGAGGAGGGACGCTTTTCCAAGGCTAATTCCCGAGGAACCGCAAAAATTCCGGAACCCCCCGAGTAGTAGTTATACACACCGTGGAATCCGGCCGAGAATCTATACTCGATAGTAGAAAGAAAATAATGCCCGACGGAGAGAGAGAAAGAGAGAGGAGAATCAGCGACTACGCGGATACGTATATATAAACCAAAAAATAAGTAACCAAGAAAACCACCGCACCGGGCTTCGCTTTCCTCGGGACATTCGCTCGCCATATCCGAGAGTCACGACAAGTGATACGAAAGAATTACGTATATAAGAGAAAGAGAGATAAAGAGAGAAAGAGAGAGAGAGAGAGAGTAAGAGAGTAGCCGGACCGCGGCGCGATTCATCGATCCATATCTTTAACCAAGCAATTAAGACAAACAACGATGTATATTCAGAATAATGAAATGAAAGAAAAAAAAAAACACAAAAATAAGAATCAACCACAACTTTAGAGGAGCTTCATTCTCATGTATATTGCGTGTACGACCGATTATTATGTATAGAGAGCGAGAGTAAAAGAGCGAGAGAGACACATATACACAAAAACACACACAGATACGAGGAATGCGCTAAATGAATAGTACGTGTATGACTGTACGAACGCGCATGCGCGCGCGCGACGCTTTCATTACGTTGTATATTGTAATAGTTGACTTTTATCCACTTATATATACCACGTAGATAGCCGTGTGTCGTTTTCTCCTCTGTCGTTGATATATCTATACCCGAGCCCTCTTTGATTTCTTTTTTGCGCGCGTGCACGCGAGAGAGGGAGAGAGAACGCGAGCGAGAAAGAAAAGATATATATATAAATATAACGAGTAACATTTAATAGGCTAATAAACGATTATATAAACGACCGAGGTGTGAAGAGAGAGAGAGAGAGAGAGAGAGAGAAAGAGAGAGAGAGAGGAAATGAGTGAGCGAATAAGAGAGAAACGTAGGATATAAGAGACGGTTACCAAAACGCTGTTGTATCGTGAAAAAACGCACGCGCGTGTATACAACTGTAGATAATTAGCAAGAATGCAATGAGTATGTGTATGTGAGAGGATTCGAATCCAAAGATATATACACACGTGAGAGAGAGAGAGAGCGAAAGAGAAAGAGAGAGACAGCGAAAGAGAGAGAGCGAAAGAGAGAAAGAGAGAGTAGTGATCTTTATACGGTACAACGCGACCGCGAGAATTGGACTTTTTATCACACGCGTATATATAATATATATATATATATAGGTGGAATTACGTATAGAAAAGAAGGAGAGAGTACGTCGGGGACAGCGCGAGTTTGACTGAATTTAATTAATAAGGATTTCCTTAGCGAGCGCGCTGAAAATTGTAAATATTTTTATATTATATAATAATAATATACGCGTATATAATTATATTATCCGGCTGCGACATTTGATTGGCGTTGTCGGGGTTTTCAGAATTGGAGGAGAGAGATTCTCGCGTTGGTGTTATTAATATTATATACGCGAAGGTGTGATTCTTTCGTATCGTTGATGTTTTTACCGAATTTCTGTCTTTTTATATATATGTATTATATTAATTATTGGAAGGAATGGAATATTGGTTTCTTCTTAAGTTTATATAACGTTCGTAATGTTTTTTTTTAATATGTATAATTTATTATATGAGTTTAGATTTTATCGAAAAATTGTAGTTGAATTCTTTTTAATTAAATTTGGTTGAACTTTCATTCTGTATACATACTTCCACTATTGACTCGTCATGGCGATATATATATATATATATCACAGAATTCCTGGGTCTATAGCGACTGATGGAATTATTTCATCAATCAAAAATTCGTTCAATTGTAATCCGCTCTTTAGTGATATTTGAAGCTTATTATATATTATATGTGTTATTTAAAAAAAAAAAAACGATCTCAACGATTCTATACTACTAATAATTGTACATAGTTTCTCACGCGTGTCTCTAACAGTTACTGACGCATTTAACATTGAACCCAGGAATTCCCATTGAGCCTGCAATTCAAAATTATTCGTTTCTTTCTATATACGACGAAAAAAAAATAAAAAAATAAAAGCGATCGCGCGAGGATCGTGAAAGATTCACACATTATACATGGAAACCATCATACAAATATGACACCGACACACACAGACCTACACGTATACAACACACAGAGAGCGCCTGTATAGTTTTACCGCGTAAGTAGCAATTCGCATTCGCTCGCATACGAAGTATGCGCCCGGGATACGATTTTTATAATAAACGATAAGTACATATTATATATATATATAAATATATATAAACGAATTTTCTTGACGTGCGCGTGCGTATGTAGGCTGCAGCTGATCGTGAGTATATATGTATGTGTGCGCGCGCGGGAGAGTCGAGGAAAAAAATAAAGAAAAAAGGTAAACAAAATAGTCGTGTTTAACTTTCAAATTCAGAAATAATGAAAAAAAAATAACGGCGAACGGCATATAATAATAAAAAAAGCGGTCGAGGAAGTCTTATAAACGAGTAAACAAAAAAAAAAAACTAAAGGAAACGAGTATAAAAAAATCACTACGTATGCACCCCTACATAAAGAAAAAAAATACACATATATACGTATACGTATAGGAATATAAGGCAAAAAAAAAAAATTTAGCAGGCAAAGATTTACCTACCTATCCTCCCCCTTCCCCCTCTACCCCTACACACATACCTCCTCCTCCCCGACGCTTCGAGAGCTCTAAGTATACGCTTGCGAGGGCAACGGCGACGGCGGCAGCCAGTCACATCCCCCCACCACCACCACCTACCCCTGCGCTCTCGGCGAGACTATTATAAAAAAAAATATCGGTGAGAGAGAGAGAGCGAGAGAGAGAGAGAGAAGAAAGAGCACCGAGGAAAAGTCATTCGAAAGAGTTCCGTGAGAATCAAGTGAGAGAGAAAAAGAAAAGAGAGAGTTACGAGTATACGAGTACATTTGTGATTTGTGAGTTATATATATATATATATATAATATATGGGTTTTTGAAGTGTATGATGCTGCACGTGCCACGCGGCCATGCGGAGATAAAAAAAAATTTTGGTGCTGAGCTTAATTTTAAAATTTGAATTGCGCGCACCGCCGCGAAACTGTGGCGAGGGAATTTAATGTAATTTTTTGTACATATAATATAGATTACGTGTATAACGAGAGATACAGGGGAGATACGTTACGAATAATCTTTTATCTATTTTTAAAAAAGTCGAAACGAAATTCGGTAGTTTGAAAACGAGATTGAGTCTTTAGAAATATTTTAACTTTTTAAAAGTAAATTTTAACGTTTCTGACGAGGGTAGCGTTGTTTAACTGTGACGTATATATAAAAAGGTGTCAAAAGCCTTGATTCTTATCTTTCATTCGCTCTTTCAGCAGAAACCGATCATATTTATATATATATTTATCAATATATATCCCAATATTATCATATCACCGAGTGATGTAAACTTTGTAATGAATATTTCAGTATAAGGGAGTATTAGAATTTGTTTTCTTTGAATTAGCTACAAAGTATTTAGATAATTAATTATCTAAAAAAATTGAATTCTAAATTCATTCAGCACAATCAAAAATTTGAATCTTTAAATTAAATTTGGCACCTATAGCACGGTAATGATTTAGAACGATTGGACTATTGTTAATCATTAAATTATTAAACTATGTTTTGTACGTTTTATACGAAAAAAATAACGAAAAAAAAAAACAATCGAGGAACTTTTTCCAGTAACTTTTCATTCGTGAGCAACGAAAACGAAAGAGAGAGAGTGAGAGAGAGAGAGGGAGAGAGAGAGAGACAGAGAGAAACGAACGTGAAACTTTCATTGGATCACGCGAGAAACATTTCTTATAGTATTAATTGCGCGCGCATATGGCAAAAATCAAATTTCTGTCATAATATAGGCTGAGAAAAGTGTTGCGAAGCGAAGGAAATTTAAGATGAAATTGTTATAACGACGTAAGGTTTTTTTAAAAATGATAAAAAAAAAATAAAACAAACGAAAAAATTTCAATTAAAAATTTTTTAACTCACGATGTATACAATCTCTCTCGAGCGGATTTCAATGATAACTTTCACACACCCTCCCCTTTGTGAAAACTCGAATAATCATCAGACGGCGTCGCTATATCAGTATACTCCGAGTTTGTTGTACGCAATTCGACAGTACATGAAATGTACGATTTATGTAAGCGAGAACACGCGAGGAAACCTAGAAGAGGAAAACGAAGAAGAAAATATCGTAATGTAAAACTTCAACGGAATGTCGTAGTCGAAGTAATCTAACATTCCAGTTTTTCTTTGCATCGGACACTATGACACACTCACACACATGTATACAGACGTACGAAGAATTTTTATTCAATGACGATAGTCCTTATATATATATATATATATCAATTGCGAGTGAAAAAGTACTACATACTTACTCTTGTCATCCACAGGAAAGGTATACAAGGCGTGTATGTCGACGATATTATCTCACAACAACACCATACGTTTATTTCGCCGGAATTTACGCTCATTTTATATATATATAAAAAAAAGAAAGAAATGGAAACAAAAAAGAGGAAGAGGCATAAAGTATTTTTTCACCGATCATTTGTAATTCTAGTTTTTACCTTTTTATATGGACGAAAATTTAATCCGAGTACGAAGAGAAGAGGACGAGGAACAGACAGAATTGTAGGAAGAGTGAAACCAATTTGTTCCAGGGGTTTTGATCCTGCGACTTTCAAACGCTCGCGTTTTTTCCCCTCAACGTCACACAACGCACGTTGATGAAAAAAGAAACGAGAATAAAGAAAAAAAAAAGATGAAATGAATTTATCGTTGTTATACCATTGTTAAATACTGCCTAGGGATAATACGAGTATAATAAGTTTCGTTCGATGTACACGCGTCGCGCTCTTTTGTATAAATTTTACATATATTATACGTAATGTCCTTCTCTATTACAATTATTATATATTGCGCGTGTATAATCAATCGCCCACGATATCACATTATATATTTGTATATACATACATCGAGACTCGCGAGAGTGAAAGAAGAGAGAGATAGAGATATAATTTTTTGTTTTCCTTTTTAAGTGATACGAATCTTTTTTGATGATTGTATATAGTAGATCTTACTTGATTGCGATAATAATGCTTATACGATATATGGCTTATTCGTTACCTGCAAAGTCTGGATCAAGACCCTTGCTTCTCCCCCTTTTTATCACAATTACAAAACCACAATACACATAAATACACACACGCGCACACACGTTAATAATTTTCTGCTTTCGAGGAACGGATCTGTCGATGTCATGCTTCGACTACGCAAAGTGTGATACTTGTATACTCTATGCGCATAACTCTATACTCCCCCGCCTGTCCCCCCACCCCCTCAACTGTATATCAGCAGCGCGGTTGAAGTACGAAAATGACGAGTAGTTTTTAGATATACGATACCAAAAAAAAAAAAAAAAAATTACAATTTTCGTGCTTCGACTCTCGTCTCACGTACATACGCAGACACAAGACCGCAAATAGATAAAAATTTCGCCGGATCGCCGCGCGCGCGCTTGTAAACGAATACCAATGGGATATATAAGTTTTACATAATGCAGAAAAGTAGTATAAGTATACAGCATGCGGGTAAAAAGTTAATTGTACATCGATTATCAACGAGACATTTCTTAGTTGCAGTATGTACATGTTAGTATTTTTGTATGAGTAAATCATTCACGAACGAAATCGCATTGGAATTTGTGTACATACGCGCGTAGGCGTCTTTTTACATATAGAACAAGACAAATTTAATTGTGCAGGCCTTTTGTGACTATCGAAGCGACACAACAATATATTATGTACATCTCGCATAGGATCAAAGGAAACGAGATAACTCATACGATGACGATATGAAGAAATGTTGAAGCTATATGTTATATTGACAGTTTATGTTGTTGACACGAGAGGCGGAGTGAGAGAGAGCGAAAGAGAGCGAAAGAGACAGAGGGTAATGACGATTCAGAGCGTGCCATTTTGGGCCCATTTCATAATGTGTATCGCAATGCTCCTACTTTTAAGTCTATGTATTGTGTAAAATGAAATAATAAGGATTCGACACATAGAAGACTTTTTCTGTAAATAGTTAATTGACGAGGCATTAGGTATTTACCTAAATATACGATTTACGAATGATACTGAGTTGTAGATGTTTTTTTATTTACCCTTCCAAATGCATTTTTGTTTTTAAAGAAAAACGTATTATTTTGTTCAATAAAATTAAATTATTTAAAAAATTTGAAAAATTATTACTTGCCCTATTGTAGAAAAACAAAAGAAATTTTCAAATAAATAAATGTGAATAATGTGTAGAGACAATGAAATATTAAACAAAATTTTTTTTAGGATTCTGTCTTGTTTATTTTAATTTTCTTGAAATGTGGAAAAAATTCAGTTCAATTTAATTATTCAGTTCAGTTCATTCAAATTGATTTACCAACTATTGCTTACTTTTCCTAGATCTTATTGGTAAATTACAAAATTCTTTTATACTTTTATACATCTTTACATTACTTAATATACAAATTTAAAAACTTCCCTCAAATTATATTAGTTTCTTACATTTGTAAATGTGAACTATACTTCAAATGTAAATAAAAAATGCACAGTAAAAATAACCTACTTAATACAATGGATAAATTGTATAAAATCTAAATTTACATAATTTACGTAAATTATGTTTAGTTCTTTTTTGGTCAGTATTGTCTACTAAAGTTTCCTCGGCGAACAACTGGCTGCATTCTGTTTGGTGGCGTTATGGAAATATCTAAATAATCACCAATGGTAAACCTAAAAGAGCAAAAAAACGCATATCAAATAAAATTTAATAAAAATATAAAATTTATTGATCGATATAAATTTGCATTTAATAAATTTTTACAATTATATGCATGCATTAATTTTTTAATTACATTGAATTAAATGAAGACTCTAGCTATTCGATCATCAGATGTACAATTCATGTCAAGTATAAGTGTCAAAGTAAACTACCTGTATACTTATCAGTATTTTTTTTTATATTTATGATTAGATTCATTATATTACCTTATACATGTGTATAATAAAATTTTTTTATACAAACCTTGCTAAAGCTAAAGTTTTATTATCATCTGCACCCTTTTGTCCTGAACAAGTAACACCAATTTCTCGCATTCTGTATCCAGACATTCTTGGTTCAGGTGTAACTAGAGAAAATTCAAAATATGTTCCCTTGCTTCGTGCATCTGGATTTACTTCTTTGACTAAGGCTGTTATTTCTCTCAATGTGGCATCCATCCTATAATTGAAATGAATCGATAAATTACAAATTCTACAACATTGTTGTAAGTTGTAGATAACAACAAAAACAATAACTATAAAAAAATAAAGTTTATAAACAACTTTTGATGTTAGTCATATATTGATTACCAAGTATAAATTTGTAACTCATTTGATGGTACACTCCCTCTAGAGTATTCCATAATGTTGTGATGCCTTCCAGTGTTACAAAATACTCTCAACAGAAGTGGACAAGTCTGAAAATTCAAAAAGTCTATAATTATTATCCCCTTCAAGTTATACGATGTTCGTGAACACAATTTCAAATAAAACGTCGTTCAACCAAACAAATTAAAGGTTAGGAAGGTTATGTTTTCAATTATTCACAGAAATTCACCTTTTCTCTGTCCACGGGTTTGTCGGGAATTTTGTCATCGACGACCATAGATTCTACAGCCGACGCCATATCAAAGTGAATTTCCTAATAAGCAATAATAATTATTTCGGAACAGCAAAAACTTATCAACGATCGCATGCACAACCAACGCCGCACCGGGTCCAGGTCAGGTATATTTACATTTACAAAAGTTTCTCGACTGATCAATTCTGGACACGCCTCGTGTATCTTGACGGACAAAGTACCCTATTCCTATTCATAATTAAAAATTGTTAGTTTAGTTCTATTCGTTGTACACGATTAAAATACATTTACACAGAATTATATTGTCAAAATACTTTAACAAAAATAATTTCCCACGAGTGATTTTTTTAAAATTAAAATATTACAAGTTCTATGACGAAAGCAAACAGATTGTGATCGTCAGAAAACGCTAGATTTTTCTCGAAAAAGACCTTGATTGGTTACAAATCGTTACGCGGCAAGTCTGCGTCTCTATTTGAAAATGGATAAATGGGAACGTGAGATATAAACAAAAATAAATTTGAAATATGATAATTATTTAATAATTATATATTATTGATTTTAAATATGTAAGTTAAACAAGGAATTCTCATTTAATTATAACTTTTTTTGTAATTATATAAAGATAGATAGATATGAGTTAGAATATTAAAATTGTTCATCACACATCAATTATGTAAATTTTACAATTTAGTATTATAAACGATTGAAATTCAAATAGGTAAGAGATAAATCCGCATACATTTAAATAATTTTTTCGAACAATCAACCGTTTCTAATTGCACGGATGATGAATAAACCACAAATATAGCAACACAATAAGTGCTTCCGGCTACAAAAATAGAATTTTTTCAAAAATGATGTAAAACGATCATTCACGACATTTTATTCACAATGAGTTACACGTTTCGCATTACACAGCAAATTTTCGGCGATAAGTACTTGCAAGGCATTCCCTGAAACTTCTGAATAAGCATGTATCATGTATATTATGTCCTTCTATATTATATAGATATGTATATACTTGTAAAGTCCCCCGATCGCAGGCGCGCGCTTGCGCTAATCAGCTGACAACAAAACAATAACACATACGCGCATTTTAGGACAGCGCCAAAGTCAACACTGAATTCTCACTCTTATATTATACCCATCCGCATATAATTACATGTGCTTATTTGTACACTATTTTCAACCGTATTTCGTGATAAAAGCAGCCGAGAAGACGGGAGAGAGAAATTCCATCAGTCAAGAGATGCGTAAACAGATATAGCGACGTTGTTGTTGTGTGAAGTAACGTGTGTATATGTATACAGCTCTGAGCTCTCCTCGTTGCTCTTATATACTTCACAATAGGTATATAACTCTATATATATATATATATATATATATAGATCCGGTGACTTCGAATACATTCGAATCTCGGAGATCTGCGAGCATAACAACTTTAAGCAATATCTCTCGTAGCTTCGATAGTTGAGGTTAGACAAGCCGAAAACGTACGATTATATACATATATATATATATATATATATACACACGTGCAAATATACATACACAC
>JAYJLV010000046.1:9595484-9629774 GCA_036873485.1 Torymus texanus
GTTGAGGTTAGACAAGCCGAAAACATACGATTATATACATATATATATATATATATATATATATACACACGTGCAAATATACATACACACATATATAGGGGCAAACGAGTATAATCAGGAGCATAAGTAAGTATGCGAGATAAGAAGCCCGGAGGAAAGTCAACCAGCGGCCTGCATTGACGCTGCAGTGTCGCTCCGGAGCAGCGCAAGAGCGGACGACGGATCGTGTATGTGTGTTTTTTTTATTATTCCGCACTCGTTCGTCGTAGTAAGTATATATTACACGCGCGCCAGTGGCTGTCGTCTCGCACGCGTTTTTTCTTCTTATCGGCGGCTACACTGTTACAGCCGAGATTAGATTCCCTCTCACTCGTTGGGCCGTGCGGTAAATGGAAAGGAGGCTGCTGCAGCTACTGCTGCTGGAGGCCCAAGTTTGCCTTCGACAGAGGTGCAAATAGCATCAACACATCATTCCTGCATGGTGTATCCTGCGGTGAGTAATGAGTTTTTTTAATGTACAATGGTGTGGGAGGCTTGCGTCAGTGTTTCAGTATGAATGGGAAGTATGATGTAAGTCTGCCGTGAGTAGAGTGATATCGGAAAGGGATATGAGTCTGCAGGACTTTGTGAATCTGGGGTTTCCCCTTGTGGCGAATTAGCATATTGCTTAAGAACTAAAGCTTTTCCTTTATCAATGGAATGGTATAAGTGTTGTCATTAGGTTCTTAATCTACAGTCAAAAACGATTGTGGTAATCTAATTTTGGGAGCAAAAAGTCTCACACTGGAATATTAAGCATTAATCAGAATTTATATCAGAGGACTTTGCATAACCTCAGTATTTTATTTATACATAGACAGTGTTTCATGCGATATTTAAAAATGATAAAAATAGCTTATGATATCATCCAAAACTAATCTTTATTGATGTTTCATGTATTCTTAATTAGTTGCACTTGAATTGAAGTCTTTTTAATTTGCTCGATTAGAATATCCATTTGAAATTTAGCTGTACTTTGCAGTATTCTAATTTGGAAGCAAATAGCTAATTTTAATCAGCTGTTTAATATTTCACTGTAAACTTGTTAATGATGTAAGATTTTAATATCACTTAAACATTTATAAGTTATAGACTATCTCAATGTAAAAAGAAAACAAAAAGTAACACTGATAAACGTATATTTGAAGATTACAATTCTTTTGCCGATTCGCATTTAAAATTCATTTCCATTGATTTATATTAATTGCTTCTTGAATGTGAAAACAAACACATTTAATAACTGTTACAATGAATTCAATATGGTATTGTTTGTTTCAGGTTATGAAAAACACTTGGCATATCTCCATATCATAGCAGACAGTTAAAATGGTAAGCAAATTACCGCAAGAATTCAGGAGATACAACCGGAATAGGAATCAGTTGAGGCACATTTTTAAGGAGACTCAACGGGTTCTGGAGGTGATAAGCCTTGAGAATTTTTTTCCGGGAGGTAAGTCATTAACTAAGTCAGGATTAAGAAATAATTATTATCCTCGATGCACAGATAAATCATAATAAACTTATTGGTTCAGTGGAATATTTTACTGAGGGGAAAGTCTTGTCAAAGACGTAGGTCTCGATTGAGCACACACTTGTCTTAAAACTATTATTAGACTTTGATAATGATTATATATGAGTTCAGATAAATTCCTTATATTTTACATTTTTTCTTTTATTAAGGGTTGACATTCAATAAAAATTATTCAGAATTTCGTTAAATTTACTAATCTGTTTTATACTCTTTTTTTATATTGTATCTTCAAGAGATTCAACAACATATTAGTCTTAATTGATTTATTATAAATTCTTATTAACATTTTATTTTTTCTTATGGAAAAAATCTTTCAAGATTTCCTTTAATAATGTTTGTTTTATTTTCCCCTGATGCAATCTTATTCACTCTTTAATGTTTACTAGTACACATTTTAGACTATCAGTTCCAGACTTATCAAATTGCACCTTTTTTTGTTACAGAAAATATCATTGACGAATTACTGCCCACATTGACTTTTGACAAAATCACACATTTGCTGGAAAATTGTCCTGCATTAGTTGTTTTTGGCCAAAATAACAAAGCAAAAGCATCTCTTGTTAACCATATAGTCTCTACTGAAGTTCTTCCAATATGCACTGGTCAATGGCGATGGATAAAAATTGGATGTGGAACTGCAAACAATGTGAATCTCACTTTAGGATTGGAATACGAAGTTGTAGACAAATTGCAAGCAAGTGAAAAACCATGGACTACACTCCCGGTAGAAGACTTGATGGAATCAGGGAGTGTGGATCCTAACTGCCCCACAGTACTTGAAGTCAAATTAAACCAGCCAAACCTAAAAGATGGTGTTCAAATATTTGTTGTACCAGACGCAGGTTGGTAATCAACCAGTCATCCACTTGTGAAAATATAATTTTTATTTTTCAAACATTTAAAGGTTTTTTATTCCATTAAATAATTTTTATAAATCAAAATATATTTTTTTTATCTTATTTGTATATTTTTCAAAATACATACTTTCAGCATTTATTTAGGTTAAGTAAATTAATTTTACTGTCCTGATTAATAAGTAAAATGATATCTGTTGAACTTGTTCGTTTATCACAAGATTAAATATTTATCATTCACAAAAATTGAGATCTTTTAAAATTAAATCTATTTGTCATTTATATGTTATAAAACACTTAGTATTTAACATTTCATAAAAATTCTTATTTTAATTAAATTATTAATTTTAGGTGCCGTTCAAATACTTGCCAAAGGAGTGTTCAAAATTTTACCGGTCTTTCTGTACGCTTTGGGTGATCAACCGCTATCGAACGAAAACATGGAAGAGCTACGAAATTTGAAAGAAACCTATCCGTACAATCCAATCCTATTTGTCTCCTCCTTATCTCACATAACATTCGACAGCTTCGACAGCGGTGAACTGACGAAATCGGAGCAACGCAGACTACAGAGTAAAGTCGTTGAGTCCGGTGAGTCCGCGAGTTCTGCGAAAGATGACTCGCTGTTGTCGAGTTCGACACAGGATGACTCCTTGAAGTCATCAGGAAGACTGGACTCAGTTAAGGAATGCGACGATGGGTTGAACCTGGATAAGATTAACTCCCTCGGTATAACGTGGCTTGATCAGCTGACCGATTTAGGTTTCATGGGTGAGACGGTGGATGTTGATCAAAACTCGTGGTTCACAAATGGACAGTTTTCTCATAGAAGTGATTTATTAGACGTCACAAAACTTGGTAAACAATTCTTTACCGCCTTTATATTTTCAACAATGCAGTTCTTTATTGCTATTCATCTAACAGTAATTTTTGTATTTACATTACAGACCGAACCCTTTACTTTGTAAGAAGATGCCTTCAAGCTTATCTCGTGAACGTGAGCAACGAGCTCAACGACGTGCACACGACAAGCCTGCGAAAATTCATCCTCAGTGCCTTCGACATGGCGCGCGAGATTCAAATCACACCTAAGCGAATACAGTACGCCCAACAGAAGGAATCCGAGCTCTATTCCAACCTGATGAAAGTCGTAAACGCGAAACAGGAAGAACTCACGGAACTTATACACGAAACCATACAGGAGATGAAGGACGAGATAGTCCAGGCGCCGGATAACGTGAATCTCTACCACAACATTCCTCTCGCGAACGGAGAGCGTGTTGAGTGGGCGGCTACTGTAAGGGCAGCCACGACTGAAGTACAAAGGCTAGTGCTGACAAGGCTGGGCGAAAGGGTGGCTAAACAGCTCGTTAATTCGGTTAATTGTCTGAGAGATACGTTCGTGGGCACCCTCCAGAGGTGCCTTCTAAGCTTGGAGAAAAGCTACGAGCATGATACTAGTTTAACAGGTATTTATTTACCCAATTATAAAATGTATAAAATATCATAAAATTTACGATTTGTCAAAGTTATTGTAGTATTACCATTACATGAAATATGAAAAGAAAACGTTAAGAAACATAATTTTTTTGTAAATTTTTTTACTAATATTGGAACTTTATAATATTTACAGCTAGCGACGCCTTAAAACAAATACTCTCAGCGGCCTACAATGTCGAACTGCATAACTCCTCGCCCTCGCTCATTCACTCCTTTCTCGAGCGTACGCGCCAGCTGTTTAAATCAATGCCTCTACCCTGGGCTCCTACGCCCATCCTCAACGCGGCCTGGAGGCGGAAAGTCACAATCGATGTCTTAAACTCGCTAAGTGCAGCGCGCCTTGCACGCACCATATCCACGCAGTTCCGCGACAAAGTGAAAGCATCCCACGACACATTCCAGTCCGCTTTACGGTCGCTGGAAAATCATTATTCGGGTAAACTAGAGAGGACGGAAGAACAGAGGATAGCCATCAGGAAATACCACGCGCCGAGGCTCGCCAAACTGGCTCTCGAGTCGACGTCCATGAGCGATATGGTGAGGAGAGACGAGAGACACACGATTGCGTAACTGATTCCGATTACTACTCTCTTTTTTTTTTAAAAAAGAATGAGAGAACGTAAGGCGAGAAGGAGCGCATATACAAAGTTTAGGAAGCTGAAATTTCATATTTCAGAAGTTATATTTGTATACGGGACTCGAAGCGATTGGATTATGTCACAGTTGAAACCTGACGAAATATTTTTGCATGCGCGTTTGACCTTCGACCGGAAGCACGTATTTTGACTCAATATTTAAAATTAGGATAAAATGTAGCCGATAAAAGAGTTTAAATTAGCGTATAATTCGATAACTTTTATCGCGCGCTATCGTGATTTTTTGCCCTTAAAAAGAAGCGTATTAAGAAATAATTATGATTCACGACATAACGGGAGATGATTGACGAAAGAATAGAGAGCGTTTACCTCTCGCGCAAAAAAATTTGATTAGCCTTGCTTAGAGCTTGAAAATTTGAGGAACGTTTATAAATCGTCTTCCAGATAGTCTTTATCTGCACAGTTCATATACATCTACGAGTCACCCCTCGTAATATACGTCGCAGAGCGTCAATCATGACTCAACTCAATCTTCTCCAACCGCTTAGATAATCGTTTACTTCTAGAAACATAATACGTCGCTGCTGTCACGCTTATACTATTATATTTCCGCTTATATACGCATCATTATATCATTCAGCAGTAACCTCAAGATAAAACAGTAACATTCCATTTGACTTACAGGTGAGATTCGGTATCCCGCATCAGGGCAAGGAGATTGGTCGTGGTCAATATGGTGTAGTGTTCGCCTGTGATGGCTGGGGCGGCGCGCCTGGACCATGCGCCGTTAAGTCCGTCGTGCCGCCCGACGAGAAACACTGGAACGACCTTGCCATGGAGTTTTATTACACGCGATCGATACCCGATCACAAACGTATCGTCAAGTTGAGAGGATCCGTAATCGATCACACGTACGGGGGTGGATATGGTATGGGGGCTGCGGTGCTGCTTATCACGGATAGGATGAGCCGGGATCTGTATTGTGGAATCAGATCGGGACTGAGTTGGCTCGAGAGAATACAAATCGCGATTGATGTGCTCGAAGGAATTCGTTACCTTCATTCGCAGGTAAGGTTTAGCGTTTATTGGGTGGATGAAGTCTTTTGTTGTTAGGAAAAAATATGAAATATTCAATTTGACCTATAAATTAATTTATTGTGTTGAGTTTGATGTAAGCATCTCTAGACAGAGACGTGTATGTGTACACCCCTTTACAAAAATACAAGATATTAGAATTAATTAATGTATCAATAATTTAAAATCATATGTTTTAGGGCCTCGTTCACAGAGACATAAAACTAAAAAACGTGCTATTAGACACGGAAAACCGAGCGAAGCTGACTGACTTAGGATTTTGTATAACCGAGGCGATGATGTCGGGTAGCATAGTCGGCACACCCGTGCATATGGCACCTGAACTCCTATCTGGTCACTACGACAGTAGCGTCGACGTTTACGCTTTCGGAATTTTATTCTGGTACATTTGTGCCGGACACGTCAGGCTGCCATACGCTTTCGAGCAGTTTCTTAATAAAGAGCAGTTGTGGACTAGCGTCAGAAAAGGTAAAAAGATTGGTGAATAAAATGAATTATTATGAGTTTGCATAAGGCACGGAATAAAATTTTGCATTATAAAAATATATAAAAAATAAAGTTTATAATCAAAATTGAAAATAAAAATCTCGTATAACATAAATCATTGATTTTTCGCAGGTATCAGGCCAGAACGTCTGGTAATTTTCGACGACGAGTGCTGGAACTTGATGGGACAGTGTTGGGCGGGCGAGCCATCACGACGGCCGCTTCTCGGTGCCATTCTACCGGTGCTTGAATCCATCCGATCCAAAGCTCTGCGAGGTCAAAAGACCCTCCTCAACCTCGACTCCGACTCTGAGTCTAGGTCAGCCTCGCCGCTTGAAGAGCCACACGATCAGCAACAGCCACAACAAAATGGCTCTATACCTAATGGGAAACCCGTCCAGATGATGCAGAACAATGTCAACCATCATAATAACAACAACGACGACGACAACAAGTACAACAATCACCATAACAACAAGGCCCTAGCGCTGCTGGAGCCCAACAATCAGAGGGGTGAAGTAGCAAGTCCGCTCTTCGTGCCGAACAGGCGCAAAAAAAAACAGCATCAGCATAACGCTATAGTGCGCACCCCTAAGCACCCGGGCTTTCACATGACTAACTTTTTTCACACGAGCGCCTGCTCGAACCTGTATATACAGATGCACGAATTTTGACTGACCAAACACTACCTATCTTTCTTTTTTTATTATTATTTTCTACGTTATTATTATTATTATTATTACTATTATTGTCTTTTATTCTTTTGTTTCTTATACGATTATTGAGATACTGGGATGAGAAACAAGAGTAGCTGGAAAAGAAAATGGTTCTGACACATCTGTTTTACCGAAACTTTAATTGCTCTCTCATTAACAATTAATCTGTGGTCGGTTGACGATCTTATTTTGACTTGAATGATCAATTATTTAAAACTGAGAGTTTTTTGTTTTGTAGAAAAAGTGTTTATACACAAGGGGGAATATTGTAGTTACTAGTACTAATGATAAGTAATTTTAAAAAATCTACCAAAAAAATTATAAATTAATTATAATTAACAAGAATTGAAGTGCCGATAATTTTGATAAACCAGAACTAAGTTATTATCTATTTTACCGACACTTTGATTTTTTACTTTGAAGTTATTGTAGTATTATCATGAAAGGTCTGTAGTCATTGGCTAAATTTATTATACATTAAAAAAGTTCTATAGGTAACAATAAGTTTTACTAAATGTGTGTTACTTAAAATTACGTGTTTAAATGTTTCTCGTACACGTAGCAACAAAAATTACGTGAATAAGTAGAATTTATCGTTAAATCATCGGCAACAACTACAGATTAGTTGTAATTCTATATATATTAAACAAAAAGAAAAATGAAAGTGTCGGTAAAATAGTTTTAACTTTCAAAATCAATGCAGTCTCATCTCGCGAATATTAAAAATCATTTTTAGTCAGTATGGACTTAGAAAAAAGAATATTAATTTTTAATTTATTAACTCTAACAAAAAAAGATATAAATCTTAGCCCAGTGTCCTGCCTGTTCTAAAACGTAGACGCTTTATTTTTTGTGTGTATAGTTCTTTTTTTAGTTTTTCACTTTTGTACGTGCTAAAAAATGTACCTGTTATTGATTGAGCCTCATTGTAATGAAATATTAAAATTTTCAATTTATTAACGATTTAGGAGTTTTCCTTATTATTTATTTGTTTCCCAACATAATTTATGAAATTTTTAATCTCTATTATAAACACTTTACTGTTTATAGTAACAATATCTTGTCATGTATTGTATTTTAAACGATTACTCTTTCCAGCTATTTTAATTAGTAAAAATAAAATATGCATGACACTCTGAACTGTTTGAGTCCTATGATCAAGAATAAGAAATTTCTCACTTACTAACAGATACATTTTACAATGCACTACTTAAGCTTCTTTATTTTTCCATTCCATGTACCATGAGTATTGTACAGCCATCAGTATTAATTGCACATCAGCATTCTCTTACAAATTGACACAAATGCCAAAGCAAATGCGTAATCTGTGTATAACTTTGTACAATAGTATTTTATGTTTCCTTTTATACTCAACACAAATGCTCAATAGTTTTGCATTGTTTAACACAAAAAATATCGATGGCAAATATGACACACTATTTTAATATTATCGAGTAGGCGTAGGTTTTGATAATTTCTCGTTCTTAGTTGAGAAATCATATAGCTTTGTTTTATATTTATATATTGAAAATTTTTTATACAAATTCGGTTTTAAAAAATAAAACCTGATCTTTATATATGAACTATGTGAAAACTATTGAAAGAATGTGAATATTGTATTGTTAATGAAAAGACATTATTGTTACGGAAAAAGAGCTTGTCGATATTTTTGGCGAATATCTCTTACGCGGCGGTGCTCATTAAAATACTAATGGACAACAATGAAAGCGAGAGACAAGCGCCAGTACCAAATGTAAAATTATATATACAACTGTGTTAAGAAGAAATAATAAAAATCTTTAATCAGTTTTGTACTGGCTGTTCGTCCATTGTATTCCTTCCCAATCTGCTTTTGCATGTGTCAGTTTTATGAATATTAAATCCTTGGAATGAAAATCTTCTTTGAGAATGTAATGAAAAATTAGTTGAAGTACATTGTTTTAAGTAATCTTCTACGAAAAGTATGCATAACTAATAATCTATATTCAAATTAATAATGTTTTGTATACTTTTCAAATAATTTATTTCAGTAGGATGCTTATTATTAGTTGTTGAACTATTTTTTCTCACTATCTAATAAACTTCTATAAGTAAGTATTGTGCTTGAAAGTGACTTTGTAATTACATTGCATTAGTTAAATGTTACATGCTTTTATTTACTTAAGTAAATTCAGTTAAATATTAAATAAAATAAATATATTATACATAAATGAATAAATAATAATTTTTATTTTAGGCCAAGAAAAATACTCAGTAATGGAAAGTGATCATCTGTAATTAATCAAATTATCAAGATCAATGAAAAATGTGTTTAAAGGTCAACCAAAATATTTTTGAAGGACAAAACTGCCAAAAAAACTACTCGTCAAATATGATAGATAATGTTTAGTTTTTTTTATGAAAAAACAAAGCTTTTTATAAAATAAGTTACTTAAATTCGTATCTAAAAATTTTTTACGGAAAATATTTTTATCAATTTTATACAAAATATTAGAAAACTTATTTAAATAATTTTTTTATATTGCTAGACATTATAAGTACTAAATATGTAGTTTTTCTAAATTGTGAACACATAAGTCTGTGATAGCTCAGCTGAATTACGAATGATTATAAGCCAAGTTGATGGATTGAATATCCAGTTTAGATGGTAGGACGGACTGATTAGTATATAGGTAATGACAAAAAGGAAAAAGAAAGATATTTTTATCATTTATTTTGGTTCTCAAAATCTATTTAATTAATAAAATAGATATGTAATATAATATATAAACTTTTTTATTTACTATTATATTAAAAATTATTTAACAACCTTAGGGTTAAGTTTTTTAACAGCTATTCTTACACTAAAATATCTAAGTTACTTTTTGCCTTTTCTAAGTCATGTAAAAATTTATAAAATTGATTTAAGTTCATCTCTGTAAAAATAGATTTCACTATGCCATCTTCATCATAAAGAACCTTCAGTTGTAAGAAATTTTTTCCAACTTCATCAGTTCCACTGCTTGCGACTGTCACTGGAATGAAGTATAAGAAAACATTACAAGTGCATAATTATATTAATTAATTTGAATGTGTTTGTTTTATTGTAATATATTATATTTATTGTTTTTAAAAATATTGTTTGTATTCACTATTATAATAAATATTTTTAGAACATATTTAATTTTACAATTATCAACCTTCCCATTTTTATTAAAATTTCTTGCAAATCTTCTATTTATTCTAAAAGTACTATTCAAATAACAAAATGTAATAAAACTTATTAATTTATACATATTCATAATATCAACTAAAAAAAAGTAAAAATCAAGTAAAAAAAATTGGGTTTTAGTGAATATGGTAAAATTCCAAAACAAAATATTGACGAAAAAAAATCTATAACTTCATTTATCAATCAAATAAGTACAATATTTACATAAATAGATACCTCCAAAACGCCACGAAACATCGATAATTTTATTAAGCGGAACGTCTTCCATTTTTCAAGAAATTAAACGGTATCACCACGACCTGCAGTAGTGATTGTAAAACATCGGAGTCCAGCGTTTTTTCATAAAAAAGTTACAGAGACACACTACTGATATGGATATGTCAGATGGCTGTTTACAGAAACCACTGAGCATTAGGTTATATTTATATGTTACGGACCACCTGATAAATGACGTAATAAGGGAAAGTCGGCCAATCAGCGATCAACATTCAAATGTTCAGTCTGCATTCTGCAAAGTCGTGTCGTTCGTAACTAAGCGAAGTGTGGGCTTCTTTGTTCAATAAAGTGGAGTTGAAATGTTTAAAACAAGAATTTATTCACGTAGAACTTTGATAAATTATTAAAAGATACAATTTTTCTCATTATAAACTATGTAATTGACTTATTCGGTGTTTATCTAAGACTGTTGATCTTGCTATCTGTTGCTATTATTGTCAGTACTCACACGTTTTATCAATCAAGATTTTATTTAAAAAAGTATAATATCCATTTTAAAATATGCAAAATATTGATTTTTATAAATATAAAAATTTTATTCTCATTAAGTTACGAGATTTTAAAATTATTTATTGAATAATAAACATGAAATATTACAGTTCGTGAGGTTATGTAAAGATCGAAAGTGCCCGCGCATACTTGTTTATGTTTTGAAAATTAGCACATGTATCATAGTGTTTTTGTTATGTATGTTTGATTTTATTCATACTTTTTAAAAAAATGCTCAAAAAATACTTTCTTGAAAATCACGCTGAAGAACTTTTAGAAATTCTCAAAGATCCTGATGAATTTAAAATCTTTCCTATCTATGTTGAGTAAGATGAATTTTGACTTTCTAATAGCTTTAGCTTTAATAATTTTTCTAGTTAAATCCTAAATACCTGGCATTATTTTTGTAGTTTTATTGTGTTGTTCGAAGCTGATGCAGAAAAAGCACATAAAATCTTAAAACGTCCTAGACAATATTTGTCCCTATGTGATGCTGCAGCTATTGAAGCTCAAGAAGAATTAGTTAAAGAGGGTCTAATAGTAAAGAAAAAAGTAGGTATTTACTGAAAATTGTAATTAATAATTCTTTCTAATTAATTATAATTATTTCTCTTATAGATACGAACAAGAATTCATGGTGTTCCTGAAAACATTGAGCAATCTGATATTGGAGAAATGATCTCTACAGCAGGTTTTGTAGTTCGCATTTCTCAACCATCAGTTTCAATTATTGCTAAACATTTGCTATGTAAAAAGTGCAAACATGTGACTATTGTAAAGGTATGTAAAATTACAAAAGAAATATAATTTCCGTGTATTAGCATATATTTTATAACTTTATTTTTAGCTTGATTGGGAAAGAAGTAAATTTCCAGATATTAGAGAATGTGAGGCATGTAAGAAAAAATCCCTTCATCCTGAATCTTCAATCCAAGAACAAGAATGTGCAGATTATCAAGAGATTAAGATTCAAGTAAATTTATTATTTTAAATTATTTTACTTTTCGTTCGTTATACATGATATTTTTTTTTGCAGGATAAATCTCAAGGTTCTAATACATCAATGACATCTGCATTACAAGTTGTGTTACTTGAAGATTTAGTTGACAAATGCACGTCAGGAGATCATGTTAATATTAGGTATAAAATCTTTTAAAGATTTTCGTATTAAATAAAAAAAAACAGTAATATTAATTAATTTTAACAGTGGTTATCTAATAAGAAAATGGGGTAATATTGTTGAGGGTCAACGTGCAACAGCTACAACATTTATGTTAGCAAATAGTTTATTGATAAGAAGGAAAGTCACAGAATCAGATTTTTGCAGAGAGGAAATCATGAAAATTTTTCGTAATTATTGGAAAAGCTATGAAGAAAAGCCTTTGGATGGCAGAGATAATATTCTTGCATCAATTTGTCCACAGGTATATATTTGTATCATTGGACAAAAAATCTTGAGTTTTTACAGTTCTTTTATTCTTATAGTTGTATGGCATGTACAGTATGAAATTGGCACTTGCAGTTATATTGGCTGGTGGAGTGACAAAAACCAATAAATCAGGTGCAATTGTCATCTTTAGAATGAAATCATTCAAGTTCTATATAAACTCATTTTCATTCTTAAACTGCAGGAACAAGAGTAAGAGGTGATCCACATTTACTGTTATGCGGCGACCCCGGTACCGGTAAATCGCAAATACTCCGAGCGGCCGGTCGACTAGCAGCTCGTTCCATCATGACAACGGGCGTCGGCACCACCGCTGCTGGTCTCACAGCTGCAGCTATCAAAGTATCATTGTCATTGTTTTTAATGCTACTAACAGCAGATATCATTGTCATTACAATCAAAGTCATTCAAAGAATGCCTGCATAAAACTAAATTTTTAAACATTTTTAGGATTCAGATGGCTGGCACTTGGAAGCCGGTGCTCTGGTCTCAGCTAACGGTGGTGTCTGCTGCATCGACGAGCTGACGACAATGAGCAACAACGATATGGCATCCATTCACGAGGCGATGGAGCAGCAGACGATATCCATCGCCAAGGCCGGTCTCGTAAGCACGTTAAACTCTCGGTGCACAGTAGTTGCGGCTATTAACCCCGTCGGCGGTAGATTTGTTGACGGCGAGGAAGTACGGATGAGACTCGGCGGCCCCCTGCTGTCAAGATTTGATCTTATTCTATTCCTAAGAGACAAACATGATCCGCAGTGGGATGAGCTAGTGTCGAATCATATACTGCAGAACGCATTGTCCACTGATGAATGTCAGAGTCAAATGTAAGCTTATAATTTAACGATTATTATAATAATTGTGAGATGGATACTTTATAGTAAAATGGACTCAGAATTTTGGAGCTATTTAGACCGTGACAAAAGTTTGTAATGTAGCCGCGATAAATAATTACATTGATAGTTAATCAACTTTTCATGCCGGAACGCCATACCAATATTATAAAGCCTTAAAAATCAGGAACCAAAGTATGATTGACGGAGTTTCATTATTTTTTATAATAAACGTATGATGCACAGTTTCATTTAAAAATTTCAATTTTCATGAAACTTTCAGTTTTGCTTCAATTAGTAATTTTTGGAGTTTAAGTATTTATTCGAATCACGTTTTTGTAAAGATCGACTAAATGGAAAATGTACTAACTATTATTCTATATAATTATTTATGCTAATTCAAGGTATTTTATACTATTTTTTAATGAATTTGTGTTTTAGGTCTATGAAAAACGCTACACACTACTCGGTGACTGAGAGCATGCATAAGGAACTATTGAATACTTCTTCCGCAGATAGTGCCGAAATGTAAGATCTTTTAAATTATATTTATGAAAAAAATATAAAACATATTTGCAACAGCTTTGTATAATGTTATATAGAAACGCCACGGGTGGAATAAGTATTATAAAAACTGACGGTCTATGGGATGAGAAAACTCTGCGAGAATACTTTGCCCACATACACACTTTGAAACCGACGATGACAAAAGAGGCAGAGCGAGTTCTATGCGCAGCGTATATGTATCACAGACACAGACCCGATAGACGAGAAGAACGCACAACTGTTCGGCTGATGGACAGCTTAGTCAGGTTTGAATATATTGACACTTGTGGTTAAAAAGAGAATCAAACGTTTTATTATCTTAATATGTTGTATTATAAACGAGATGATATATATAATCTCGCAATATACATATAAATACATTCGATTTCTATGCATTTTATATGTTTCTTTTGTAAAAAAAAAAGAAAAATTAATTTATAATATTAAGAGCATTAAAAATATATTAACAACAAAGCTTTAAAACAATTGAATATAACACTGATTTACTCATTCGTTTAAAGTAGATTTTCATTAACAACTAAAAGATTAAAGATAGTAAGTTTTGATAATAGCTACTTTTGATATTAGATTGGCGGAAGGACACGCTAAACTCATGTACAGATCAGAAGTATTAATAATGGACGCAATTTTCTCCACGCAATTGATCAACTTGACCAACGGTATAGGAAACGACAGTTGTAGATTTCCAACTGACTCAATCGCCACGTATAAAGAAGAGGGTGCGTAGAACAATAACATAACAAAGAATAGAGCGTTTATAACATTTCGAAAATATTTTAATGACTTATACGACTTATGTGAATACAAAGAATTTTTTAAATATATTACATGACAAACGTTAAAGCAATATTAGAAAACAGTTATTATTACATTTGCAGGAGCGGAGCTACTCAGTACTCTTAATTTAGATGACTTAATAGGACATCTGTAAAGAAAAATAAAGTAAAGGACAACCAAGTAATTTTATCTTAACGTGATACAATTATAAGTCCTGGGGGTCGTTCGAAAAAGTTACGTGAGTACATAATTTTAATTTTCATATACATTAATGATTAAATTTGTATATAATTTAATTTTTCAAATGTAAAATCAACAACCAGACAATCAAACGTTAAGACTAAATACTCCCGTATTTTGCAGCACTTTTGTGATGATAATACTGCAAAATGAACAATTCTGTGTCGCACGCATTCCATTCGGCGTCAAGTTCGTTTCTTTTTATATAATAGTTCTTTAGAACATTAAGGTATATACAACATAAAATATGGAATGCTGTTGTAACACGAGAAAACATGATTACAATTGAAAGCTTTGATCATAAGAGAACATAAGTCGACTTCTAAATTTCGTAGGCATAGGTTTTTGATATATATATATATATAATTCCAAGAAAGTGCCAAGAGGAAAAAGCATACATATTATAAATTCTTAAAATGTATATAACGCGCTATAAACGCAATGAGAGTGGTTGATTGAAACGTAAACTTCTCGCACTACGTTTTCTCGTCACAGCAAATATATTATATAGATACACCCTCTCGTCTTGTCGCACAGAATGTCTACTCAGCTTCTTTCTACATACTTTTTCCCCTCTACTTGTAAGAATACACTCACTTCGACGCACACTTGCATTCTTCATTGATGCGCACTTGACACTTGAGAGTAAATTGTATTATACGCTGAAAAAAAAATTATTCGATTCAAGTAAATGCTTATTTCAATACTTTCAAGCAAGCGCGTGTAAATATTCATTCGATCGGAATAAATATTTATTCATACCTATTTCAAATAATAAATATTGATTTATAAAGAGAGCTTCTTATATTTAAATAAATATTCCAAGCTGATCAACAAAAATTTAATCGTCGTATTGGAAGATCGCCATAAAGATTTAGCTGAATCACGACATTCTCATTCAGTGTATACATGTACCTGAACCGAGCTTCTTACATCCCACATTATTGTTTCTTCTCTCTGTGTCTCCTGAGCTTCGCTATGTACTTTAGTAGCGCGGCTGCGTCATGTTGTTAACCTGGGCGCGGACGGCTGTTGCCGCAACGTTCGATGCGGCGTTTTGCACGTGCTCGTTCCGCAAGAACGTCGAGGTAAACTCTTGCTGGGCCTTGGTCACACTGGCACCTGTACTGCGATATATACGATGTACCTGCGAAAATTGATGCCGATTAGTGTTATCGTTGAATTAGGGCAGTGATCTAACAAAAGTGCTGTCTTTACGGAATAAAATAATGTTTAGTATAAAAATTAATTACCTTCGAAAGAAGTATAATATCGCCTGCAGCAGCAACAATAAATCCTATAGCAACAAGAAGTATAAGAGTTCCCATAAACATATCTTTTGCTGTTGATTTAAACGTCCCAATGGCCGTAATAATCCCACTAAAAATTATAAAATCGGTATATAATTTATTTTTTTGAAATATTTAAGTTTACTAATAGTTTATTATGTCTTTACCATGTTCCAGATCCAGGAATTCCAATACTTTGGATAACAGTTACCACAACTTGGAAAAAGAATACAAAGAAAAATACCATAAAGTTAAAGGAACTGTCACTCCTGAAAAAACAGAAATTTTAATTGATTTTGTAAATATTAAATCGATAATTGTCTTATGCACGAAACTAATGTACATACTTGAAAGCTTGATATGCTGGTCTGAACCAACAAACGAACGAGAATGGCGTAAAAAGAATGACATAGAGAATACCCAGTCCAAACGTTGTAAAATAACCATAAGCCATTAACATGGCAAAACCACCAATTACGTTTAATACTAATACAAAGCCGTGAACTGTAAAAAAAATTTATGTATATGTAATAAAATAGTATTTTTACTTTTTTTATAATTCTGTGTGTTCAATTGATTTTTTAATTGACAAAACATTTTTATACACTTACACATCCATAAATAATATAGTTGTCGGACGATTTTCTGAAAGTCAGTTTGTATCTCAACATCAATATCTTGATAAAAACAAGGCTGTACACAGCATTTTTCAGGTAGAGGTGGCCAGTTATTTCTCCTTGCTAAATAAATAAATTTCTTTTTAATACAATAGACCTTCCAAATTTATAAATTTTAAAGTAATTTTTGTATTACTTACGATAGTAAGGTGTATTGTTCATAGCTTCATTCTTCCATGGTTCATTTGGTGGTTGCTGTAATAAATAAAATTTCATTATAGCAAATCTTTTTAACTACTTAAATAATTTCAAGTATAACATTTAATAGCAAAAACATACGCTTGTGGGTGAAAATGTTCCCATTCCGCTATTCATTGGAGGTGGAGGTTGTTGCTGAGGAGTACGTGTATAGTTCGGAGGTGGTGCCTCCTGACTCGATGTTTGTAACGTGGCAGGTTGCTGTGTTGCAGCTGTTCCTCCATAAATAGGTGGATTCGAGGCTCCTCTAACTTGTGTGCCAGCACCTCCTGGTTGGTCCGCAAATGGGTTATAGTCTTCAATCCCCCTGTTTGGTATCGAACTTGCTGCTTTACGTACAGCTGGATCCTAAGAAAATTAAGAAAATATTATAACTTGTTCAAAATGAAAGTAGTAAACTTAATTATTATAAAAAGTAAAACATTTTTTTATTTATTATGTACAGTGATATTTTAAAATTTTAAATTCAAAACATGTTAAACAAATTTTAAACAAATAGTCATGAATAATTAATGCAAAGTTTTATATATATATATATATAAATTATGCAGTACAATATGAAAGCTGAGTACGCATCCTTCTATCTATAAATGAAAAAAATATCAGAAACCTGCATCATCAAGGTATCATATTACATCTGCAATAAAGGAATGGTCACTTACAAGGTATATACTATACATTATCTTTGATGGAACAGAAAGCAATATGAAATTTTAAAGCAACTTTAGATAACTTATTAAGATTCAATAAAACATTTGTTGCAGTTTATGAAAGTTTTTGCATCATAACAACCATAAGATAGCAAACCTGCTTATACAAGATTCTTGTGAATATTGAGAAAGACTTTAATTATGGCCTATCAGTTATTGTAATATTCTATGTAGTTACATGATCATTCCTTTTTTTTTTAGCATTTTCCATTTCGATAAACAATTTTTATAATGCATTACAAATGTTATTTTATATTCTATATAAAAAAATTAAAGGTTTTACATTATTACTCCAAATTCAAATCTTTTAACAATTAAAAATTTATTAATTGTGAATATCATGTGAATACAAATAATGCATGAGAAATTAGAAGTAGCTTATCAAGACACTTTATGAGCACGAAATCAATAATCAGAATTAGCTTAAAGCCATTAGCAGTAAATTAAGTCTATTTTTGTGTACTACCTATTATTGTTTTTAGATATTCTATTGCATTTACTTATTTATTAAAAAATACAATTTCTGAAATGGTTTCTATTAGTGCTATTACTTTTTGGAGGCAGACATGAAATTTCTGAATTATTGATTTATCCTTTTGGAATAATCAATATTTATTATTCTTGACATTAGAAGCATCCAATCTTTTTTTAACAAAAATATAAAAAGAAATCTTAATTACAAAAGCAACTAAAAAAGATTAACAAATATAATTAAATGTTGCAATATATTGGATAAATAAAAAGAAATATAAAGCAATCCAATTCTAATTGTTATGAATTTCTGTACCAATAACTTTTTACAATCAAATACATTTACCTAGTTCTTGATCTATAAACAGTATTAAACTAACCACAAACAATGAACAAGTGATACGAGCGTGAAAACTTTTTTATATACCACCCAGGAATTTTAATTGCTTTAGCTAATAGCATTACAGAAATCTTTCTGTATGTACATGTACTGAGCAAACATCATAGAAACTTCTTGTTAAACATGACAGATAGCTTCCTGTTGCATCTTTCTTGAATCCCCCAAGAATTTCACTCCTCATAAACCAAACACTAATTAACGCATTCTCTACCCTTTACTTAAAAAATCAAATACTCCCTCTGTTCCATAAATCATAGTGTTTGCTGATAAAGCCATAAAGAGAAGAATGTAAACATGAAAAACGAGTAGAGCAACGATGCTGCAGCATTAATCACCTAATCCTACCTTTACAAGCTTATCAATCATGCAGTATTCAGATGAAACCTGTGACTCATGCATCTATATCACCTATATAACTATTAGCCAGAGAACCTAACCTCTCCTTAACAATCACTCTCCTGTTATCAGGAACCCACTTGAATCCTTATCTCAACCATGAGAAAACATATGTGTCCTGTACTCGATCCACCCCCCGACATTCACCCCTCATCTATCCAAACGAAACAATCCAAACAGACATAGGTTCCGGGACGAAACCTCATAAATACAGGGCGAATCATGAGAAGAACTCACCGCGAAGGGATCACTGCTGACGTTGGGCTCGCCGAAGGGGTTCTCGTCGAAGCCCGACATCTTGCTCTACTGCTCTCGTGCTGCTAAACACACTCTTCTTGCACCCTCTTCTCTTCACTCTTTCCACTCCCTATACACCTCCTATCTCTCGCACGAAATCCTCGTAGCCGAATTCGACGACGACAACGCACCGGAGTCGAAAGCTCGTGCGCCGTGTGTATATATATGTATATGATATGTTAGTGGAGGGGACGCGCGGAGGGCCCCGGACTCATCGCGTTCAGCGCACTAACGTGTCTGCCTGGTTTCTGTTCCACCACGACGACACACGACGACTTCGCTCTCTATATATATTCTATCTCACGCATACATGTATGACTATATAGTGTGTGGGTGTACGACGTCGGAGCATAAACAGTCAGTGCGCACAACGAATTGACACGACGCAAGTGTGGTATATATGGATGTGTGGGTATATATTGTGTGGGCACTTGGGCAGTGGGAGGAAGAGAGAGGAGGTGATCTATGCACTTTCGCTCTATACACTCGCCTGGGACGAGGCGACATCTGCGATAAGCTAGCTCGGTTGGTCAGTCAGATTGTTGTTATTATTTTTATGCTACTTTTATTATAATGTTATTCAAACAAGTGAGGTTAGGTTAAGAAAATAATAATGTTCGCGAACATTGATCATAACAAAAAAAAAATTATAGATATAATATTTATGTTATACTTATTATTTAGTTTAGCACGATTGTCTTTCAATGATGCTGTCAATTTCATTTGTACATGTACATATATTATACTGAAGTAATGCTAAAGTCATTTATATAGGTAAGTGTATTATTTTAAACAACATTTTTATTTCGTTATCCAAATATAAAAGCATGAGAAGTTGATAAATACATATCGTAAATATAATACTCGAAAATTATATCGTTGGTCAATTAAAAATGTTTATATACTTTACCTATTATACGTTTTGATTGTGTTAATAATTCTTTAATATAATTACACTAAAGGAAACTTCCAAATATTAAACATATACATTTTCGCCAGGAAATTATATAAATCAACGACATAATTTCAAAGTTCACAGAGTCATTGCACATTTTGTCACTTATGTCATTTAAAAACGACAATTTTATCGTTTTATTACTGCGTTCAATTCGACTAAATATTTAAATACTTTTGGCTCGTGATGGTTATCGTGCAGGATTCTAGAGTTGTTTCGTTCGAGTACTTCTGTAACAAAAAGAAAATTAAATTGTTACATAATTATATTTCAGCTACAGTATAGATGACGAAATACATATAAGAGTTACAAAAATTCAAGGGGATGTCGGAGCCTATCTAGAATCGCATACTTTTCGGCATTATCGCATTCTCCATTATTTTTATTAAATTCTTTATTTTTAGTAATTATATCTTTACCATCAAGCGTCCGTTAATCTAATAAAATACTGGATAACTACGATAATTTTAAGAAATTTCCCTGTGGAAAACAATGACTTCCATATCTTCAAATCAATCTTAATTATTATATACTTTGATTATACATTGATTTACTTCGAATCAAGACAAACCAAATTAGAATCGAGATATATCAAAGTCAATTTGAATGCATCGAGACAATAATTTTTATTCATAGGGTAAACCTGAATTTAATTAATGTGAAATTCGATGTAGGATTCTGTAATAATTGACTCTGATATATTCCTTATGAAGGATATGTTATGTGAATGAATGAAAAAACATCTATGAAAAGTTTCCGAGTATTTTCGTAGATTTTTATATTTCCGACAATTTTTTATTATCTTTCATAATTTTTCATTTTAAATAATTGCTCATGATTCGACATTTAAAAGAGCTTGATATTCTTCAAATTTACGTAACATAAAGCCAAGTTCTACATCTCTGAGAGATTTTTCATTTTTCGTCATCTGGTAACCATCATGAAAGTAGAAACTATTTATATTTTTTACTGGACTTGAAAAACTACAGCAAACAATTTACAAAAATAAATGAAAAATTGCAAGATTGTAAAACATGTCAACGCTTCGTATGAATAGTAACGGCAATCAGGATCCGATAAACGCTAGTAGGTTTCTTCAGCGTTTGTAGCCAAGACTAACCCGTACACGGATAGAAAAATGTGAAAAAAACCTTATGTTTTCTAGTAATTTGGCAATATCAACCAAAAATATAAATTTTTCCCATAAGAATATAGTAATTTTTACTGTTTTTCTAGTAATTTTTACTGTTTTTCTAGTAAGTTTTACTGTTTTTCTAGTAATTTTTACTATGTTTCAATGGAAAAATTTGTAGTTTTGGTTGATATTGCCAAATTACTAGAAAACGTAGGAATTTTTCCCCACATTTTTCTATCAGTGTATTATTGGCTTGAGTCAAACACTTAAGCATGATGCGCTAGATTGTGGCAAATACTAACTTGTTTCAATGTTTTATGTTTGCAGCAAAAACTAGTATATGTACATTAGTGTTAGCTTTCGTCGCAAGCTTACGAATCGTGCTTGTATTCGATATGCTATAACTTTCGTTATTTTTCATACTCTCTTAGTAAACATCTTTATGCCAAGGCATACAATTTTATTCGAACTAAAATTTATGCTTACCTTACTATTTTGAAATCGTCACTTTCATACTGCGTTATCCCGTCACGTTGTGGTTTGTGATTCTTCTTCGTAAACCGACGTTACATTCTTGAGAGATATCTTTGAACTCTTCAAATATGAAATACGCTTCTCATTTTCATTTATAGGTCTAACACTAAATGCAAATGATAAATAATTTTTCACATCAATAATTTTCTTCGAATGTTATTATAAGTAAGATAAATAACGAATTACAAATTATGTATAACATTATTTTACACTGAATGATACAAATGAATAAAATATAACGAATTCATCGTGTAAAAATAAAAGTTGTCAGGTATCCACGGTTCCATATACATATTATATATGCCTGTTCCCTGTTTTCCATATACGTCACATCGTTATTGCAGTTATATCGATAAACTTTTCCTCTATAGCCTCACACCAAAGTTAATATAATAAATAACTCGAAAAAAGTACGTGTTTATCATACATTCAGGAGAAAGTTCATCATACATCCGTATACAATCCCCTTTAAAAACAATCATATCGTAAATAATGTCTCTACACCGGTACATAACAATTTCTTTGAAATCAATCAACGTCGGTTCTATAGTACTTATATACGTAATACGCATAAAGAAAGTCACAGCTACGATTTACTTATACAAATAAGCTCTCTACACACTCACGCTAGTCGTAGTTTCGCAGTTTTTTTTTTTTGGTTAATTCGGTTTGTCCTCGATACATCATTTATAATCTCTACATCGAAGTGATTTTTCGTTTATACATTTTGTGCAGTATAGCGTAGATCCATGAAGTGAGCGGCTTCTATCATTTCTTTCCTCGAAAACGATATTTATATAAAGAAAAAATCTTCGCTCTTACAATGTACAAAATGAGGTCATTTCTACCATACATACCAGTATAATTAAGGTGTTACTTGCTCTATTTAATGTGCATCAACAGACAGATAAATGTCAACGAAACAAAAGTAAATTTTTATGTACTTACATTAACAAAAGGATAAAATGAAAAATGTTCTAATTTCGGCAACACACTCACTCACAAACACTCCACTTGTTATATATAGTAACAGTCGATAAGACAGCCCTCACTTCCTCACCAAGTAGTAAACGAACAGAACAGTCAGACGTTTCGTTCAGTATTATTGTTTCACCACTCGGTGCCGTTCTCATTGCTGTCCTCGCGTTCGGCTGGCGTCATAGTAGTCTGATGGAGCTCGTGCAGCCTCTGACTGGCTTGTTCGTGGTTCAATTTGCGCCACTTTATCCGTCGGTTTTGGAACCAAACTTTGACCTGAGCCTCGGTCAGTCGGAGCGCGTGCGCCAGGTACAATCGTTCCGGGCCAACCTGGGCAAAGAGAAAGAAAAAAATCGAGTTTTTTTTTTGTACATGTGTTTATTATTTATTTTTAGTTGGAAGGTGAGTTAAAATTTTAAAAATAAAGATACGAAAATCTTGTCAGAGAAAAAACGAAGACCGGTAATTATATAGGTATTTTTCAAGTCACTTTTAGGTACGTAATTTATTTAATTGTGACAAGGCGTATACCTTGTGATTACATACCTAAGCCTTAAATAATAATAATAATAATAATAATCACAATTATAAAAGTTATTATTTGTTATACAAGCTAAAAGACAGCTAAAAATGCAATAAAAAAAACATAAATAAGAAAAAAGACGTTAAATTTTTAAATGTTTCGTATTTTCCCTTATTAAGACTTTTAAACTAAAATAATGTGTCATTTGGTTTTTCTTTTTATGCATTGGTTTGTTTGGTAAACATATGCACCAACACTCAATTATTGTTTTCTGTAAATATTGTTCAACATCTTTTCATGGGTTTACTTTGACGGTATGCGTATACTATGTAACAAACGAAATTAATAAGGTAATTGTTTTGTAAAACGAGTGATTGTTCAATAATTTATTATGATGTGTGTTATTTTTGTTAATAAAGTACAGCCTGAAGAGTTTGATAGATTCAGCCAACAAAACGTTACTGAAAAATACCGAAATATTTTTGAATTTCTTTCTCTTGCCTCCGTCAGATCGATTTAATTTTTTTATACGCAAAGAATTTAGAGTGCGACGATTATACATTTATATTCTAGATAATCATTTACAATCCACTTAATTATCGATCATTTTTTACGTCGACAACATTTGCCACACTCCTTTTTTTTACCATCCATCAATGCTCACACTGAGGAAAAAATTTAGTAAAAATTATTAAATGTTTTGTAAAAATTACTATACTGTCTTGTAAAACCACCACAGAATGTGAAATCCCAAAAAATTACTATATTTTACATTAAATTTTACAATACAGTATAGTAAATTTTCCCATAATTCTAGCAAAATTTCTTATAAAGTATGGTAATTTTTTGGGTTTTTTACAGTCTGTGGTGGCTTTACGATACAGTATAGTAATTTTTACTAAACTTTTTTCTTATGTGCACCTGTAATAACAAATAAAACCTTAACTAGCAAAAATCATAGCAAACCACTCACCATATACTGTTGCCGTGCGAACTCTCCCTCGAGTCGTTCCAACTGCTCGGCCGTGAAAATGGTGCGCACGCGCTTCAGTTTGCCTCCGGTGCCGCCACCACTGCTCGCACTGCCGCCACCGCCACCACCACCCCCGCCTCCAGCGGCACCACCGTTCGAACACGAGCTAGCTGAGAGGCTCTTCGCTGAACCTTCTTGCCCTAAAATAAGAGATTCGGATTTTTTGTTGGTTTGTAAAAGAGGAGGGCGGGTAACGCGTATATGTACAAGAAGAGTATTTGAAATTAAAGTGAATGCGTTTTTTTGTGAGAATGATGATGTAGGTGGGAATTAATTGTTAGAAATATTATAATTGTTGTTGTAATTGATTGTTTTATTATGCGCGGAAGATGGTGATGTGTTTCACCATATATGGGTACATATAGATGTAGGAAATGATTTTTTAACAATAAGTTGAAATTTGATATTTAATTGTCACTGTTTTGAAGCAATGGTTGATTTTTATAGGGTACTTCTTTAGGGTATGCTTAAATAATTAATTTTGTATTCAAGCTGATTTGTTTAAAGATCATGTCCCATACTAAAAACAAAATTATTCCAGTATCATGTTCTAAATTACCATTACATTGGGGAATAAAATTAGAATTCGCGAAAAATGATGGATTCTAGATATGTATAATCCTAGAACCTTGTAAAATTTAGTGTTATGACGTATAATCGTTGTCATAGCACGGTACCCACTATATTTTCCACTCGGAATTTCTCTAACACAGTTTGCACTATTACGTCGTTAAGTAAATTACAAATAACCTTATTCATCATAACACTTGTTTTACAATGATACAAACACACATATACAATAGTAATTTCTATTTTAAACAATCAAACTTGCAATACCTCAACAATATACATATATAGACGAAGATAGAGAAACCGCGCCCACCTTGATGCTTCCTGTACGAATGATGCCTGGCGTGCTTGTCCCTCTGTCCGGCGCTTCTCAGTCCTAGTATCGCATCGATCGTGAAGGACTTGGCCTGCTGCTGATGCTGTTGATGTTGAGATCCACTGTGCTGCATCTGCGTGATCTGAGTGATCGCGTGGTGCGGATGTGGCACGTGTTGTTGCTGCGATTGCTGTTGTTGGGATTGTTGTTGTTGCTGATGATGTTGGTGGTGATGGTGATGGTGGCCGGTGTGGTGAGGGAACTGAGGGTTTTGAGTAGATTCGGCTGTTACGCCCTGGAACAATGGATGCGCGTGCCTCAGACGCTCGAATGCGATCGCTGGTGTGTCTGGGATTTGGTTTTGTTGTTGTTGCCTTGTGGGTAGTGGTAAGCTCTTTAAATCTTCTGGTTCCAGGCTTGGTGTGACGTCGCCTGTGAGGTAGAGATGAGAGGTAAACCGTTAAGTCAGTTGTGATAAATGATCGGGTGGAACGATACTAAAGTGATAAGGTTAGAGGGTCGCGGGGTCAGGTGTAATTGTTAGTGCAGTGAATTAGGTTCTAACTGGGGTTAAGGGAACTTTTAGTTGGGACGAATTAACTGGTTATACGCTAAATAATTAACTTTATTAGTAAGGGAAATAATGGTTAATTCTAGTAGCAAATAAGTTGCGTACTGTAACTATTTGAACTTGGTCAAAGAATACGAAACTAACGGAATAGTAAGTATAACCAACCTAATAATTATGGTGATGATTGGTGGAAGCAATAGTTCTTTATGTTAACCTAATTATATTTTCTTGATTATGGACAGAGAACTGGTTAGTTAGAATAACGAATTCTTTTTTCCCCTCTTGATTTTACTTTGGCAACGGAAGATTGAAAATTGTATGTATTACCAAAAACTTTTTACATACGAAATTCATTCTTAAAATAATAATGACTGAAGATTAATTCATTTATATTTCAATTCTCCTAATCTTCAGAATAAAAAATGACAAAATTACAATTTCAAAATTTCTACGACGGAAGAATGTTAAATTATTTAATAAATCTACCTCTTTATAAAATGTAATTGAATATGTATTTTTAAAACCGTGTCTGTAGTAAAGCAAGAGTTCTACAACTCACTAATATTTTCATCTATTATTTATCGTTTGACCAATTCGAATAAATATTTTATAGCACTTCGTAATCTATTTTTCACTAGATGCATTCACTTATACTGTATTTGTAAGAAATGGTATCTCAAACCACAGTAAAATTATCAACTTACTTAGCTTTCAATCAATCAAACCAATGCACACATATCCCCATTCTCTCTTCAGAATCAATAATTTCGCTCTCGCAACAACCAAACCAACAACAACAACAATCCTACACAAAACCTCTCCAAGACTCACCATGTAACGGCGCACCTCTCAGCCTATCCAACGCGATGCTCCCAATCTTCGACGTGAGTCCACCGAAATCCTTCATCCTCTCGAGTGGCAGTCCATAGGTTTTGATTAACTCCAGGTCCTTACCACCACCAGCCGTCCTTTCAAGTGCAGCGTGCAGACTTTTTTGCCTAATCTCTCGTATCTCACGGCAGAAGCTGTACATTACTTCCTTGTGGCCCTGAAGCTCGCGACGGAACAACCCGCCGCTGCCGCTACCGCCGCCGCCGCCGGTTACCGTCGGCTCGTCCGCGCTCGACGATTCGCTGTACACTGTGAATGCGTCGTAGTTTTTTTAGTCAAATGGTTGGGTGAATTTGATGCTGCGTTGATTATTGTTTATAAATAAAATTTGGGTTCTTTTTTAAGAGAGGGAAATCAATAATTGTAATTTAACGAGTAGCTGCGCGTTTCCGACGGATCAGGTCGAAGCGTCTATAAATAATTATTTTGCACGTTGTAATACACGCGTAATTGCAACACTTTTCTAACTCAAATATCTTCAAGAATTACCTCAAATTAGATTATTGGTTCTCGCATAAAAAATTCAAATATAACAAAAGGAGCTTTTAATTTTTCATCCCTTCTTTAATACCGTATAATACAATTTCAAAAAAACCACCGCAAATCTCCAACAATCCCTTAAAAACAATTGAAACATACACACGCATATAGAACGAAAATTCTTAACTCACTCTCGTTCCTTTGCACTGCATAATCCTTGGGTTTGTCCAGTGCCATAGGCAGATCAGCGCCGTCGGCTAGCCTCCCGTAATCAGCAAACCTCGGTCCCGTCGCTCCGTGTCCGGTTTCCATCACCATATCGTCGTTGTCCTCGCCGTTCTTACCCGCAACACTTACCAACTCGTCCAGCCTTTTGTATGGATGGAAACTAGGGATACCTGAAGTGTGACCACTGCTACCGCCTCGACCACTCCCGCCACCGCCGCTACTGCTACTACTACTGTCAGCGCTTTCCTCTGATAGCTCCTCTGCCGTCGTTGCCTGATCACCCGATAACTCGTTCGAATCCATAATGGAGATTATGAGTGTGGAGGTTGGTTGGTTGGTTATTGGTTGTACGGTTGTGTCGTGGTGGAACACGAAGGTTACGGTGGCTTCGACATCGCGTGTGGGCGTACACGCGCTGGAATGTGAAAAGAACGCGGAGTGTGTATAGTGCACTTTTTTTCTTATTTGTTGTGAGCATTGGTGTGGTTGTGGTTGAGAGAATTTGGTGGTATGGACGCATGGTTGTATAGAGGAGAGTTGCACAGTGCCGGCATCCGTATAGCGAATTCGAGTGTAACTTTTATTATTTTATATGAAGCATAATTGATTTCCTATATAGCGGCGCCAAATATTTTTATATTTTGATTGTATAATAATGACAGTTGGTTATTTGGCAAAATTATAAGATTGACTTTTAGCTGCCCTTAAAAAAGAGTAACTCGAACTTCGAGTAGTATACACATATAGTAATGCTTACATTCATTTTTGTTGCTATTTTTGTAATGAAAAATTAAAAATTAATAAAAGCACGTAATATTTACAGTATTTATTTGATGCATATACTTAGAAATCAAAGTTAAGTATATTTTTACTTGAACATAAATTAGAGTAAAATAAGATTTATTTTAGTTCGGTTCAACGCTCGATATACGCCCATATAAAAAAGACATTATTTCATTTTGTAACATACCTAACCATTAAAAAGTTTTATCTGTGCGGTATCGTATGGTAAAAACCGTAAAGAAAAGACAAGATCATCACAGAAATGACTTTTGACATTCGAATTGTTCTTATATATGGTATTCATAAAAGGATATTATACACCTACCGGTGCTGAACAACTTCATCCCCTATATGCCGGTAGCTATGCGCAGCGTCGGCATTCCAACTTTACAGAAACGTTCACGGATTATCTAATTAAAATAGTTTTAACCCTCCAAATTTCCCGATTCCACGAATGAGACCAGTGAGAATTCCAACGCAGCTATGCATGTCATCATGCGGTTCTTAAAATCTCTATATCACGGGTATATTATTTCGTCTAATGAATATTTTCATTGAACTTCGACTGTATGTTTGACAACAAGAAGTATATTTTTTTCTTAGATAACGAAAGCTTTATAAAAAAAAGTCAATCACCAAACCACAAAATTAAAAAAAAAAACAGCTATACGAGTTTATCGTATAAAATGTCCACGACCACCAAGTCATATTGACCATCGCGACAACCCACCTTCTTCACCATCACCATACCACCGCACCAAACCATACAACTTTACCAGCACAAAATTATATACCTAATCCTTCAGCCCAGTAAAATCTTCAGACCGCAATCTCCACCCGCAGTTCTCACTTACACACTTACACACTTGTCTATCTCCTATATACATCCAATACAATCACTATATATATATATATATATATGATCACGCACAGAGAACCGCGGAGAGATGACACTGTTCACCATATACACACAATACAGCAGCACACTTCCACGCGCGATAAAAGATGAGCCGCGTATGTGACGGGGTGATGCGCGCGCGCGCGTGTGCGGAACCGTCGCAGCAGAAGCAGCCGCCGCCGCGACGCTCATACAGTGGCCGCGAATAATGATGTCAAACGCCGCCGCAGAGCGCGCCGCCGTGCCGCACAGAAAGAGAGAGAGAGAGAGAGAGAGAGAGAGAGAGAAAGCCCGCCCGCTAATAATCCCCTATGTGTGTATATATATATGATATGCGCGATGGGAGCCAATGATGCGTTTGCGTGTGCGCAGTGACGTGTTGGGTGACCGTCAGAGGTTAAGAAAGAGAGAGAGAGGGAGAAAGGGTGATGAGAGGGGTTCGAGTGTGTGTTTGTGTGTGGGTAGGTGTACATATAGGTTTTTTTAATGAACAGAGCGAATGGGTGGTTTTGGGTTTTGGATGTGTGTGTGGTTGTGGGTAGGGTGATTTTCTTTTTCGAGAAAGGTAAAGGTAGTGCGGTTGGAAAATGAATGTTGGTCGACGTTTTTAATGGAATTATATCGGAGTCGGTGTAACTATATGTTTTTATGTTAGAATTTAGAAAATTGGCTACTTCTTAATATAATTTATTTTACAAAAATCAAGGAATAAATATTCTTTTATGTTGCATTCAAGAGATGCAATGTTATTTTTTTGAACTTAAGTTAAATTAAAAAAATTTCTTTCCAACATCAATCCGTATTAAATCCAAAACGTTAAATAAAAACACTTTTTCCGACTCCACTCAAAAAAAGCAAATCCTAAAAAACGATATTTCTCAAACTCTATAACAAGTGCTGTATATATTTTTACTCTAATAATTTTCCCGAAGATGATTAAAATCCAGCCGAACGCCAAATGACTCACTTTCCTCACCGCAAAACCACCCACTCTGTCAACCCATCACCCAACCTCTCTCTCTCTCTTTCTCTCTTCCACAGCACATCGAGAATGTCACCAAGCCATCCCTGAATCGCAACCCAGCCGTTTCATGACGGTCACATTCTTAACCCTCCCTCTGCCCCTTCAAATAGACCTGTAGGGTAGGAGGCCGGTCAATATTTTTTCGTGTCCTCCCCTCTCTGCTCTCCAATTGGCTCGTACGCCCGCCATCGCCAGACTTCGCTTCCCCTTCTGGCCACGCCTATATATCCGCACGCGAACGCCAAGAGGCTCGCACTTGCGGCACATGAGAGTCCGTTATGCGAGAGCACATTTGTTTTTTTTTTCTTTTTTTGAAGAAAAAAGGGGCTGAATGGGGGAGGGAGAGAGAAAGAGAGCTCTATATTTCGGATGTTTATTCGCGGAGAGAGGGTGAGAGTTTTTGGCGAGGAGAAGGATGAGCAGAGGAGAAAGAGAGCTTATCTCTTTGTTCCGGAGAGAGAGAGAGTGAGTGAGGGTTCAGGGTAACCGAGAGATGACGAAGATGCCTTTTTTCGTGTTGGATCCGAATATGGTGAAGAGAGTAGGCTGAAGCTGATGATGAATATTCGCGTTGTGAAAGATTGTAATGTGGTACGTTTGTATAATTGCACGATGAAGGTGTGTTGTTGGGTTACAAGAAAAATTAAAGAAATTGTTCTTTTTTATCTTTTCTCGTAGTATGGAGCGATCGTAGTTAAAATGAACCATGAAAAGATGATTTTTTTTGACATTTATAATAAGATTGTGTACATTTATAGCAGCCAATAGTATCACTGTCTGACCATATATATATAAAAACACGTATTATTATAAATTTTCTTATAAAAGATAGTGAAAAAATATACCGTATGTATATACACACATACTGATTTTAACAAACATTTAACAAACCTTGATATAGAACCTCATGTACCCTTTGACATTGATCTATATCACTCATAATTGCGAAACTCTCGTACTAACTCAATCCCATACGAAAAAAAAAAACCATAAACTACAACCACCTCCTTAAACAGTAATCCTCTCGCCTTAATACTCCCAAGCCCCTCTGCAATCCTCTTACCCCATACTCTCTTGTCATCCCCAAAAAACCGTCAAAACACCATAAAATCCTCCAATTACTTAAACGCTTCTTCTTCTTCTTCTTCTTGTTCTTCGCCTCCTCAATTAGACATCCCAACGTCTTGTTCCTCCTTCTCTTCCTCTTCGCAATTCCGTCACCGTCGTCGTCGTTGTACGCAAAAAAGCAAGACATTCTCGCGTCGTCATAATAAGGCTAGCACGTCGCGTGCCCTAATTAAATAACCTTGTCGTCGTTAGTTGGCACCTAATTACCAGCCCGCGTCTTAGACGACGTCGTTTGTGAGCTGATGGTGTATATATATGTGTGTGTGTGTGTGTGGGTGAGTTGGAAGGATGGCAGGCTTGTGAATTCCTGAGAGAGGCGTCGGTTTATATTGGCTTGTAGGAGAGTTTAGGGCCGGATTGGGGTATACGGAGAAGTTGAGGTCTGCGAGGTGGATTTTGTGATTTTGTGGATGGATCTGGAGTGTGTATATATTTATTATGCATGGTTTTTATACATTTTTATAATTTTTTGAGAGTTATTTAAGAAACTTTCTGCGGTCAAGGGTTTATGAATGAAATTTAAATTCAATTTTGTAGAATATTTCATCTAGCAAATTTTGCCTTTATTGACAATTGTATAGTAAATTTTATAAACATTTTAAAATTATTACCGCGTCACATTTGATTATTTCTTGTACATAAACACACATTTGCCTAATTGTAAAGAAAATTCATTTCTATGTTTTATTATATTAAACATTATTTATATGAAATTGTTTTATATATATATACGTATAGCCAAATCGAATTTGAAAAAGTGTTGAGTACTTTTATAAGATGTATTACACATTCCAATACTTCAGAGTCTACTATTCGGCTTGTCGATATTATCTTTGTTTTCATTTTCCTATAAAGCTTATATGAAACGAGATTAATTTCTCCACGATTTAACAAAAAATAGTATCTATAGCTATGATAATTATCGAGTTATTTACAAAAATATATTTTTTACAACGTTAAAATCTATGACACATGTTTCGAGGTCATAATTCGTTGGTGACAGATGGTGAAGAAAAGTAGATGTTACACAAAATTGTATCTTTATATCCTTCTATATATTAGTTGTTCAAAGTTAGACTAAGCAAAATTCAGGTTAAATTATTATTAATGAAAATGATCCATTGTATAGATAGATAAGTACACGGGGAGGAATTTATTTGTAAACTTTACTTTTTTATAAGAAAATTTACTATTTTTATAGTAGCGCTGGGACACATTCGACATAGGGGATTTTTACTGTTTTAAATAGTAATTTTAAGATTTTATTAGAAAATTTTACTTTTTAAATATTAATTTTCATCATTTTTGTAGCAAATTTTACTATTTGAAATATTACTTTTTCGGATTGCTGCAAAAATAATAAAAAGTACTATTTCAAATAGTAAAATTTTCTGTAAAACTAAGAAAAATTAATATTTAAGAAGTAAAATTACTATTTAAAAAAGTACAAATCTCCCATGTCGAGTGTGTCCCAGCGCTACTATAAAAATAGTAAATTTTCTTATAAAAAAAGTAAAGTTTACATATAAATTTTTCTCTGTGTAGTAGTAGCATTGTATAGTAGATAGATGAATAGTTTATAAGTTACTTGAACAAAAATAGTACACAGATTACAAAATACCATGACAAATGGCGAAAGGAAATCCGCCAATCAATCGATTACTTGATCACAACTAAATGAAGTAAAGCATCAAATTCGAGGAAATTAAGTGTCAATGAGTTGGCATCGGTTTTCAATTAGTTGTATGTAGAAACGTTGGTTGATCATTGAAGTAACAAGTGGTGGTTTTTAATCGTATTCTTTTACAAATTTTTTGTTTTTCTATCTTATTACAGGTACAAACATTAAATTTAAACACCGAAAAATTTTTTTAAAATATACTTTCTTATAGATTTAAGAGAAAATTAAGTTTATAAATGTCCATGTATAGGTTAGGCTCGAAAGACTGGAGTTTCATCGCATCGACGAAAAGCCCAACATGGATATAATGACCATGGAGAGTCACTCTTGCAATCAGCATAACAATAGATATTAAATGATAAAAATTTATAAATAATGCATTGTGCAACAAGAGAAGAAAATTGGCTTTCCCTTGCCAGCATAATATTAGCATGTGGTATGAGTACGAATGTTACTAGACTGCTCATATTACACATTATAATTTTTTCAATTACGCAGAAAGGTACCTTTTTCAAGTCAATGAAATTAATGCAAGAAACAGATATTTTATTTAACGAGTATATTTTTTTTAAAGTTTATGTTGCACATATTATTTTTTTAAACAAATGAAAACCTTCGTTAATTTAAAGAAAAGTTTTACGTCCGTATACCTATAGATGTGGAAAATTATCGAAAACGATCAGCGTCCGATAACAATGTACGTTCAAATTGCTAGTTCGGAAAATTGCGATGCTCGTTACGAAGCCCTGACGACCTGAGCGAAAAAAAAGTGGTAGCGATTGCCCGAACTAAGTCTTGGAGGATTTTCATTATTAGATATCGATATAGTGGAATTATTAATTATAGATGTAGCATAGCCCATCATAGATGTGAAGCATACGCGTCGATGGCTCTGCGTATTCTATCATCTACAAGCTATGGGCAAATCTTGTACCCAATATCGACGAGTAAAAATTATATTCTGACGTTGATATCAGTCAGAGCTTACCGAGAATTATATATGATGAACGCAGTCGCATATATATGAAAGATATATATGTCGAATTCTACAAAAAAATTACCACTATCGTGGTCCAAAAATCGCGAAAATTCAAACTTGAGGCACACTTTCCGGACAACATTTTTCTTTTTTTATAGCTAATATAATGTAAGAAACAAGTGTTGAACATAGAAAATTGAGATAGTCTTTTTCAGAAAATCGATTTTAGTTTTTAAGTTTTTAATGAAAAAAAACATTTTTCAAACGCATGTCATTTGGTCAAAAATGAACCTACAGAAATTTTGAACAAGAAACTAAAACTAGAAAATAAGGACTTTCCAACGCTTAATTGACGATTAAAATCCGTTGATTCTGTCAAAAGTTATGAGTGTTTGAATGTCACTGATTTATTTAGTACTTATTTAGTATTGTGTTCATTAGATTTATCATTACGTATTTTAAGCTCATTTTCAAATTGTCATAAC
>JAYJLV010000046.1:9629874-9659745 GCA_036873485.1 Torymus texanus
GAGAGAGAGAGAGAGAGAGAGAGAGAGAGAGAGAGAGAGAGAGAGAGAGAGAGAGAGAGAGAGAGAGAGAGAGGTTTAATGTATTTCCTATGCGTCATAGATTTTGGAGAATTACAGGTGCGGTTTCGCAATCGTTGTATACACGGAAGTATATATATAATCGATTTTTTTTCCACAACCACAAACAAAAATTCGTCTTTAAAAGTAACGGTGCCTATAAATCAACATACATAACACAATTAACCATCGAGCAAAGCATTTAACCTGTTATACCATTATCGGATAGACAGGGAACAATTCTCTCTCTCTCTCTCTCTCTCTCTCTCTTTCTCTCGCAATTCGGTCCACAATTGCGGCAAGGTCTACTACGTGCAACACGAGTCTTAGAAAACCGCAACAGCCACGGGGACCCAGTAGATCGCGATAATGAAGACGAGTCGTTTCGGGGTTGCATTACAGTGACAATGACTCAATTCGGTGTATTATGTACTAGCAGCGGTGTTACCTCATGCGGGTGTCTGGTATTGCGTATATAGTTGCGCGGATTTTAGTGCGGAATTGGTGCTTTTGTGTTGAGGGGTTCTACAGTTATAGGGGGTATAAATAGGATGGATGAGCTGAGAATGAAATTTGATTGATTTATAGTTAAATAATATTATTAAAACTATTACGATTAATTCAATTCATTTAATGAAATATATATAGTTCAGTCCAATCTAATATTTTCATCAAATAGGAGTTTAATTGAATTAACAAAAATTTTCTTTCTCAATACCGAAACTTCCATAAAACCACGGTTCAAATACAAATTAATCTATCGCAAATTGCGTCCATCAGTTATTCATAATTTATTTTCTTACATTCTTATAATATTCACATAAACCAACCCGAATACTTTCAATATTCCAGACTTCCTCGCGTCTACTTTACCCCCAACAACAACGAAACCATGTACACCCATCATCATACCTGCGTCAATTTTACACATCTATCGTCTTCACTCCTCACGACCTCACTTATACACATATACCAACGCATGAAAATTCATGACCTTTTCTCGTACCGGGTTCTGCTCCAACTTCCGGCTCTCCAAAGCCGATCGACACTTTCTCGAATTAAAATTCACCCGTGCGGTTAAAGAAAGCGCGCGGGGGATTATCATACATACGCGCGTTCGTGCGCACACGATGAGGGCTTTTAAAATTCGATTCGCGTGCTGTGCATGAGAAGAATATAGATTTAGTACTACTCACGTATATTAAGAGGGCATAAGAGAAAACGAAAGTGGACTAGTTTCGCGATGCGCTAGTGTATATATGAGGAATCTGGCGAAAGTTTTCGAATCGATTCGTTTGATGGCATTTTTGTTTTTCTTTTTGCAAATGGTGTGTGGATAAGTAGTTGGTTTGGGTGTAAGAAGATTCACTTAGTAGTGGTACATGTTGTAAAATGTTGGCAGCGTAGAATTACAGAGAGTGTCGGAGAAATCAATGGTTTTGGTTTAATGCGAGGGTGTCATATTTTCTCTCGTAAGGATGCGCGGTTCCTAGTATTATAGTTCGATTTGTAATCATATGTGTGAATTTTGTATGTGATGCGTTAATAGTGGTCTGTATGGATGCACGAACGTGATTAATTTTATCAAAACTTCATAGCTGTCATAGGAAAGATGCTTCGCCACCTACAATTAAATTTCAAACACGAAGAAATCTATTAAATCCTATTTGATTCTCATTTGAACGGTATGAAAAGGATGTATTATCTAAGACATTGAACCAAACAGAATATAACTTGAATTATTTTCATGGATGCATTGCTAATTATAGATAAAGTGTACAATGCCTTATACAAAAGCTTCTAGAACATCTTACCGACTGTTTACTACTGTATAACTCCAAAACTCAACTTACACCACCACCACCACGAGTCCCTTACTCACTTCGTTCTCCACTCTAACTTTTCCTTTTTTCCCTTTCTCCTATATGTATACCTATACCAACACATACATACATATACTCGTTTACATTACGCATCTATATATATATATATATATATAACCAATCGGTCGTCGGGTGCACTTTCACGCGCAGCATGCATGCGAATGAACTTCCGCGCGCATCCCAATGAGCCTATATATCTCACGTGCAAACATTTCTCTCGCATAGGTCAACCGTGACTATAATTTTTCCGCCCTGCTGACCGGGAAGTGTATATCTATATGTATGTGTATATATAATCGTGTTGTAAAGAGATGAGAGGTAAGATGTGAGAGTATAAGTGAGTGAGTGATTTATCAAGACGAGAGGGAAATTTGTTCTATACGGTGATGCGGGTGATATGAGTGAAAGGGAGGGTGAATGATTGTCGTGATTATAGAGTATGTGTGTGTGTGTTTGTTTGCTTATAGCTGTTGTAAGAGTATATATATAGATTTTAATCGTTGCTTTATAAGTAGATAGATTTTTTGTTGATATGGCGGTATTTTATGTACACGTTGTGCATGTTTACAATATATATGGTAGTCGTATACTGATAAATCGATAAAAAGTAAATTATATATATAGCGTTATGAGTATAGTTTACAATTATGTATAATTATGGAATATTATACGACTAAACAGTTTAGTTATAATTTTCGCGAAAATTTCTCTACACGTATACCAAATGGTATACTCTAATTACGAGCATTATACACTTACATTAAAAAAGCATTATAATATAACATTTTCTTATACAGTTTACATTCTTTCAATTAGCTTGAACCAACGATCGCCTATCATTTCATTACAAAGAACTAACTTGCCCTAAAGATTATATACGTAAAAGAGAAACTAAAGAAAGCGTCAAAAAGAAATCATCTCCGGAAAATCATCCTTCATTTAGGACCATTTCCATGCGAAATTCACGTTTAATATACGAGACACTATACGAGAAACTTTATCTGTTCAAATATACATGTCTCTTTATACGTAATTAACATTTTCTCAATTATAACGTGGAATTTTCACTCTCAAAACTGCTCACGGTGAAATGTATATTATTATATATGCTATAGCCTGCAGGGTAAAATGAATTAGCACGACAGAAATAACCTCGCAATGGAAAAAGCTGAATGAGCCGTGTAAATATGTATACAAGTATAGACACACGTCGTTTCGCACGTTTAATAGACGATTGAGACGTCTTAATGGGTTGCATGTTCGTCACTGTGCATAATAATCGTCACCATCGACGTTTCACTGTAATTACACACAGTAATATCGTAATTTCTCTCGTCGCTATGCATGATATCTATTTAGAAGAAAGGATCGATTTAATAGCAAGGTGAACATTACTTTTCAACGTGAAAATACTATAACTTTTAGAAATTTATTACTTCGCCCGTATAAATGCTGCATTATACCTTAGTTTCACTCCTACTTTCAATTTTTATTTAAAAAACAAAAAATCTTGATGATTTAAAACCATCATGCACGCGTTATATACCTACATTCAAAAGTCCAAATACCGAAAAAAAAAAAATTCGCACGCTATTCATTGGGATTCGCACACAACTTCTCTTCCCGTATAAATCACTCAAAAATCGACACTTCTATATATCCACATTCAACCAAACACATCACATACTTCCTCTATACAGCCGTTAGATCCACTTTCGATTTTAACTTCCCGCGGTTTATATATTCCCACGACGCGCCGAACTGTCTCCTATATATATGTGTGACCTCGATATCTCAAAACAAACATCATCGTATAGATATATATATATACACACACGCGCACCCCAGGCGCAGCATCTCCTCTCCATAAATCCGGCGAGAGAAACCGCGACGAATTCCTCTAACGAAAATTTCTCTCTCTCTCACTCGCGAAAGTTTCGTGGACACAGCAAGTGGGCCACAGGCGCGCCCTTTTTTTTAGTATATATAAGATGCATACATCCGGAGGTGGAACAGTGAATCGTAAGTGGGGGGGCAGTTCTGAAAATCCGCGGTGATGCGAATGAACTGGTTTAGTTTTTTTTTTTTTTTGCGGGTTCCTGGAGCAAAACGTATAGAGCGGTTCTGGTGTTTTGGATTATTTGAGATGAGCATAGCGTTCGGTGTTGTATAGAAGAAAGAGAAAGAAAATTTGTTCAATGTTTTCGAGTTTTTAGGTAACTTATGGATGTTGATTTGATGTTAAGAATAAGTACATTTGTAAATTTACTTTAACATAATAAAGTAGCGATAAATCTTGGAATTGGTTAATACTACATTACAATAAACATATTTAGATTGGGAAAATATGTATACAATTTGATTAAGCCCTCTAAAAAGTAAATCAAACATTCAAAAATTGTTACGAAAGTTACGCTTCTCGTTACCATTAATTTGCATAATCCACAAACTACAATATATCATAATTTTAATCCATAACACATGTTACAGGATTCAATCCACATATACTTAATAACAACTGATCCAGAACACCTTCAGTTTCATAACTTGATTATAACAAATAACCGTATAATTTCTATATATATAACATTGAATAACATCTCATTACACTCACGCCTGCGTTACACTTTCCTCTGCTTTCTCAATCAACTTCATTCTTCACGCGCGCGCGTTTCGAGCCTTATAAATTATTAATACACCACTTGCACATAGACGACATTTAGCATTAGCCTCGCAAATATATATCCGCGCCCGTATAGTCCAAATTTCTCTACATAGAAAGTTTGTTCGCAGTCGCAGGCATTGACTTCGCATCATCGGCATCACTTCCACGTATATAGTATTATTCTACCATAAGAATTGTCAACGACCGGTTTAGCAACTTTCCCAAGTGTGCGCGACGACATGAAATTCCATTATATTCTCGTTGCCCGCGAGTGCAAAAAGTGCGTGAATAATGGGCCTTATTAGCAGACGAAAGTGCAGTTTCTTCTCGCACCGATGAGCGTCAATCGTAAATAGATTTTATTGCGCGACGCGTATAGTACGCAGAGTTAACGGCGTTTAGTGTCTTGTGATATTGGGGAAAACTCGTGGTTTTTGTATAGACGATGTGGGAAAAGTGTGAATGAGTTGAGAGGTTGGGAAAAAAGGATTAAGTGAAGGTGTTTTAAGAGCGATGGAAATTCATTGTTGGAACTTTCTTCTTCAATCGTTTTATGCGGTTGATTAATTTCTTAAATAGTTCGAGTCATTATTGCGTTGTAGTAAATGAGCAATTGTATACACACTCGTAAAGGTTTTTTAAAAAGTTATTTCTCGACAATTAAACTTTTTCGTCAACAGATTTATATAGGTATATCCTATAAAATAATGATTTTTCCTAGTAAATGAAAAAATTATAAATCAAGAAGAATTAAATTTACAAAATTCTCCAGTTTTACCCATTCAATTCTATAATAAACAAATAAATCTCCATATATGGACTAACTTAACCGTACCCCGTTTTCTTTTTTATTTAAACATTTTTTTCGTATACAAATTCTAAATAAGATCTCCGATTCTCTTTTTCCCAGGAACTATTCACGAACGTTTCAACGGCAAAGGTTACTACTACTCGTGGGCGGATCCACGTACCGGTGGCCAAGAGGTCGACTGGTTGACCGGTCGCAACTTCTGCAGGCAAAGGTGCATGGACCTCGTGTCGCTTGAGACGTCGGCTGAAAACGAGTTCATCAAGAGCCGCATCGTGCAAAGTAATTAAACTTAATCCTTGTAACGCGTAGTGTTATCGTTAAGTATATATCGAAATGTCTATATATTGATTAAGAAAAAAGAACAAAAAAAATTGCAGAATTTTTACGTTTATATAACGATTTTCTGATATATATATATATATATATATATATATATATATGTATGTATCGATTATTATTGTTTTTCCTCGTTTAGCGTCGCTAACGAGTTTTTTGTATAGCAGGAAATTTGAAATTTTTTAATAATGCACAACATGGCAAATGTCGCGGTGTTACTTTTGTTTATCTTAGAGGAAATGTTGTCGCACTTCCTAGTTTCTTTAGGAGTATAGAGGAAATATCAGTTTCTCTAATGTTACGTGGACACTTAGCTCGAATGATATAGACGATTGATAAGTTTATTCGCGTAATAGAACGGAAATGTTTATACAAGATAAATGAAAAGTAGAAAAACTTATATTGACATATGTGATTTCAGACAAAGTCAAGTACATCTGGACTTCCGGACGTCTCTGTGACTTCAAGGGTTGTGACAGGCCCGATTTGCAACCCCTTCAGGTTAACGGTTGGTTCTGGACCGCCGAGCTCCAGAAACTTGCACCGACCACCGACCGCGGCCAGAACGACTGGTCCGAGAGCGGAGGGTAATTATTTTTTGATTTTTCTTTAATTTATCAAGTTTCGAGCTTTTGAATTACCATCAACAATAAAGTTAATGATGTATCACATATTTGATTATTTTATGAGTATATTAGTTTTTGATTACATGTTTCGTATACGTATATTTTGAATGAAGAAATTTAGAATTCTATGTTCTTGGAAATTCCAATTTAAGATTTACAGATTTTAAAATCATTAAATATATAATAATAAGCTATAAAATTTAATAAAATATCCAATAACGTTAACAATAAATAACTAGAATATTTTAAAATTTCTAATAACGCCGGTGAATTAAAATTCAAAATTCAAACGTCACTTCTTAACACAGAAAAAATTGATATTAATTTCTTTACACCAAAAGCCTCATATTTTTAACAAATTTTTTTACTCTTGTAGTATTGGCAAAGCTCAACCTGACAACCGTGAAGCTATCCAGGGCGGTGCTCCCGAGAACTGCTTGGCTGTTCTAAACCAGTTCTACAACGACGGTGTCAACTGGCACGACGTCGCCTGCCACCATAAGAAACCCTGGGTCTGCGAGGAAAATGACTCGCTCCTGAAATACGTGCGCTTCACCAACCCCAACATCCGAGTATAAGGCTTTGAAATCTGGAAAGAATTGTTTTACCGGCGGTCGACCATTGTGAATCCAAAATTTGCGTTGCAAAAGTTGTAATTAGGAGTTGCTGAGGAAAGATGTACATAATCTTGTGGCTAGAATTGTATTTTGCTGGGTAAACGATGGATTTGTCGGAGAATATATTTTATTCGATAACTTGGCAACCGTCGGTAAAACAGAACAATACGAATGTTATCATTTGCGACGTTGAAATCGCAACATGTTGTAGACGACGTCGTGCGCCTTGGTTTTGCGAGGCAAGCAAAAGCTCATTCAAATCGCCATAGACGCAAATCGCGACTGAGTAGAAACAAACACGTTAGCGATTCAGCAATACGTGGCCGACCGATTTATTTATTTTCACGTTGACAAAACTCTCCTTATTCCCACGTAGTATTTAGTCGAGCGCGACAATAATCGAGATTAAATGGATTATTTATGTTGAATGTGTGTTGTGGTTTTTATTAACTATTCTATTTTTTAAATATTAACGTAATCCCAAGGATCATCGATTGTATAAGACAAACTATTCTTTCTTTTTTTTTTACAAGAAAAATCTTTATTAAACAAAATTTATTAAAAAATCTATGCGAGTACCAAGTTTTTATTCACTTCTTTCCCTCCACCATGATTATGTGGTAGCCAAATTTCGTCTTGACCGGAGGATCTGTGTATACTGGGTTCCCAAGACTAGATACAGGTAAGGCAAATGCTGCCTCTTGAAAAGGACCAACCATGGAGCCTCTTGTCATCCATCCCAGATCTCCCTATATAGAAAAATTGTGTTTCTCAGCATATTTTTATTCAAGGTTATATTTTTACACCTTTTAATAGAATAAATGAATGTTTTCGTAAAATAAATAATACTTCATGGAACTTCTTATTATTTTAATATAAAAAAGTTGATTATTGTAAATAGCAAATCTTAAAAAACAAAATAAGAATACAATAAAGCATTATTCTCTGATAGTAAACAATATATAATTTCAAATGTTTTTTATATTTGAAATGTAACTTAAATAATTAAAAGAAAATATTCAAAAACATAATAAAATAATAACATTTCAATGTGATATTAAACAAAATACTCTGAAAATTAACTTTGATTAAATAGAAACTGTAAAATAAAGACTTACACCAGATCTTGCTTTATCTTCACTGTAAGTTGCAGCAATTTCATTAAACTTTTGTCCTGCTTTTAACTTTTCCATGGCTTCTAAAATTTTTGATTGCTTTTCGCAAAGGATATGACGAACCTAAAAAATGACCTCCTTAAAAATATGGCATTTTATCGTATTGAAAAAATTATAAACTAAATAAAAACCTTAACAGCGGTTCCTCCTTTCTTTTCACCCTTTCCTTTTTCTCCATCGTCGCCACCGCCACCGCCCTTCGATTTTCCAGCCTTTGCACCACCACCAGCGGCGGCTTTTTTCGGTGGCATTTTACAACAGCAATAATAAATGTCACAAGTAATTAAAAATATTTTGTAGGTACATGTGTACAACGGGCAGTCTCGTTTTGGAGGTTATGTTTACAACAAGTATTTTGGAGTCCAGTCTGCGCGCGCATCATATCTTTCTCTTAAAAAAGTGATGGATGAAATCTGTCATCACAATAAGACTGTTTTGATTGGTTGTTGTAGACTCATTAGATTGGTCTATACAAAATAGGCGCGAAAATCTAATAAGTTTGAATTTTCAAGAATGAATTATCAAGTTTATAAGTATTTAAAACTAAATAATTAAAATATAGTATAAGAAATATTTCATTGTCATATTTATCAAATTTATTTTATTATGGTTTAATTTAAGTTAATTGATAGAAATTTTTATATTGAAACTAACTTGATCGTGTTCATAACCTCAAGAAAGATAAATAAAAAAAATAAATAAAATAACGAAAACCAATACGCGCGAAGCGCGTTGAATGTAGCTAGTGAAATATCAGATACATGATCATGTGAACGAATTTGAATTTGAAAAGTCATTTGAGTTCGAACGTATATGTTTTATTGATTTTGTGTTTAATTAATTTCACACTCTTATCATACAAAAATATTAAATATTGTTTTATTTTGTTATTTTTTAAATTGTTTCATAAACCTAGAAACTTTTTAATAAATACTTAAATACATTATATTGTCTAATTTACAAGACACTTTTTCACAGAATTCAATGTAACATGTGACATGTACCATGTACATTGAACAAGAAAAAAAAAATACAAAAATGTGTTACACGTTATATGCTACAGTTGACATCTATGAAGAAAGGCTCTTAGTTATCTTTTTTTATCAGTAAAAGTTAATTAGTAAAATATTTAAAAGCATATAGCCCAGCTAATGACACTATTTAAATTCATTTTTCTATGCATTAAATTAAATCTAACGGACTGTTATTAAATCCTCACTAACATTTTATATAATACTTATTTAGCCCATTGGATATTTTACAATTATGAAATACTGTCTTATGAAAAATGATTCTCGTATGATCATATATATATATAAATGTATATACGCATCAATTGTATAAAAAAATCAATCAACCGATAAATAATAATTAACATATATGAGTTTAGATACTCATAATGAAGTATTATTTTCCCTATAAAAATACTAGCGGCAGTTATTTGTAGATGATTCGCACATGAAAATAATATACGTATAAAAATGGATATTTATACAAAGACATCACGACTGATCCATAAATTCGTCGATCCGTACTTCATCAGCTTGCATACATTCATACACAACCGATTTTCGTAACTGCTATTGTATCGTAATACAAACACAGTTTACATATGTATAAATATACATTTTCATGCGCATTTCCATTCAACTTCATAATAAAAACGTATTTTCAAACGACCATACGCAAATCATTTTTTACAAGACAAATTTCGTCTATTCTTCAACTTGCTCCTACGATTCATTTGGCTTTGTTCCTCTTACGCAGGTGATATATAATCTGCAACGAGTGAAAAATCTCTTTATAAATTCAATTTGCAAAAGACTGTCAAGTCGCTTCCAGAGCGACGAGCGTGCGAAAAAAAACTTACATTGCCCAACGCCGCCGTATCTTTGTTCGATCTTTTTAAGGATCGCCTATAAGTACAATAAAAATTGTCAATAATATATGAAATATTCTGTCACCTTTGTTTTGTAATTATTAGCTTACTTTTTATTTAGGATAGCTTTCGCAGGCACATCACTGGGATGGCCGGTCGTCGAGACAACGTTGTGGGACGTCGCCTTCTCGTCTTCAAAGTCCGTCACTTTTGATGGCGAGGCGATGATGTTACTGAATGTGGAGATAACTTTATCCTTGCAGTTATTGTTGCAGATTGTGATCGGCTCCTTTTCATTTTTCACGGGCTCGGGGTTGGGTTTCGTTTGAAGTTCTATCAGTGATTTCCGAAGATTTGCGTTCTGGAATAATGGCAACGGGCTTTTTTTAAGAACAGCCAAAACAATAAGTTGTTTACGTTAAGAATAAAAAAAGTAAAACAAAAACAATTTCATATTAAATTGAAATACTTCAGATTTTAGTGACTCCAATTCCTTGTCTTTCAAATTTATTAGACTGTCTTTCACTTCGTTCTCTATTTGTAGTAAGTTTAAACTTTTTGATTGTTCTTGTAATTCTGTAAATTCGGAAAAAAATTTATAAATTATAAGTATTTTCTATTAAGATTTGTAATCAAAATAAACATTGATAATTTATTTATTTTAATCTAATATAAATATAATATAAAAGGTCGTACCGGATTCGAGCTTCGATATCATCATTTTGTTTTTTTGATCGCGCGAAACGGCCTTCATTACGAAACTTATCAGCAGATTTTCTAAAACAATTTTTAAACAACTACTTATCATTAATGTCCAATAAAGAAGAAATCGCAGATTATACTCACCTTTCTTGAGAGCTTTTTTCTCAGCCGCCTTATTATACTCAGTGACGATCTGGGTGACGTGCGAGTTCTCCATCTTTACAACAACCGGCTTTTGCTCCATGTCAAATATATAGTCAGGAGTTAATTTATTTACGATAAAAACCAGGGAAGTCAATCTGAATATAATCTATATATATATATATATATAGACGTTTTGTAAGCAAATAAAAAGAAAACAAAAGCCCTGCGACACCGAAAACACCAATTATATATCTTACATATATAAAACATTACAAACAAATGAACGCATGCGTGTAAGTACAATCATTATATTCAAGTACTTACGGAAAAGAACGTTGAGAACAGGTTAAAAAACCGTCGAAAATCAATAAAAGTGGCCGGACGCGGGGATGTAAACAGTCATCCGAAATTTGAAACTCACGTGTCGAGAAAGACGGTATAAACACGGAAATCAAAACAATCGAATCGCTACTGCCGCTACATAATAATCGTTGATAATAATATGCCTGATCTCGCGCGCGCTACGCTCCGATTCGTGACTGACGAGACCGCGCGAAATAATCCCGCGGTAAGGTGACGGGCAATAAACTCGTCAAAGCTTGAATGTTGGATAAAACATAGTCCCGCACATTCTTAGAATCATCGGTAAATAAAACATTATACATATATACAACGTTATAGCTTATCACTTTTAACCCTTTCTTTTCAGAATGAACGAAAGCTTTTTTTTCCACTAATAATGCTAACCGTCAACTTGCACACGGGCACACATGATGATTACGATTACAATTCGTATACACACGCGAATCCATAGTGGCTTTTTACACGCGTACCGTATATATAGCGCGCATACACATACACAGTACGCGAAACACTACTATAAACCAGTGCGATCGCGCGAGTGAGTGCGTGTATACCTTCCGCATATATATCTCATCGCCAGCAGTGTCGTTATATATACGGTGCGCGCTCTCGCCTCTTGTCGGCCCGCGAGAGAACGAACGTCCAGAAAAATCGGCGATTAGATCGCGGGGAGAGCGCGCAAAAATTCCGCGACCAAGTCAAGAGTATAGTGTATAAGTTAGCCTCACACGTCTAGACTCGGTAATCTGCGTGTGGCTGTGTGTGTGTATATATATATATATATATATATATATATATACATACACATAAGTATAATACGTATGTGCGTATTTGTACATGTGTGCGGATATAGGAGTATATATACAGTGTGTATTATACACGGGGTATATTCACTGATACAGCTGCGTCTCTGTCTCTCTCTCCAGATGCGAGAGAGAAGGAGCGAGGATACGATATATGCCTAACACGAAGGATTTCGTGTAGCGGAGACACTGCACGCGCGAGAGGTTAAAAAACCGCGCGACGGAGGTTAGAGCGGAGAGAACCGCGGCTCGCGAAAGAGCAGTACATCAGCATAAAACGGGAGTGCAGTGTAAAGGGTTGTCGACGGGAGCTTAAGTTGTGTTATTTGCCGGTACGCGAGAGAGGAAATGCTGAAGAGACGAAACTACTGCAGCAGAGGTTAGAAAGAAGCTGAGATATACAGAAAGCTGTGGGAAGATAGGGGGAGATTGGACTGTGCAGTGGGGGGCCAAGTGTAAAAAAGTATCAAGGCAGTGGTATTAGAGAGTGTTGTGAGACTGGCTGTGAGGAAGTCAGAAAATTGCAGAGTAGTCAAAGCCCCAGAGACAGGGCAATGAGCTCATATGTCCAGACTGGGTAGGACGCAGGTTTTGGCTAGCGAGTACAGCCACCAACATCATCGACACCACCAGCAGGGCACGAGTCATCAGCAGCCACAGCTCCAGGAAGTTTGTGGCCCAGCCGTCAAGCGGCCCAAGCTCGAACCCGCAGGTGAGGCAGGCGTAGAGGGCACAATGGCAGATGCGGCTGCCACCACAGCTGCCTCAACTGGCAACGGGGGGAACAAAAGGCCCAATTTCTCACTGGCCGTTGCCAACCCCAATGGAGTCAATAAGATGACACAGAGCTTAGCCACCGGGAAGCCTGGTACTGCCAAGAAGCTTGTCATCAAGAATTTTAAAGGTATTGAATATGCTTTAATTATGTTACTTTTAGAGTTTCTATTAGCATTAACAATAATTGTTTAATTTGAATCTTAGTGAATTCTTGATTTACAGTGTGATATGGGGTGTAGTGAACAAAATAGCAAAGCTAATATGGTCGATGTTGTAATCTATGTCTATTGCATTGACTTTCTCAGCATTTATGGATGGATTAAGTGCAGGCTTTAAAACAATCAAATTTCAGGGTTATAGTGTCATATATGTAAAGCTTTTAGATGTTCTTAATGGAACATATCCATCTACAAAATTAATGTTGATACTTGATTTTTAAAAATTTTCATTCATTTATTTTACTTTCTGATTCTTGTGTAACAATAGTAAATCAAATTTTAGTATCAACTTGTATTTCTCAAATATGTCTATAAATAATTTTAAACTCACCTCATGAAAATTTAAGTAATGATTCATTTCCTTTTATGTTTATGAAAGATATAAATTGGAACATACTTATAAATCTGTAATGTAAACTTGAATCAGAAATTCTAGTTTTCAAATTATATGAACTATGTAATGAGTTGAAATGAACAATTAAGCATTTATAATCTAAAATTTTATTTAGAGATGGTAATTTGATATTTTATTCTATAAATATGCTATTTTAATATAAGCAATTAATATTTGACACAGCAGTTCAATTTATACTAAATAGTAAATGCTTATAAAGTGTAAATTGACATGAAGTAATTATAAGAAAATGTATTCACAGATTCCAATTTTAGAAAAGAATTAAAAGAATGCCTACCTTGAAAATTCTTTGCCAAGACTAAGGCCTTCTAAATTGGTACACTGGGTATTTAAATTTGATAGTACCATCTTATTCATTTTTAGTAACATTTAATTACAAAATTAATTTGTGTTACCTGATTTTTCAAATATCTTATTGAATACTATTTTTAATTTCTACAATTTTTTTTATTGTATATATGTGAACTATCATATAGATTATTATTAATTAATTTTAAATTGAATTAATTATGTTTGTTATAAGACAGAATTAAAATAATAAAAACTAATTTAACAACAAATAATATTAAGATACAATAAAAAATATTACTACAGCGAGAAACTTAATATTTACTTTCTTGAATAAATAATATTATGTAATACATTAAAAATAATTATAATAATAATAATAAAAAATAATATTTCATCTTCTTTCTTTTCCAGAAAAACCAAAACTTCCAGAAAATTATCAAGAGGAAACATGGGAAAAACTTCGAGAAGCTGTGGTAGCAATTCAAACAAGCAAAAGCATACGTTACTCCCTAGAGGAGCTTTATAAAGCTGTAGAAAACATGTGCAGCCACAAAATGGCATCGACACTCTATGGCAATTTGACAATTTTAGTGGAAACACATGTCAAGGCCAACATAGAACAATTCCTAGCTGAATCAATGGACAGACTTATTTTCTTGAAGAAAATGAATGAATGCTGGCAGTCACACTGTAGACAGATGATTATGATTAGGAGTATATTTCTTTACTTAGATAGGACCTACGTTTTGCAGAACCCCAGTATCTCGTCCATTTGGTAAGAAAGAAAAATTTGTAATATTTGTAATTATTAAGAAAGAAAAAGTCGCTTCTCGCATACTAGTAATATTATCTCATTCACAATGATGAATTTTTAACGATTATATGTAAATTTCAGGGACATGGGCTTGTACCTCTTCCGACTGCACATCGTACTGAACGCATTGGTGCAAACGCGCACTGTCGAAGGCCTGTTAATGCTAATCGAGAAGGAGCGACAGGGAGATACGGTGGACCGTACCCTGCTCAAGTCGCTGTTGCGCATGCTTTCGGATCTGCAGATCTACCAGGACGCGTTCGAGTCCAAGTTCCTCATAGCCACGGAGAGACTGTACGCGGCAGAGGGCCAGCGGCTTATGCAGGAGCACGACGTGCCCGAGTACCTTGCCCACGTTGATAAACGTCTGCAAGAGGAGAATGAGAGACTTTTGCACTATCTTGACTCTTCCACGAAGTATGACAACGTGATGATTATCTAAATAATTTTTAACTTTTTTAGCTACATTTAACTTCTGCTTTTTTATGAATATTTTAGATGGTCGTTGATACACACAGTTGAAAAGCAATTATTATCAGAACACGTCAGTAGCATTTTACAAAAAGGACTGAGTGGTCTACTGGATGAGAACAGGATCAGTGACTTGTCCTTACTTTATAACTTGTACAGTCGTATTAAGAATGGTTTAGTGGAGCTATGTTTGAATTTTAACTGTTACATAAAAGTAAGTATATTAAGTAAGTCATTATGTAATGTATCTTATTAATTCAAATCTGATTATTATTTTTATTTATTTATTATAGAAAAAAGGCAAAACAATAGTTATAGACCCAGAGAAAGACAAGACTATGGTACAGGAACTCTTAGATTTTAAGGACAAAATGGACAATATTGTCAATACTTGTTTTCATAGAAACGAAAAGTTTGCCAATAGTTTGAAGGAAGCGTTCGAAGCGTTTATTAATCAAAGAGCTAATAAACCAGCTGAACTCATAGGTAAAGATTATTCTCTTACATAGTTTTTTATAAGCAGGATGCTTAATATTACTAATTAAATGTTTGATCAACGTTTTCCAGCTAAATTCGTCGACTGCAAACTACGTGCCGGTAACAAAGAAGCGACGGAAGAAGAGCTCGAACGACTTCTCGACAAAATCATGGTCCTATTCCGTTTTATCCACGGCAAAGACGTGTTCGAGGCTTTCTACAAAAAAGACCTAGCGAAACGTCTGCTTGTGGGAAAATCGGCTTCAGTCGACGCGGAAAAATCCATGCTGTCGAAGCTGAAACAGGAGTGTGGCGGCGGTTTCACTAGTAAGCTCGAGGGCATGTTCAAGGATATGGAACTGAGCAAGGACATCAATATTGCGTTCAAGCAGTACTCGGGTAATCTGCAGAACGAGCTAATCGCCGGCAATCTTGATCTGACCGTGTCGATACTTACGATGGGCTATTGGCCAACCTATCCCGTCATGGAGGTTACTCTTCCGGCGGAGATGGTACAGTATCAAGACATTTTTAACAAGTTTTATCTGGGCAAGCATAGCGGCAGAAAACTCCAGTGGCAACCTACTCTCGGTCATTGTGTGCTCAAAGCGTGGTTCAATCAGGTGAGACTTATTTTACTATATATATATATATATATAATTTTTATAAATATTTATATCGGAATGGTAGTTGAGTTTACTGATTGGATAAAACTTAGATTTCTGATTGATAACCTGAATCATATCAATATTCATGAATACCAAAAAATAATAAATTCTATTTGCATAAAAAATTAATATATTTTTGTAAAACGATATACACAGCCATTGTTTTTACAATTATCTCTCAAAGTATACATTTTTCCTAAATATAATATGTATGCTAAATTTAATCATGTTGATTGGTCACAACTTTGATCAATATAAAGTTTTGATCTTTTGGCTCTGAAACCATTCCAATCAATAGCATTGTTCATCAGATTACCTAAAGCATGCAGTAATGTTAAGTCATCAATTACTTTGATTCCCGAAAAGACATTAAAAAGGGCCTCTGCAAAATTATGTACAATTACTGTGAATTCAACATCATTAACAATCATTATCAGATTATTTATAAATTACCTTTTAGACACCCATAAAATTTAGTCTTCTTAAATACTTTTTTGTCTTTGATTTTCTTTTGAGCTGTAAAACTTATTACAACATCTCTAGTGAAAAATAATTTAAATATGTTTGTACATATTTTTTGTAAATCATTATTTGTATTTATAGATGAGATAAAATGAGTTTTCTGAAAAAAATTGAAAATAATGAAATTGTAGATTGTTAATTTTAAATACTGAAATTTAAATAAATATATAAATTAATAAACTTACCATATCATTAAATAAAGTATCCACAATTCTTTCATCAAATGCCTCAAAATCTGCTAAAGTTTGTAATGGTAATGACAACTGGTGCATTTCAACTAGTTTTTTAAGTGATATTATATTTTCATTTTCCTTTAATATTCTTTTTTCCATAACGTATGTTTTTAAATCATCTACATCTTTCTGAATATTTAACAATTTTGCATCCAAGTTAATTAGCTTATTTACTAAGGGTTCTTTGATTTCTGTAATAAACATGTGTATTTAAAAATTTCTGTGACATTATTATTTAATAAATGACTGAAACATTTACATTGAAAATAAAATTACCTGATATTTTTTTATCTATATGCATACATATTGAACCATATAAGTCTATAATATAAAAGTAGGATTAGAGTAGAAAAGTAAATTAGTTTAGAATTAAATTTTTATAAAGTAGTTCAATGCTTCTACTATTTGACTGTCAGATTTGAATACATAATTACTTTAAAATAAGTTTTCTACAAACAAACAAAATATACGAATAAGCAGTTAGAAATGTAAATTAAGAAATGGACTATAGTAATGGCACTTTACATCTGACAGTCGTTTGGCAGAACCCTAACTTCAATTACCAATTAAATCACTTCTTGTTATTGGTATGTTATCTTCATTTACATCATCTTGCTCTAAAATATTTAAATTAAATAATTTTATTAATGCTTTATAATAATAAGCAGCATAAATCTAAAAAAAAATAATTTTTTCTTGCATACCAAATTGATTTGTTGTAACACATTCTTCCTCTGGTATTTCTTCTACAGTTACATCTGCATTTTCCTCTTTAGCAGTTATTTCATGACTGTCACTTTCATGTATCTCATTATCAGGTTCTATCAAAGTATTATCTCTTAATCTATAATAGTAAAATATTCTAAATAATATAAACATGTTTTACTTACCACATTCAACATAAAGTACATTACATTTTGTAAAAGGCCAGCTTTCTGAATTACTATTTTGTACATCATCATCATCATCATCAATTGTAGAAATTACTGATGCATCTGATGACTGGTTTAAAATATGTTGTTTCTGTATAAGTCTTTGCTTCTGATAGAAATTTCGTGCTCCTAATTTCTGATTTCGCTTGGCCTTCTCCAAAGGATTCATCATAAATAAATGCTTATTTTAACACATCTAAAATTTAAATTTCTCTACAGACGATTAAAATTGACGTTTACTTTATCTTAAATATCGTAGTAACAACAAGACATGTGTATATTTTTACGCACAAAAATAACGTTAACGGCTACGATCTAAATAGTAGTATATGAGGTTATGTATTATCCACGAACCACGATCTAACCAGTTAAAATAGATGTACTATTCTAGAATGGCGCTGGTCAGGTTATTGCTGTACAGCCTTAAGGTTACTGAAGGCTGGCCTGCAGAGGGCCTTATTGTCACCCTGAAAATGCCGAACTATTAGTGAATTCAATCGAAAATACTTATTGCTGTTTTTACTTAGTAGTTTTTTTTTTTCATATTGGAAATGCTTATTACTTTTATATATATATATTTTTTTTTTTTTACAAAATTTCGATAATTTAAAAAAAATGCTAAAGAATAAAATTGATAACGAACTTTTCCAGAATCTTAAGTATGCAAAAAAGAAGACATTTATTACATTAAAATTTTAATTTTACATTGTTACATAATAATACTTAATTTATTTATCTCTTCCAAAAAGTAGATAATTTGTTTAAAACAAACAAGCGTCTAATTGTTTTCTAAAAACTTTTTTTCTAATTAATTTTATAGCTTTTCATTATTTTTTATCAAGGAAACACCATGAATTCATAAACTTTTATTCGATAATGTCATTAAAAAACTTTATTAAAAAACTTTATTAAAAAACTTTCATCTGTATAGAAATCTGAATCTGAATTAACTGTTTGACAGAATAAAACTATACTTTAGACTTAAAAAAAAATAATAACTCATTTTACCTTTTCATCTTCAGGGCAACAAAGAGCTGCAAGTATCACTGTTCCAAGCGCTCGTGCTCATCTTGTTTAACGACTCGGACAACATGTCGTTCGAGGAGATCAAGGCCGCTACGAACATCGAGGATGGCGAGCTGAGGCGCACGCTGCAGTCACTTGCCTGTGGTAAGGCGCGTGTCCTCCAGAAGAACCCGAAAGGACGCGACGTGGCCGACAACGACAGATTCCTGTTTAACGCAGAGTTTACCAACAAGCTCTTCCGTATTAAAATCAATCAGATACAGATGAAGGAGACGGTGAGTCGCCGTCGACGGTTACTTTTTTACGAACAGAATTTTTCCGTAGACATGTATTGCGAAAATTCTTGGGGTCGTTGGTAGTGTGGAATTTGCGAACTAGATTTTTTTAAATCTTAATGTTATGAGAGTATGGTAGTTTTTACAAATAGGTTTTAGTCTTTCCAAATTCAAGTGTGAAGAAGGGGTATTTTTCGTTTTTCGATGGATAATTTTATAAAAAAAAATTTAATTTACATTATTAATAAGTACGCCTTTGATTGTTTTGTAATTATTATGCCGGTGTATTAATAGAATCGTATAAAAAACAAAGTTCTAATCGAAATGGAATACAAGAGAAAAATTACTTTCTTAAAAATTAAACCTTATCTGCGAAAACTGCAATGTCTAAGGGTGTTTGTTTATTTATGTATATTTTATTTAATTGATTAGAATGAGGAGCAAAAGGCAACAGAGGAACGGGTGTACCAGGACAGACAGTACCAGATAGACGCAGCAATTGTGAGAACTATGAAAATGAGGAAAACTCTTACGCATAATCTTCTTATAAGCGAATTGTACAATCAACTTAAATTCCCCGTTAAGGTACGTATTTTTTATTTAGAATTGGAGAAAAGAAAAAAAAAATTGTTATACCATCTGTCCGTGTAGAATGAGCTTTTTCTCTAGTTTTAATTTTAATTTTTATACAATTTACATGGCGTCTCGTCTGGCAACGTAGAATAATTAATACATTACATTAAAATTATCTAAGTTTTCTATTTTGTGCTTTAGCCTGCTGACTTGAAGAAGAGAATAGAATCCTTGATCGATCGAGACTACATGGAAAGGGATAGAGACAACGCCAACCAATACAACTACGTCGCGTAACCACATCGTGTGAATGCCAAAGTTGCGTCCCCATGGATTTTGGTGAGATTTTTTAGCAAGCGAGAATTCAGAGTGGCGAAAGTGAATCGACTAGACAACAAATAAACGAGCATAACACAAACGATTGTAATGAGATACTTGTAGCGGCGTTTGTTAACGTTGAGTTTCTTAGCTAGGAGAATAGATAAAAAAAAAGCAAGAATACGTTCGATAACGGGCAATACTTAACTAAGGTCGACATACCTTTTATCAACAGAGACTGTTTTTGGACCTTTATGAGCTTTGATTCTTGATTACCATTGATCGTAATACTGATTTGTTAATTTATTGAACGGTGTGCGAACGTAGGTATCTTACGGAACAAATTAACGAAAGGAAAGTGAAAGAAAAAAAATTGAGCCCGAATAGACGCCCACTCTTTATTTAAATCGTAGAGTCCTTTGTTACGAATTTGCGTATGTTTTCATAATTTACTTGAACAATGATTATAATTTTAACAAGTATGCGATCTGTATTAATTTTATGAGTGCAGTTATTAATATAATTAAGAAATAAAATAATAATTAACGTTTGAATTCAACTGTATAATGTCACATACTTGGGATTAAAACGTAGAATTTCTTTCAGATTTTGGCGGAAAATCGAGTCATGCAACAATCATTTTCTGTACTTTAATTTTATTCACATTTTGAAAGCAAATGCTATAATTTTAGTAAAATAATAATTGCACGAATAAACTGAAAAAAAGTCGACGTCTCGGCAAGATAGATGCCGGACAATTCTCCGATAGGTCTCTTAAATGCTATGCGTTTTTTATATACATACTATAAAAAATGAGAAGAAACTTCGCACGTGGACATAGTATTGCAAATCTGCGTTTTAAGCGAGAAATGTCCATATCTTCAAATAACATTAAGTGAGGGCTAATGAATTTTTGGATAACTTGACAACTTATAGTGTGAGAATATTGTGAAAATGAAGGCTCAGCGCGTCGTTTTAAAACTCTACGCGAAGCCTAACTAGACCATAACTAGTTCTTTTTCTTAGGTTATACAAGAAAAAAAATGTATTTATCTTATGTATAAAATAATTTTTTCGATCTTTTTCGGACTTATTTTGCGTTTTTTTTCAATTTACAAGGCAAGTAAGTACCGTGTAAATTAAAATTGTTCATAAAAATGGCAAAAAGATCGTTTGGTAGTGACGAGCTTTAAGAATTTGATGAATGCCTATTTGTAATATTGTTTCTCTTAATCTTAATAAGCAATTTTTTTTTGAGCGAATTATTCTAACTCAAAATTTGAATGATAAAGAAAGACTTGTACAAAGTAATGTATCCAGTGTTTTTTGTGAATAAACATACTGAAGAAGGAAGGAGAAAATAATCACAATTATAAACGCTAGGTTCATTTTGATTATTCAAGATTTGCGAAGAAGGATAATTTTTCACAAATGTATAAATAGCGAAGATCGCTTTACTTCTACTGTTTGGCTGGTATTACAATATTCTTGCTTCTCGTATTGTTAACCACACTATCGTGTTGAAAACGCAGTTTTTTCTGCTAAGAGTAGTCTGCGTAAACTGAGGGTAAATACATTTTTTAAACTGCCACTCGGTAGGACTGCCTTTACTGAATGGGTAAGCCAGCCAAAATACATACTGCGAATATGACATATTTCTTATGATATACGCCAGATTTATCGTCTCAAGTATGAAGCTAAGCAAAAGAAAAGTACACTATAAAAATTATTTTTATGTAACAGATTCATAGAATGTTTGTCAAAGTTGTAAATAGTAACTGATACTTGTAATAAAATCATACAACACATAGTTCTTATTTACTCCCGCTTCTCTTTTTTACTCTATTTCTTGGTTACTTATATTATTTTGGATTTATAAATGTAACTATAACTTTCTTTTCTCAAATGAAAATGTTTAAACGTAATATTTATTTTCATTACTACTGTTATTTTAATTTTGGAAAATAATAAATAATGGTATGCAGTATATCAAGTTTAAAACTTTTAATTTCTTATTTTTCTTATAAAAGGTTTACATATAATTTATAAATGTCTAGTACGCAAGTTTTCGTCACAGTTTTTCAATTACTATTATTTTCTTATTTTCGGACCTACATTTCTGTAACATTTTACAAGCTTATTTACATCCTCGAATGTAAGTAATACAAATTAGTTTTACATAACAAAAACAAATAAAATTGAGCCTAGGTATTCATGATTGCCTACCTAGTTCAATCGTCTAGATCACGACGCTCAATTAAAATGTCACAATCTGCACAAAAATTTACAAATGTTTCGATATAATAAGAATACATAATGCTGAGATGAATTCTTAACGCCGAGTAAAACTTTTTTATCAGCGATCGTTCAAGACTAGAATGCATAAAGGACAACGAAAATTTGCCAACTTTTACAGATTACGATGAATTTTAACGTTACCAAAGATATTATCAAAGGCGAGGTCTTTTATTCTATGTAACATTTTCCATAACTTTCACTTATTACTTTGAACAATCCAAACGGTAACCTCGAAGATTGAATTAAAACAGCAACGTCGACGCTCCCAGCCGATCTCATTTCAAGGCATCCTTGATCATGGCAATGCGCTCGGTCTTCATGTCGATCTCGTTAATGACAGATCTGGTGAAGTTTTCAGCACTGGCTTCTTGGTTCAGAAAATCAGCGACGAGCCGTGAGGGTGGCTTACCACCGCCGTACGCAAGACACTCGTTACGATACCGGTCTCCGGAGTTGCGACTCAAGGGGTCTGTTTCGAAATAAGTTTGCCAGATCCAGGAGGCGATGGCACGAGATATCAGGTACGAGTAGTACTTGGCGCCGTAGCCCATTAGGTGGGAGAACCTCAACTGCCAGGCCTGTTATTACATTTAATGCGTTTCAATTTAAATTTCTATATTATTCATTGTCTTTTTTATTAGATTTTATATAATGAATTATTTAAGTGATTACTAATTTTTTTTTTCCTAGTATTCTTAATTACATAAAAATACAGCTTATAAATGACTAATTTGATATTTAAAATCCAGAAAATCAAATTTTCATTCGATTCGTACGATTCACGTATTGAAAATAAATTTTTTTAATGAAATTATAGCCTACTTACCGTGTTAGGAACGTAAGGTAAGCTGTAATATTGAGTTTGAATCTGTTCCAAAATCTCGGTGGTCGAGCCTCTTAAGGGGCCACTATGATAGACCTGATCCAGCATACTATAGAACACCTGACTTTGCATTTCCGATGAGGGGAAAAGGTTCTTGGAAGCGCAAATTTTGTGCAGCATATCCTCCGGCATCTTTTCCCCGGTCTCGTAATGTTTCGCAAATAAGGAAAGGACCTGAAATGCGAGTATTTTTAACTGACCTGTTTTAATAAAATATAATTTTTAAAACACTTACTCTTGGATCACTGGAAAAATACTCCATGAGGATACTCGGTACTTCGGCAAAGTCTGTGGCACACCTCGTCCCGGTCACGTGCTGATACTTCGTCCTGCCAAGCATCGAGTGCAAGGCGTGGCCCATTTCGTGGAACAAATTGTCGGCCAGCGAGGGACTGAGCAGGCAAGGAGCTGACCTCCTCCATGATGGTAACGACAACATCAGTACGACCACGGGGTTCTAACCAAAGTACACACATTACGAGTTGTTATTATTATTATTATTAAATACAAAGTACAACACCTTGCGGTGCAATGAAAAGATAGTCACCTGATACGATCCATCGGACAGCTGTCGTCCACCCCTTATCGTGAAGTGGCAATCCTGACGAGGCTTGTTCTTACGGTCGAAGAAGTCGCAGTAGATGTGTCCTAGCAGTCGTTCGTCCTCGTCGATCACGGCGAGCTTATGGACGTCTGCAGCCCAGACCTCACCTGCGAGGGTCGGTTGGTGCTCCAGTCGCACACCGTACAACGCGCGCGTCAGGATGCTCAGGCCCTCCATGCAGGCGCCGAGCGAGAAGTATGGGGCGAACTCTTCATTTGACGCGCCGAGCCAGGCTTTGCGTGCTTTCGTAGATAGGTAGGCTGTGTCCCATGGCATTACTTGCTGGAATTTTTTTTTTCTTGGTATAGTTTTGGTGGAGCTTTTGTTATTTTTTGTTGGAAAGCGGAAAGGTTCAGTACCTGTTGGACGGGACATTCCGCGTCTTTGATCTTCTGCAGAAGTTCAAAATCTTGAATGACTCTATCGTGCAATTTGTCATTCATTAAGTTTAGGAATCCATAGACCATCTCTGGCTTCTCCGCTGTACTGCCACGAACAGCTCTAAAAACAATTTTTTGATTGTTGATATGGTAATTAAATATTATTAACGGGATTGCAGATTAATGTACCTGTGTGCATAAGTGGGAAAACCACAAATTTGAGCCAACTTATGCCTGGCATCTAACAACTCTTCCAGTAGTTTTTCTTGTTTTGGATCAGGATATAAAAAAACTTTATAAGCAGCTTCTCTCACTAATACATCACTGCTGTCAGTATTTAAACCACTGACTATAATGTGTTTTCCATCATTGGCAAAACTATAAAAATTTGAAATTATTTGATTTTCATAAATAAACTTTATGCTTAAATATTCTTTATTTTACTTACAATTTAACAATTTTTTCTGGTAGTGCATTAATTTCTATAACTCGAGGCTCAACTGCTCCAGCCATAAATTTTTGGCCGCACTATGAACAACAAAAAAGATTCATAGTGAAATAAAATGTATATAATTAATTTTCTGAAATATTCTAGTATTATTGTACTTATTACCTGAAGTATTTGGTCATTCAATTCCACAATTTTACGTCTTTTGTCTTCGGGTAAATGTATCCCAGATTGTTCAAAATCAAAGAGGAAAAGATTGGCTACATGATCATCCATTTCTGTTGTTTTTACCACATCTCCATTTTTAACAACATGGTATAAAGCATCATACAACTGGCGGTTTGTATTTAATCTAAAAAATTAAATAATTTATTTAAAATTATAATTTTTTAAATTAAAAACTAAAGAAAATGAAAGTAGTTCATATACTTTTCTACCATGCCACTGATAGCAATACAAGCATTTTCTGCAGCTTGTTGAAATTTTGTATCTGGATGTGCGACTCGTACAAATTCTGCCATATCAGCAACTTTGCAAAGTGTATCTGATAAGTCGTCAAAGATTTCAACCATTTTTCTAGTTCGTTTTCCATCATTATTGACTGCTTCATTGACAAGTTCATCACATCGAGAAATAGCTTTATCCTCAAGTTCCTGGAATCCACTAGCATTTTGAAGCTCTGGAAGTTCAAATAATCCCTAAAATAATAATATAATATTATTTGATGTCCCAAGTTTTTCATTCACTTTTACTTCTTTCAATAATAAATATACATTAGAAGCATTAGAGAATTTTTTAATTTTACTAATTCTACAAGTAAATGAATGTTTGGAAAAATATTAATATTACAGTACTTAATGTAATAATTTTAAATGCTTTTTAATTACCAAAAACAGACATAGAATGATTCTTCATGAAACTTTGAAATAACATTGTTATTACTGTTAAAGTACTTGATGGAAATAACTGTCAAGAAATCATTCTTCAGTGTCATTGACCTCTTCTATCATCATGAAAAACCATAATTTTTATAATTAATTTTGAATGACATTTAAACGATTAAAATAAAAAATATTCATTAAATTTTTATTTTTATATCGTAGTCAACGTTAACATCTTGAACACTTCAAATTTCTCGTAAACTCGAAAAGAAAAAAAAATTTGGCTTCATAACCTTTGAAGCCCCTACAGCAATTGATAGTTACTCACAATCTCTTTGCGGCCGAAGGTGAAATCGAATTTTGCCGAAGGTCGGGTGTTGAAAGCGGTGGCGAGAGGCGACCAGGTGCTCACTGCCCTGCGTGCCTGCGGTACCAGCAGTCGCAACATCGTCGTCGCCGTTGCCGTGAATCGCTACTGTATCGCAATTCGCAACGAAGCCGATTATCGGATGCCGAATATATATATATATATATGCGCGGAAACCACGTGGGTAAATGTGTCCAGGGAATTTCGCTCGCTGTCGTCTAGGGAAATGTTGGTAGAACATAGGGAGGAGGAGGAGATACCCGAGATATTTGCACTATGCGCGCAATTCGATCAATTTTGAGTGATACAAATATTAGACGTTAAATTTTATTTTAGAAATTTATTATACATTTATAGTTATACATCGTTATACAAATAAGTAAAAAAAGATTGAGATTTTCTTAATAATCCGTTATACTCTCTATTAAAAAGTTATATACTTCCAACATTTAAAATTTTATATTACACACTTGTCTGGGATGTGTTGCCATCCACCATACTGTCTATTAAAAGCACCTTCCAAAGTTGAAATTAACTTGTGTGTAATAAAAGATGGTTGAGGTAAGTTTTTTATGGCTGTCTCTATACTTTTTGATAAACATAAAATATTTTCTGGTGTGAAATCAGTATTTACTGTTTCTTCAACATCACTTATTGTACTTGCGTTAGTTTTCAGCAAATCTCGTTCTAATGGAGTTTTCATTTTTATATTATATTTGCACAAATATGATTTAAAATCACGCTGAAAAATATATTCTTATTACAAATTCTCAAATATTAATATTATAAATATATTATTAATGCTAAACAAAATTTTCATATCATATTTTACTATAATTAATGTTTGTAAAATCTTTAAAAGCAAAATTTCATTAGAAATTTGTTAACATGTCATTTTTAAACTTACATATGTTTCCCAATTTTCTTCACAAGGTTTACAAGAACACAGAATGTTATATTTCTGGTAAAGTATGTTGCGCCTCATAGGATTAGGTAATTCATAAAAGCTCTTCTCATAACATTCGAATATCTGCAAATATAATTTATAAAAATTAAATACAAATTAACAAAATTAAACTATTGATAAATTTTTTAGAAAAAAAAAAAAAAAAAAAAAAAAAAAAAAAAAAAAAAAAAAAAAAAAAAAAACAATAATAAAATGTTATAAAATAACCTGAGTTCCTTTTTTTATGGGTTGTAAAGCATAAATTATTACATTATTATCTTCAGTGAAGCATCGGCTTACATTTGGATCACAACTATGATTTATGAAACTTGAAATGGTTGCAATACATAAACCTCTGAACCAACATGTATCAAACATAGGATGTTCAAAAATATGACCACAATTTTGTTTAACACCACGGTTTAATACCTTAAAAATTTTTAGTACCACAATTATTTATAATTAAAAATAATTTTTACAATACATTTAGTATCTATATAAAATGTTATGCACTTTAGAAAGATAATTTTATCAACTATTTAAAACTGTACCTTACGCCCACAATTGTAGCTAATTTTCATAAGTTTCAAAATTAGTGATCCAATAAACATTACATTCTCATTTTCTGTTAAATTTATACATTGGTATGGATTCAATTTTTTCCCAAATATATCAGTTTTTATTACAAAATATAATAATATTCTCAATGCGTAACATGAAAAATTTGTCTTCAAATCTAATGATTGTATATCAGTAGACAAATGAAATAAAGTTTGAAATTCGTTGCTTTTAATTTTTCCATTTTTAAAAAATTTTGCAGCATCTGAAAAATATTTGAATAAAAAAATAATTACAATAATATATTTTATAACTAATTAAAAAAATAAAGTAAAAGTCTTACTTTTCTCTTTTGAATCAAGCTGTAAGGTGGCTCTAAGTTTCTCTACACTACCTGCTTCTCTGATTGCTAAAATTAATAATCGAATACTTGTTTGTGCAAATGGATCAGTAGAATTATCATATTTTGTAGTTGCAAATGCCTCACATTCAATCTCATGATATTTTTTCCAAGCTTCTTTCTTACAATTTTCAGAGCAAAACATACACCAACTACATGTATCACAAGGTATCATAGCCCATGAAAGAGTAAAACAATGACAACAGTAAAAATGAGCTTCATGAAGATTTAAAGTTGTTACATAAGGCTTTTCTACAAAAATAATTTCTCCAGGTTTAATATCTCTTGCCGCAATCAAATGATTTCCATACTTATTGTTGCTTTTTAAAGTTACACTCTCAAAACTATTGATTTTTTCAGTTGAACACCTCTTACTTGTTTTTTTATTAAGGTCCACATTTTCATTTACATTATATTTATTTAAATAAAATTGAGTTTTTTCAATCATCTTTGAGAAAGCTTTTTTCGTTTTAATATCTGTCTGCAGACCCATTTTTAACACAAACTTAGCCTCATTTAGAATTTTTTGAGCATCATTAGGCAAATTCAATGCTGTTAAACATTTGACTTTTCGACAGAGTAATTTAATTTTTAATGTATTTGTTTTAGCAATGTTCAAAGCTCTATCAATATCTTGAATACATTCGTCAATTTTACCAATATGTAGTAGAAAAGCAGATCTATTACCATAAGCAAGTGACAGTTCTTCAGAGTTTGGGTTTGCTACAGCTATGCTCATGCAGTACTTTGCTTGAATAAATTCATGATCCTTGGTAGTATGATGTTGGCTATTGTACATTGCATTACCTTCCGCACGCATTACACAACTGATCTCTGAACTTTTCGCAATTCTGACAGAGAAAGTCATTAAGTTCAGAATATCAGATGTCCATTTGTGGCAGGCATCAATCATCATTTTCCTTTCTAATTCCATGTTTTCTAGTATTTATTACAAAAAACCACACTTTAGTAAATTTTTTTTTTTATTTGGGGTTTACCCACTTGCAGCCTTTTTTGGCCCAGCAAGTGGGTCTTCCCGCTTTACTTTTCCTTTTCCTGGGAAGTTTCTCCGATGAGGACGGATTTTCCGTCACGCACACCGAGCCGGTTAAGCCGACCCTCTCTGCCCCCATGGAGACATCGGGTCCACTTCCCAGTGTAGCCTCCCCGGAGAAGCTCTCGTATTTCAGAGACCATCTCCTCACCGGTAAGGCCGGCGCTCCCTGCAGACGCATCGGATTGGCTACTTTGTTATACCTTATATACCTATAGATTCCCTCGTTACCATTGTTTCGCATTCGCCCAGGCTTACGCCTGTTCAGCAATGAAAAATCTGGAATTTTTCTGAAGGAAAAATTCCAAGGAAAAAACCCGCCTCGAAACAGCTGGAGTCCGGGGTTCTTTTCCCGTTGAAGAAAAACTCAGAAAAAAAATCTGAGTGTGACTTCGCCGGGAATCGACGAACCCCCGACCCCTTGAGCGACCGCGATTCCGCTAGTTAAGACGTGCCGCCTTAACAAGCTGAGCAACATAATGGACCGCTCATAAAGTGTGAACTTTATTATTATAATTGAATTCAAAGTGAAATATATTAGTATTGATATATGCAAATTAATAATCTTTATGCTCTTTGCACTCAATGATTTTTTCATTTACTTTAGGTATCGTTCATTTTTTTTCTTAGATATAACTGGAAACGACGACTTTTTTTTCTAAGATAACTAGAAACGACATAGATATTAAATTGTTACAAGTATTTACCTTCTTTGCTCATTCTGTCGAATGAAACGCAATCGGTTGATGAATCCAAAAAGAACCGATAACGCCAAGGCAGGAGATCGAATGAACACGCGCAAGGTACTGCCGAATTGCAACTGTTTTAAGACTGTATAAGAGCGCGCGTAAGCGAAAAGGAATGCGATTCGCAATTGTTTTAAGCTTCGGCTTTGTCCTTAGCGTAACGGCCCCTCTCCATTGCATGCCGAATGCCGTATGTCGTATGCCGTATGCTTCAATTACTCCTAGACTTTTCAGC
>JAYJLV010000046.1:9659845-9698594 GCA_036873485.1 Torymus texanus
CTTAAATAAGATATACATAATAGGAAATATTATTTTTATTAAATTCATAAATTTAATTATTTTAACTATTTTATTTGTACATATAGAAAATTCCTGGTGCAGAAACCGTACTATTGGGTATAAGAATAAATATTTATACTAACTAATAGAATAGATTCTATAAACAAATTTTTATATTCATAATATGAAAAGTATACATAGTTATCTGACTTTATATGGGAAACTGGATAATAATATTAAAATACTATTAAGAATTTGTCATCAACATTTATAGATAATTATATTTCGGAAAATATCTACAATCAATTTCTAACGACTTAAACCCATTCAAACGATTTTTAACGTTGAAATATACCTTAAAAAGTCAATTACCACAGCTATAACTTAGCAGGATTTGATTTTGTACAAAAATGTTAGTAGAAGTTATTGATAACACTAATAAATCATTTTTTCATTCAACATTTTTATGTATAATAAATTTTTAGCGTTTTATATCTACAAACACGATTATTAACACGTAAATTTACCTTAAATAGTTCATTTTCGCTTATTTAATAGGATTTAGTTTAACACGCAAATATCGCATACAAAAGTGGCAGAACGTCAACTAATAAAACTTTTTAGCGATGAGCATTTTTACGTTAAAAAATTTCTAACAAGTTAAATGGAAAAGAATTATTAAAAATGATTAAAAACAATTAAAACATTTGGTCAATCATCATTATACAAAACAATTAAGTTTTCATGAATGCGTTACAGTTTTCGTTAAAATATAATATTTTAGTATTTGAGATGTAGCAAAGTTTTTACGTAGGGTGGTTGGTGCGCGGCCCTCTTAGTTAATATTTTTTAGTAGAAGGTAACTTATGGTAATTCTGCCGCTTTCTATCTCCTTCTGTAAATATGTTGGAAAAATTGTGAGAAAGGCTTCGAAGAATGCTAAATGTACTACTACCAAGAAAAAAAATGATGAACGTCCCAGAGGTGATATTGACTACTTTGTAAGGTGCAGCAAAAGTATAAAATGACGTGCGTTTTGGTAAAATTAGATGACATTTTACCTAATCCGGCCAATAATAACAGTAAAAATTAATGTTTTTGAGTATAGAAATATTTCATTTGAAAATATACATAAAAAAAATAAATATACGTATTTTTAAATTAAATTTATTTGTTTTAAGTAAATTTTTTCAATAATAACAATCTGTATACATACTTAAAAACTATTGATCTTGGATTTAGACGTCGTAATTGTTGATTTAACAAATTTTTGGTCGAATTAGGTGAATACTATATGATGCGAAAGTACTTATTTTACTTTTATAAACTAAAAAAGAATTTTTTTTTTATCACCTCCATACAAACTTCAAGAAGAAGACCTCACTTTTCTGCCCGTCTCATTTTAAATTGAATCTTTTAGCGTGTGTTTCAACTACAATCGAAATGCTTACTTTTTTAACTTTAATAAATAAGCGCAACTTACTGGAAATTGAAAACAAAATTACAAAAATGTAATAATCATTCTCAAAGAATTAAAACGGATTTATCAGTTATATTGTTCATATTTTGAAGCTGCCGACATTAGTTATTTAACTTTTCGGATAAGTGGGGATAGAGAACTAAAAAAATGGCCGAATCCTCTCGAACTACCTTATGAATGTTCTGTATAATATCAAATTAATTTTAGAAAGAATATAAAAAAGAATAGATCTAAAAGCACATTTTGAAAATTTATTCAGTATTTGTAACAATTTAATTGATTTAAATAACATAGAATGTGATTTGTTTTTAAAGTCCAATAGTTCTAAAATTCTTGCTGCTATGCTACTTTAAAACGATAAGCTTTCGAAACTATCATTTTTCTGAACTATTAGTTTTCTCCATTTAAAACGTTAGAAAACAAAAGCTTTTAACGTTGTAGTTTTATAAACAATTTTCTTCAATTTTTTCAGTGATCTTAGATATATTGAAAATGTTTTAATCTCACAATTTTTATTCTAAGTATTATTTTAATTTTATAAAAAAATTAATTGTCTAAATAATTCTTAGTAATTTCTATAAAATGTTGTTACCCAATATTGCATACATTAAAGTCCGATTACGCTCTTGATACATATCAAATATTACAGAGATTGAGCATATTTTGTGATAGATATATCGCCGTAACAATTTTAGTGCTTGCATTCATGTGTACTCAGGATTTGCGCGCTTTATGCAACAGTGTTCAATAATTAGGAATTACTTCGTAAGCCATGTCTATTAATAACCTATATCCTTCTACAGCGCGCAATTTCATGAGAAAAAATTGCGAAATGAAGTATAAAGAAGTTCTTACATTGTAAAGTTGACTCATATTTTTGAAATGTAATGAAAGCTTTTTTTATACACTTGATATTATGAATTACATTCCTAGTTTTTATTTGGAGTATTTAGAAAAAAAATATTTTATTTGTCATTTTCTCCATACATGCGATATAATAACGTTTTCATTTTTTATATTAGAAAAAAACTTATAAATTAAAATTATTTCAAAGGAGTCAAGGTTTGCATCAATAAAATATAAAATTTTCATTTATGGCGTCTTAACAATTAATTTTATTTCGTAAGAGTTATAAGTAAAGTATATAAAATCTTTCATTTCGCGATCATAATTTACAATGTCACGTTTTGATAGTTGATGAAGTACAGTTTAACGTAAATTGTCTCTTGTGATTAAAATTGATTACAAGAAACAATTATTTTTGTTTCAACTTATCACAAAAATTCCATTTCTCGTTCAATACCGACAAACTTCAACTGCTCTGTTGGTCCATATCTGAAAAAAGAATAGATTTTTAGTTATACAAAAAATAAAAAGCTTGATTTGAAAAGATGATCAATATAAAATATTTCTGCGTAACGTACCGATAATCGAAAAATAGTTCTTCTCCCGGTTGAATCGCTCGCTTAGCAAATATACCGATTCTATGGTCGCCGTTAACCATCATAACTTTGGCATAACAATTTGGATTAATCGAATGATTAGCAAATCTAATCTTGTTTCCTTTTCTAGTAGCATCGACTACGAAATCTGTAATAGTAAATAGGGAATAATGTATTAGGTTCTATTCAATTAAATACTTCACTCTATATAATACATCAATGAGTTTAGTAATACATACCATTATTAAGATTAAACAGAAAACTGCACATGTATTTGTCATAAACTTTTCCCCTTCTATCAGCTTCATCTTGACTGATGATTTCACCACAGTATTCTGATATGAACTCGTTCTTTCCAGCAGACTCTTTCAAGAATATACCCCAACCAGCAACATCTGATGGTGCCATGAGTAAATGTTTATCTAAAAATACAAATTAACAATTATAATTCATATTTATGATAAGGATACTACATTAAAGATAAATAAATATGATTTAAAAGTACAAAAAAGGGCAATACTTACGAAGACCACGCTGCACGCTAACGTTTTTGCACGAGATTTTCTGTATGCTAAACTGATCGGCTCCGCAAGTTTGGCAAAGATCAGGGTCGCATTCTCGGACGGCGAGGTAACAGGGACACTGTTTCGTGTTGCATTGGGCCTTACAGCGGCAGCCTGGGAAGCGATTCTGGCACTCACTACTGCACTGACAGAACTTTTCGCAGAAGTTCTGCGCCTGAATACACGGACAGGAATTATCGCACGGCCTGTTCGGGTGGTCGCACGGTGAGAAGTTGTGGACATGGTTTGCGCCTGGAATGATTAAAAGGATTTTAATTATTAATTAACATTCATTTGATAATAAATTTGAATTGAATTTCTGAATTATGTTAACAATAGCATTTAGATGAATTATACAGTCTATATAATGTAATAAATATCGATTGAAAATTTTTGGCTCAGTAGTGTTGAGCTTGTTCAATAAACTATCTTTATTACTCATAACAATTTATAAAACTGTTTAAAAATTTAAGAAAAATAAAAGACCAACTGTTTAAAATAAAATGTTGGTTATCTAAGAAATTATTATTTATATACCTGAATCCTTCTTGAGCTGAATTTTGCGACAATGCATGGACCAAAGCCTATGCTTCTTCTTCTTCTTGCGCGGTGGCGTAAAGTCTTTGAGGCTCTCGATAGCGGGTATATCGCTGGCCTCTTTCTGTGCGAATTCGTACACTTCTTTGCAAGTCTTCGTTAGCATGATTTGGGCGAGTGCACACGGATTGCTCGGGAAAGCTTTGTGAAGCGCGCGGAATAAACTCTGCTCGGAGCCCGTCCACGAGAGCTCGCTTTCCGTTTTCACGTGGTTATCCTTCGTGTCCATGAGGGAGAATGGCGTTTGATGGTCCGGTTGCAGTTGTTCCTGTAGTGCGTCCTCGTCCAGTTTGGAGTCTTTGTTTACGTTTTGTTTAAAATCTAGAAAAATTCGTAAAGTTAGTTAGTTTACTGGGCTATTATAACAAGTTAATTAAAGTCCACGAAGTATCAGTTACGACTGTATGATATGGAAATTATACTTTACCTTGACAACTGCCGCCTTGACTGTATTTATTACTGTCATTACTGTCTTCGCTGCTCGCCTCGTTGCCAGAATCAACGCTAGCTTGCTTACGTACTTTTCTCGGCGCACCGCGTTTCTCTTCGTTTTCTTCTTCCTTTATGTCTGCTGCTTGCGCTGCAAGCTTTTCTTTTATGCCCTCCTGCAAAACAAAAAAGTATTAAGTTTTGTTTTCAATTATTTCATATTTGTAGTATATTTTAAAATATTATATAATTAACAAAAAGCTTACCAAGTGCATATAACATTCTGCACCACAAGGTTCAGGGAATGGCTTAAGGTCTGGTCCTTTTCGTTTCTGTAGATTTGGTCCAGGATGACAAGTTTGTAAACCTAAAATTTGATAGAAAAATAAGAATATCAGTTTTTGATTAAGACTATTATTTCCAATCTAATGTTCACAACAGAGCCAGAAAGAAGACACAGCGATGAGCAATGAATGAATGATTGCAAAGATGAGAGTCCTGGTTGATATCTCAGTGCTAAACAGAGAAAGCTTTTAATTCGACAATAATTTGTTACCTTGCGGTGAAGTTCCTCTGGCTGCTATATAGTGAATGAGGAATCAAAACATTTTCACTATTAATATAAATTCATAAAGAATCTATACCATATTGTAATAAAATTATACTTATGTATGAAATGAAAGTTTTTGTAATCTACATTGTTTTTAGTTACATATGTGGATTATGAAACTACTTGTTTAGTATAGAAATATTTAATCCGTTTAATGTATTCATGAAGTGTAGCTTGTTTATCAACAGGTTCAATATTAAAGGAAAGAAAATTGTTATTCGGTTCTTGTCTCATATGAAATGAACAAAAATATGAATATACTAATTTAATACTTACGATGAAGGAAACAATCGTATTTGAAACATCTTCTACAAAATAGTGTGTGGAATGAATGCATTGTCTGTTCTCTCGGAACACTCTTAGCATTAACTCCATCAATGTTTGGTGTACACTCTGGAGGCAGTGCATTTGGATCTGACCTCTCTGTGAGTTCAATGTATTTTTCTTTCAGTTCTTCGGGTCTACCTTTGTCCGGGAACATTGCAGATATTGCCTGTAAATATTATAAATTTTGAATAGATTATAAAGTAGTGTGTTAAATGTCTGTAGTAAGAATTGTAAAAATAAAAAATAATTACATTGAATATTGTCATGGAAGGGAATGGTGGAGCCTCTTCTTTTGAGTCTTCTGATTTCAGAATAATTTTCTTAATGTCATCCTTATTGTCCCTTTCGTCATCCTTATTTTTATCTTTATCCTTGTCTTTATCCTTGTCTTTTTCTTTTTCTTTATCTTTGTCTTTTGATTCTTTTCCTTTCTTAGCTTTTTCTTCTTTTTCTTTGTCCTCTTTTTCATAAGCTGCTAAAGCATTGACCAGATCAACAAAAATGGAATCATCCATAAATCCTGACTCGCGATCACCATGGACTTTGCCATCATAGTTTTTGATCAGTTCTTCAATGAATGTACCATCCTGGTCAAGGATTTCATCACCCATGTATGGAATATTGTGTAAAACAGTTTCATCCTCCACCATAAAGTTCTGTTGAATTGGAGCCCACGTATACATGGTTGGAATGGGTGAAACTGCATTGACAATTTTTACTGGACAAGATTGGACGTCACCATCGGAGCTTGATATTTCAGCCTTTTTCATGCAAGAAACATGTGCTGGAACATCCTGCATTGCCAACCACATTGCCTTTCCATCTGCCCATCTTTTGTTTTCAGACTCCAAGAGATCTATGAAAAAAAATATTATATTAAATTATGTGGTATTCTCATAAGGAATGTCCTAATATTTATATATAAATAAGTTTTTAAAAATCCAGGTAATTAAGATAGATAAAAATTAATTTAATAAATAATTGTTAAAGTATTCAGTTTTAAATTATGCTTCATACATTAGAATAATTTGGGATTATACAAGCATATATTTTTAATAAAGAATTTTTCTATAATTTTCTTGTAAAAGGAAAAATAGTACATAGGCCGAATCTTTTTATTTACAAAATAGGTATAAATATTCAATATAATGCTTTATACTTGTACACAATGAAAAAATATATGTAAATGTTTATTATTGGTTTAACAATACTTTAAAAGTAAATCAACTTAGAAAAGATTTCAAGTTGCAATGATATTTCTACATTCTGTAACAATATGAAATAAAAGTAGAGCTAGGTTATGTCATATCACAAAAATATTACTATTACATTAATACAACAAAGATCTCCCCAAAAAACAACACAAGTTCATTACAAAAGAGTCCAGTAAACAGTGAAAAACGTTCTGAAACGATTGTTTTGACAGAGTCTACCAGTAACAATAACCAAAACAACAGCTATCTCAAAACAAAAACATTGTGCTCCAAAACTCCACTTTCTCAGCAACCCTCTCACCTCTCCAAAAAACCATCCACCCTAGACCATAATTCTCTCAAACCTATTGAAAACCTCAACACCCACTTCATAAAAAATATTGGAGGGAAAAACTAACCTGTCATAACCTTACGGTTCTGATTCCAAGCGATCTTCACTTCATCGGCGCGTTTATAACGCTTCACTTGTCGCAGCCTCATGTACTCGGATTTGACGCGTTTGCGCCATTCGGCGTTGATTTTCGCCTTCGACATTTTTGCCGTATTGCCCTCCACGACTGCGGCTGTAGAAAAACACTGGCACTATGTAATATGTATATATATATATACATACACGTTGAGGTAAGCGCGGGCAAACGCGTACATGAAAGGCTGATGTCGACTCGCCTACTACTGAAGAAGGGACGCCGCCATGGGCATGCATACAGCTGCTGCTGCTGCGCGCGAATTACCGGCTATGGGGTAGAGAGCGACGTTGTCGACGTGTGGAGACGCGCGGGATGCGTATACGGGTGTTTAAAGGTGCTGTCAGTTTTAAGTGAAATTTAAAAGTGGGGACATTTGGGGATGTATAGGACAGAGTAATTTCGGAAGTGGAAGGTATGTGCGAATGAGAAGGGGGCAAGTGTATTGTTGTATATTGCTTGGAATGTGAACCGTATAAATGAATGCGGAGGACAATTTCTTTATTCTTGATGTCTGAATTTTACTACTGATGGAAAAGCGAAAGGATTTCGGAAAGATTAAATCGATTCATTTTGTATAGTATTTACTATCAGAATGATGAAGTTTGACGTCTAATAAATATAAGAAATGTTTAAAATCTCCGTGTAATTTTATCTTATTATGATTAATTTCAAATTTCTAAATTTTAAGTTTACGCAGTATTCAGGCAATTCTAGAATATTCGAAACTGATAAATATAGATTCATATGATTTTTCTACACTTCAGAAGTATAATTTTTATTTTTATTTATTTTTATAAATTTATTTAGTAAATATACATATATTTGTTACGCTGTTTCAGTAAAAAACAATAAATACAAGATTTACTTTGATGTTGAATAATTGTTAATAGGAACAAATGCTAAATTATTTTAATTAATTATTTTCATTATTTTTTTCAACAAAACTTGATAAAATCCTTTAGACACCAAATTTTTATTCACATATCAAACAATGCGTTATATACATGCGTTACAACTGTGTATAGTTTAACATAAACCAATATTGCCAAAATCAAATAGTTTCGTGCACTGTTGGTTTTCACCCTTATATTCGGCACATTTGTTATCAGTGCGGTTTAGGTAAGGTAGCTCGCTTTCAGTAGCTGATTCAATCGTCGTCGTTGTACAAATTCTGCCTAGTAGGATCGACACAAGAGTTCCATTTGTTAGTATATATTGCTTGTACGTTGGTCTGTTAATAAAATCTTCTATTTTCAGGTACGACCGTTACTTAATTGATAATGTGAATTAATATCGTAAATTCAGATTAGTGTAGATTCCTGATAGTCTGACATAAAGCTAAACTCATTGTAAAATACAAAAACGCTGGAGCATTTAAAAATGGAAAAAATATTTTGAAGCATAAACTGCAATTAAATATAGGAAAGGGTTACAGCTCCGGATAACGGATTTACCTTAAACTTTGGTATATGTTTTTGGATTTAAAAAATATGAGGAAGGCTATAATATTGGAGCCCAATACTAAAAAACTCAGGCTTTGGACATTTTCACCTTTATTTCTGAAACAAATTTAAAAAAACGTCATCGTCAAAAGGGTAACCATTTAATCTTGGAAAATCCTGAACATCATTTCCAAAAGAGAAAATAAAACTAGAGAAGACAAGCTTTTGTAGTTATTTTTAAAATTAAAAAATATTAATTCCTTCCAAATGTATAAAAGCTTAAAGTTTAGAAACGAAAATGCGCTGTTAAACTCCTGAAATCCGCTTTTTGACTTCATGCATCTTTTGGTTAATTTTCGTTGTTTAACTTTAAACTTTTATAAATTTACAAGAAATTAATATTTTTTTAATTTGAATAAAATAGTAATAGCTTACTTTCTCTTTTGAAAATTACATTCAATATTCTCCAAAATTAAATGGTTATCCTTTTGACAACGGCCGCGTTTTTTTAAAATTTGTTTTTTTAAAATAAAAATGAATATGTCGAGCACATTTATTGTTTTTTTTAGCATAAGGGTTTAATATCATAGGTTTCTTCATATTTCTACATCGAAAAATATATCCCAAAGTTTGAAGCAAATCAATGTATCAAAATATTTTCGTACGTATTGTATGTTCTATGTTTTAATAATTTTATTTAAATATTAGTATTGTTATTGTTCTTATACTGAGGGCTCAGTCTTCCAGTCATGTATTGTTTATCTCGAAAGGCAAATGATTACGCCCAGACGATCTTCTCCACCTTAGATTATATCTGAAATTAAAAAGGCTGATGCTATTTGTATGACAGAAATGCTGGCGTAGCATGTGGTGGAAACGATCCACGCTGTTCTAACTGAATATACTGCAACCTCAGTAGATAGTTATAATTTCAGCTGTTGCCACAGTACTTGTTGCTGTAGTGAATAGCGATGTTCGTATGTTGTTTCAGTTGCTTTTGTATCTATAATATAGTTGCTGTTACTTCTGCAACAGCTTTTGGTGCTGCAACATCAGCTTCTGGTATTTATAAGTTGTGACAGTATAATATCCAGTTCAACTTTATTATGTTCTTTTTCCTATAAAAATTTAAAAATTAATATTTTTACAATCTCTTTTGTTCTGATTGGAACTTTCGGTCAGATGATTTTTTTGGCATGTTTTATCATAAGCTCCGATTATCTCGATTACACTACTTCCGAGGTATTGCACTTCTTTGATGTTTTTGGTTACAATGATAAAAGTGACATCGTCCGCATACTACCATCAACATCCCAATCTGGAAGTGGTTGTCTAAGCAAGATGTCGTACAAGGTGGTTTAGATTAGGAATCCCAGTACCGAGCTCTGTGACACATATCCTATGTGACATTATAAGAATACGTACTATCGTTGGTGTCATAGAGAAGGATTCAGTTCGTTAGATAGCTTGAAATGACTCTTCAAAGATACAGCAGTACCATTATAGTTTCTCCAATGACAGTATACACATGCGTTTGTGTATACCGGTTGCCATTATACCGGTGTTCTTAACTAGTGTCACAACCCTGTCGATAGCATTGGCTGTTCAGCGATCTTTCCTGAAGGCGAATTGGTTATTATACAGGTTTCTGGGCTGCTGTATACCTGCCTCTAGTCTGGCACGTATGATACGCTGAAATAATTTTCAGCCATTTCCAGCATACAGAGTGGTTGACATGAGGATAGCTTATACTAAAGTTTACTATACCTTTAGGGAGGAGTATATCTCTGTACCTTCTACTGTGCGGGGAAAGTTTCTTCATTTAGGTATGCGCGGAAACACACATATAAACACTCGCATACACACCCATCAATATCCACATTTTATAAAATTAGTGTATTTCGATTCTAAATTTGCTAAAATTCTAATAGATTGTGTCAAAAAATAGATTTCTTTTTACTATCAAACTTTTCTTTTGGCTGAAATAGTAGTTTTCGCAATTTACAATATTGAACTCTAAAAATACAATGTCAAACTCTCTCTAACATGTATAATACTTCTCACGCTAATAAAATTTTATATATTTTCTAAATAGTGTATTTAGAAAAACTTATTTCAGAAAAACTAAAACATTTTTCCTGTTTTTTTTATCGATTGTTTTATCTTTTCTCAGTTTTCATTACTTGATAAAGTATATATAACGGGTTTTCTATAAAAATATTAAAAACCCTGACTTTATCACCAAATCCATCATTCTACTCTAACAATACAACCATTAACCAAGTAAAACCTCCTTTTATCACTACAATTAATCCTTCGAATTTCCAAAACCGCCATAAAAACATCAACCCAATTCCTAAACGATCTCCTGTCCCATAAACTCTCTTCTCCCCACTTCTCGATCGCGCACCTTCCATCGCCAAATATTAGATCGGCAAAACCACAAACTCTCACTGATATATATATATACACACACACACACACACACACACACACACACACACACACACACACACGTATCGTTCGACCACTGTACTCTTTCACCTCGGCGTAAATAAAACCTTGAACGGAAAGAAAAAGTCGGCAAAAAATATAAAGGCCGCACGACGGTTGCGGCAGCAGCCGAACGAAAGTTAGAAAAAGAAATTCGCGCGCGCGCGCGCGCACTGCGTCGTGAGAGAAGAACGAGAATAAAAGTGAGAGAGGCTGCGGTAATATCGAAAAAAAAGCGCGCGAAGCGAAGAGATAACAGCCAGCGACAAAAGAGTCGCGCGGGTCTTTGTAGGTTGCGGGCATGTATAGTTGAGAAACGATGAGTGAAAGTTTTAAAAATCGGGAGGTGAGAGAGATGAATGGACGAGAGAAAAGAGTGCGAAGTGCGAGAATGCGAGAAAGTTGGTGGTGCGGATTATGATTCGTTTGTATTGGGAAGGGTGAAGATGTTGTAGATTAAGGTTTGCAGATTAGAATGAATATAAACAGTTTACTTTGTTTTGGATTTTTTGTATTTTCGTAAAACTAAAATAAATAAGACATATATACTTATATATACCTTTTATTCATTTTAAAATCATAGAATAGCTTTACATATTAGGTATCAAATCACTGAACACATCTTTACTATTTCTACTATAATAAAAACTAATATTTTTTCATTCCCATATATTCTTCTTTATTATACAGCTGCCAAATTAGGATTATTGTATTAATTAACTCGTCGGCTAAATATAAGGCATCTTTTTTTCTCGCCGTGGATCATCGCATATGGAAACTGTTTTCGTAAAGCATATTGAAAGTCTCGTGAGCCGCGCGTATGACCTACATATCGTTGCATCTCAATAAGCGTGTTAACGTGTATACTACGGAGGTCTCATAAATTAGTCACACCCAACGTGACAAAAACGAATTCTAAAACATCATTGAGATTCAATATGATTTTTCGAAATTAGATTATTTTTTTTTTTTTTTTTTGGTGCGAGGAAAGATAGAAGATAAATAAGCAATTTAATATAATTTTTCCTCCTTCCTTTTGACTTTTATGATTTTCCAGTGTGATAATATATAGGAAGTAAATTTGTATCTATTGTATATAAAATTTATGTGAGAAGTAGTTAGGTACTATTACCCTGGGATAAAGTGGGTAATGTTTCTTGATACGTGTGAAATTGTTATCTAATGATCAAGCATTTTAAAAGGATTATGTGTCTATTACGGGCGTAATATTGACCCAGATTACTTGGTAATTTTATTCCTACATCGTTTATATCTAGGATCAATTTTATTTTCATATAAAAAAGTACAGATCAAGTACCAGGGATTGATTCTATTAACTTAATTACCAATTAAAATCGCAACACATATACGTCCTGGTACCTTAATTTACCTTCACAATACAAAGCGAATAGTTTCAATCACAAGTGACCATGAAAACTTGTATACCCATCTCCTCTCAATCATTCAACGTCTCACTTACCCACTCTATAACCACCAAAACAGCTGATATCCCAATGTTGCCCTTCCACACATACACACACACATCTTTCCTGCTCTTTCACTCACACATGGACCCATCGCAGGCTCCACACGCAACCCACATCCCATATATACACACACACACCGGCTCTCACTCTCACCTTTCCTCTTTCTCTCTCTCGAAGCGACATAAGCCCGTCGCGCACGAGCGAGATAAAAAGAACACCAACTCGGAGAGAGAGAGAGAGAGAGAGAGAGAGAGAGAGAGAGAGAGAGAACGAAAAAAACGGAGAGTGAGAAAGCGCAGCGGTCACGCGTATATATATGTATATATATACAGTAAGTAAGCGAGTGTATATATCTGTGTCTCTCGGTGTAAGCCGCACGGTGAGATGCTGCCACACGGAAGAGAAAGAGCAGCAGAAGTAGTAGTGGCGGCAAAGCAACTTGGGGGCCTTTCCTCCCGGTCGCTCTCGTCGCGCCTCATCAGTAGGCGGCCGCGGGCCCGATCATTCGTTTCGCGTTTGCGGCTTGAAGATATACATACGTATATAGCCCACGCGCGCGTCCGTCTGTGTATTTGTATATAGAACGTTGAAGAGTTATTGGTGTACACGCGAGTGAGTGTGGAAGGGCCGAAAGGACGGTATAGTGTGTGGGGTATATAGTGGATTTTGATGTGTGAGAGTGCGAAGTGGTGTATATAAGTGGGGTGAGAAGTGGAGAAGTAAAGAAGAGCTGGAGATAGAAGTGCAGGTGAGGATTTTTTTTTATGGTGTGGTGAGGGATGATGGAAAATGTAGTGATGGGGTGGTAAATATGAAGGAAATGAAGCGATTGGGAGAAATTTATAGCTCACGGGTAAAAGTTATGGAGATGATAATGTAGTTTGTATCGGATGATAAAAATGATTTTTCGTATAATAGCTTCAGTTGTTTAAGGTTTACCAAGTTGTCGTTGTATTTATACACGAAAATTTTCTCTGTGTATAAGAATAAAGATATGCCTTTAGAATCACAAGAGTGAGCCAGTATGTCGATGATTCTTACAAAGACTAACAATTATCAAATTTCATGAAATTAGATGTGTATAAAGGTAATTTTAGATTTCCAATGAAAGATTGACATATTTTTTTAGCATCTGAAAAATCATTATTATATAACTATTAATAAAATACCTCTGAAGGAGAAATGTTATTTTTTGTGAAATTTAACAAGTTAGTGTTCTTAGGAGTGGTCGATATAATCGTATTCCTTATAGTAGTGACTCTGTAAAACTTTTTATTCATTACGATGATTCTATACTTATGATTTCTTATATGGAAAGTGATGTTGATATGTTTATGGAAAATTATCAATTAAGTGGTTGGAGAAAGTAAATTTTACAATTTAAAATAGAACATTGGGCATTGCAATAGAGAATTTAACTTTTTACTTCCTCAAAATGTAAGAATTTCCAAATTTTTTCCAATAATTTACGTGTTAAAATTTTAAAACTGCCATACAAATAATAACCGTGTAATAATTCAGTATCAATTTCCAATTGCTTCTGTAAAAGTGAATCATCATATTCGCGCATAGTCGTACTTCGTTCTGCGAAATTGTAAACCAGGCAATAGACGTAGAAACCGATACTATATACTTAAATTTAGAGAAAGTTTTCTCTCTCTCCGAACAATTTTTTTCAAAACTTCTTGAACGTTACATTTATGGCGTCAAATATTTCACTTTTAATATCTTCTAACGAAAGTACTTTAGTGAAAATTTCAACCATTAAATTCGGAGCAGCATATCGGATAGGATTATTGCAAGCTCATGGTGTTTTCTTGTTTCCATATACTAATAACGCGATGTGCTACATGTGTACAATTTAGTGGTCAAGCTATGAATACTAATAGGAAAAGCAAAAGCTAACAACAGGTGTAACATTGTCAGAGCAAATATTTTTCCTGTAATTAGAGAAGCAACGCGTTTCAAACTAATCATGTTCTTATCTTCATTATTAATAATTAGTGTTGGAATTAAAATTGGCGTTTTCGGTACAGATTAAATGAAAAAAAAAGACATGATCAATATTCATATTTTACAAAACCGAATGAGTGAAATTTAATGTCCATTCAGAATCGATGACAAGTTTAACTTTCACATTCCATTAAACCGTGAACGATCAAAATTGAAATTCTGCGAAAAATGTGATGCTATATATGACGTTAATATATAAAAGCGTTTGCGAAAGTTAGTAAATTAAAAGATATTACGAACGTTTGTACAAATGAATTAAAAGTACGCTCGAACAATATACGAATTACACAGTTTGCCCTCAATTATCAAATCCACCTTACATTTATCTTAACGTTTCTTTTCCCAACCCGAATTATTTCAATTCATTCACTCAACTTCAGAATTAAACCAAACACACGAGCAAACATACTAAGTAATACCCTTTAATGACTGTTAAGCTAACACAAACACACTGCCAACCGCAAAATCGCCATTAAACCTCTGCATTCTACTTGCGAGTATACGTACGGAGAAGAAAGTCAAAATAAAGGCACGAACGGAAGAAGGGGAAGAAGAACAACGGACAAGGATCGCGCTCGACCTGTCACCGTAATTGCTTTGAGCACGCGAAGTGTAATTGTCTCTCGGCCGCGTGACAAAAGTGCGAGGGAAAACGTTACGCGGCGCTTTTTACGTTCCGATTGCAACGCGAGATTGTCAGAGGTTTTGTATGAGCTGAGAGAAGTTTGTAGATAAATGAATGGATCGAGAAGAAATAGTTTTTTTTTATATGAGATATGTTCTTGTAATAAAAATCGCGATAAGATTGATCAAATCATTATTTACGAGGTGTAATTTGTTCTTGAAAAGAAATCTGTTCGCGATTTGTGAAGTTTTGTATTTCTCGGAACGATTATCAATTATTGCCATTTAGAAACTATCATTTTGTAAACTTGTAATTGTTAATGTGCCGACGAAGATATTAAAGTTAATTATTAGTGCGCTTAAAGGACTATTAATCATTTTACGATGGAGAAAGCAACAATAAAAATTTCACGTGAATGACGTTGGCAGATATATTAGCATTACTTGTAGCATATGTCATGAATGTATATAAATGTGCATATACAAAAAGCGTTAATAAATTTCAATGATCAAGTATGAAAAGTAGTCGGGAGAGTTTCTTATATACGTTAGAAATCAAATAGTTACAATAATTTTTTTAATCAAAGTATCAATTAGATTAGCTAAAAAGATTTCGAAGAGTTAGTAAGTGTCAATTAAGTATTAATGGACTTTAAATTAATAAGTAGCATAAATTAATAATTTACATTTTCCGACTGGTCTTACAACTTTTGTTCTAACTGTTTGTATTTTTAATGTAAATATACGTGTGCATCTTTGATAATTGCATTTATTACTTTTGATGACAATAGCTTCTTTCGCGTATTATGTTAATTTATAATAAGAGCATAACAGAACAGACTTCGTGACATATTTTTAATGTAAATACATGAACGTGAATTAATTATCGATAACCGATATCCGATCGGCGGAAAATGTATCGACTTAATCGTTAATCGTTCGAGAAAATCCAAAATGTTGAAATCAGGTTTTCACGCAACTGTATTTTGATTATTTTTATGTTTTGAAGAATTCCCTTATAAGGAAAACTTTAGCAAGTGTCCTGAATTTTTCTAGTGATGTTATTCGAAATTAATTAAAGTGAACCATACAAATTAATGAAACCTTTCATTTATAGTATGATACATTCTAACGATTTTTCAATTTGGAAATGGCCTATAATAACATTTTTTAATAAAAAATATCGTAAAATAATAACACATAATTTTGATTTATAAATTCCAGTTATAAAAATTGTTGAAAAAAATTAAAAATACCAAATAAAATGATGTTCAATCTCATTTTTAGATACCACATATTTCTTTATCAATCGTGACATTAAAACCAACCCATATCCGTAAAATTATAGTATAGGTATCAAGATATTATTCCATGGTTTACGAGTACATAAATGGAAACCACAATCAAAACCATAACAACTCCATAAAACAACATATTTTTCTTTCAATTTTAATACGTGTTTCCGCGTAATATTTTTTCATTTAAAAAATCACAAAACATTTATAATTTCAATCACTTTATCAGCAACCCACAACTACAGAAAAATTCATCGACCAACCATCAGCTGTCAATTTCCCCATCACATATATACTTTTGACCCACAGTGTACTCTCTCTGCGCGCGACGCGTTTCTCTTCCCGATCGGAGACCTTGATCAAGGCCTCCGGAGCTAGCGATGCGTGGAACACGCAGAAAAAGTAGCGCCGGCTTCTGTGCCTTCTTCTTCTATGTATTCGCTTACTCCTGTCTTCGTACACGAGTGTTATTGCACAATGCGAGCGCAGACACCGTTTTTACGTAATTGCCGGGCGCGTGATTATCGTTCGATGAACTCGTAGGTAAAGGTGTATGGGGGGTTCGAGTGTGGTGAGATTAGTTTATTTGTAAAAGTCTATATCAATGATGTAAAAAAATATGTTGATGTATCAAAATATAGTTACGGTGAGAACTAGTAAATAGCAGTTCAGAAGCGTAGGTTTTATGAGGATTATATCACAGATTTTCTCAGTACGCATGTAAATAACTTAATTTACGTGACGACATGGTGAGAATTGAGTAGTTTCTGTAGCATGAATAATGAGGGAAAAAATTTTACTTTCTTTTTCGCTCGTAAAACTGCGTGGAGCGAAAAGGGAAAAATATGTATTTCTTTGAAAATTTTCAAAATTTGTGTTACGTTAAACAAACAGCAGTTTCTTTTCTGTAACCAGTACATTAGCAACCACATAAGTGAATACCAAAAATCCACACCAATTGTATGTTATTTCAATATTAAATTAAGTATAAGATTAAATGCAAAATCAACTATTTTAAGTTAGCATCTCAAAATCACACATATATATATATATATATATATATATATATATAAATTCCTATTCTGAATTGTAACGATACAGGCAAAGTTTTTTATCATAAAAAACTAATACTAACGTAAAGACATTGAAAATTACCACGAAAGTGTCGATAATTTAAATTAAACATAGCTTATTATATATACAAATATCAATTTCTCCTACAATTTTCCTGCGCGAATCCAGGTAAAATCCAAATACCAGTAATCCCCGTTCAAAAAATTTTTCTCCATCTTACCAAAATTAACTTTTCATTTTCCCGCTGATTATACACCTCACAGCCGACCTCTCCAATCTCCAACTCATATATATACATACATCTCGTGTCACCTACCATACAATTACGCAGTACTTTTTCCCGCGCCGAAAAACCTCCAGATTATTACAAACTTTCTTTTCGTCCATCCCCCTTCCCATTATTAGATTATCACCTCGCGGCAACAGCGTCTTGCGAAGAGTGAGAGAGAGAGAGAGAGAAAAGTCGCCTCGTCACGACGAGGACGCTTATCCTCCCACCCAAGAGAGAGAGAGAGAGAGAGAGACTTTCACTAATATAACTATAAGGACTCGTGTTCACCGAAAGACTCTCTCTCTCTCTCTCTCTCTCTCTCTTTCTCTCTCTCTTTCTCTCTTTCTCCCTGTGCGTATACTTACAGATATACGAGCAAGGAGCATATATATACACATATATATATATACATATACAGTGTGTACACACGCATGTCGTTCTACTTGTTTCAGTGACCCGGTTCCACGCGTGTTCCACTTCGAGCGTGTCGCGCCGGCCACATGCGCGTCGGGGGCATGCCCCTCGTCGAGCTCAAGGCGCCGCCGGCCGGGGGGAGAAACCAGAGCGGACTTTTCGTCATCCAGATACAACAGAGCGACGATTGAGACGTGCGAGTTAGAGGAGGAGGAGGAGGAGGAGAAGGAGAAGTGAAGCGTGCGAGAGAGAGAGAGGATGAGGAGCGCTAGAGCGTCGCCAGTCTTGCTGCTGCTGCTGCTGCTGCTAGTCTGCGGAGCGGAGCCGAGGAGGAACGACAAGTACCTTAAGCAGTTTGGTACATGGATATCTATATATACATATGATTTTTTCCTTTTTTTCTTTTTTTTAGTAGATATGATTGTATAGGTGTCGAGGTGATTGGCAGGAGGATTAATTGATATGTGAATATATATGTGGACGGTTGAGCTGGCGAGGTTTCTTTTATTAAAGAGCAGTTGTCGAAGTGATGTTCTAATTGAACGATATGGCTATTGATTGATAAAATTAGAGTGGAATTATCTTAATTTTGAGATTAAAGTTATAATGTGGCTGGTTGGCTTCGATGGGTTGATTTGATGGACGGATTGAGATCAGTGATTTATCGAAAGTAAATGATCGAATGCGAATTCAAATTCATGTTATAAATACGAGGTTTTCTTGAAAATCTTTGTTTAAATAATGTATATATGAAGATTATGTCTATTTTAGGCCACTTACGATTTATACATAAATATTTAAATAATTTTTTTTCAACATAATAGTAGATAAGAAGTCAATAAAATTTTGTTACGATAATATTGTAAAGATATTCTATATTATTATTATTAAATGAATAAATAAGCACACGAATAAAATAAGATTAGGTTTTGCAATGATCTATTGGAAAGTGAATTTCTATTCAGATCGAAATGTAATGATTGATGCAATAAATATATCGAGCTGATTCATATTCTATATCTGTAGTTCATTTATATGTATATTGAGTTCTAATGTTAGAGGTACTCTGGCAATATATCTTACTACCCACATATACAAATAATATTCTGTCTAAAAATTCGTTCAATGTTTAAAAATTAGAACATTTTATTAAAATTTTGAAATACCTACATTTCTATTAACTTTCTATACGCGTATCTTTCATATAAATCGAGATTTCATATCTATATACTCTACTTCAAATTAAAGATTATCTGTATTGTGCATTATTCTCCGAAGAAAGCTTTTGAATAGCTGTAATTGATGACAGGCATACCAGTGCACAACGGATACGTTTTCATTCATAAATAATTGATTTTTAAAGATTTTTTTGATAATATTATATAGTTTACAAAACAAATAGATGGTCCATATAATTAATTCATAATATAAAACTGTTACTAAATAGCAATAATAATAACATAAAAATCGGTTATACCAAATATTCGTTTCAAGTGGCAATTAAGAAGAAATTAAATATTAATTCTATTTTTCACTAATAAACTTGACAACAGAATCTATCACATCGTGCAATTGTGACCAACCATCGCACTCCCAAATCATACAATATCACCACGATCTTCTACAATTTCAATCATCACACAACCCTGCCAATCTATACACCACCCCTACCCCTACACAAACAACCAAACATCTCTAACCTCATCGTCTACTTACACTTATACTCATTGTTCGCAGACATACCAGAACAGCATGACGGCAGCACCGCCATCGCCGCCGCCGTTGCTGTTGAGGAAAATGCCATCGAGATGCCCGAACGGCTACGGTTCTTCGACGAGCTCGGACGTAAGCAAAATTCTCTCTTATTATCTTATACTATACTACGTACACACGTAAATACACGCCTACGCACTTTGAGCGAGTAAAAGTGCACACGCGTGCGACTTTTACGCTCGCACAGATAAGCGGCCGTGCGGACAATGAAAATCTTTTCTTTTCCTTTTCGCTTCGTATAGCCCGCGTGTATATTGTCGTTCGATGAACGACCGAAGTGGGTCAAGTTTCTGGTTGCAGGATCGGTGGTTTGATAGCTGTCAGAGGGGGAGAAAATTGGTATATGGGGTCGTGGTGGTGTAAAGGTGATGGTGTGGGTATAAAGAGAGGAATTTATTGGTTAGAGGATTTTTAATGGGCGAGTGAGGGTATTTGTGTTTTGATTTTTTTTAATTTTTAAGCTTTTTATTTTTTCTATAGATAAGGTATGTTTGTCTTACAGTAATAAGTATTACGAATACAGTATTATCAATAGATATTTTACTATTTTATATTTTGTTTGCATGACTTAATTTGTCAGTGTAAAATGAAAATCTCACACACATGAATTCAGAATAATGAACTATACAGATTAAGCATCCTTTTTCCTTTATCACCTCATGCAAAGCCAAATGCAAATCACTTTTACTTTTCTCCGAATCCCCGACTTTAAATCGTTCTAATTGAGTGCCGGAGTGTTGTTTCTACTTATTCCGTCGGAGCAACGAGAGGAAGTTTATACACGCGTTGATTCGTATCGCGGTATATGTATACATATATACACGGTTGTGATTCAGGTACACACACATATATATACACGCAGGTGAGAGAGTTTTTACCGAAAAAAGTGAAAGTAAAGGAGGCTCATCATCTTCGCGAGAAGAATTATTCGTGTATCGCGCGAAAATTCAGCCTAATTGTGCTAATGCATGTATTCATTCTTATAATTGTAGTTGTGCAAGACGTGGTTTTTGTTTTCAATGGCGCGAAGATCACGGCTACGAGTTACGCATGACTGCGGATGTATACATATTCCTTGCGTGGAAAAGAAATGTGTATAGCATATAACGATGTATAGCAGTTATGTTATTATATCTCAGAATGTTTTACTGGAGATGAAATTCGTACTAATGACTTATATATTTTGAAAAATGCTAATTTGAAAGGGATCTCAATTTTTCGTAACTTTATACTAATGAAAAATTTCATTTCACTACGTCATTATGGAAATTCTATATATTACGGTTGTTAGTGGCAGGTATGAATTGTTTATTTACCTAAGAATTGTAAATAATACTTTTTGATATTTTATACATGAATGATTTAATATTTGAATGAAATTCATTTTTGTTTTATTTGAAATGTTTATTAATTTAAAAAATATTAAGAAATTAATAAAGGAAATAAAAATTTCCTTTTAATGATAATATTTCGAATTAATACCAAGAGACTCTCTTATATCTCACATTTATTTACAATCACACACGATGAAACAGTTCATCAGTTCCATTTGTTTTCTTTTATTTAAATTCCGTTTAAAACCAATCACTTACAATTACCATCACACACCGCTGCACCCACCAGTGCATCTTCATATCACTCGATCGCATCTTCGTGACCGTGATTCATCATTAATCTCATCCACCCACACACACACAAAACCATAGAACAAACGCAGCCGCTATCCGCATTCTCTCCTCGTACACGCGCGTGCGTACCACTTTTACTTTTACGCGCGTCTCTTGTAAGTACCTTTGCGTGCTTTTTTTTTTCGGCGCACGAAAGCGACAGTATATAGTGTGCGGGAGCGCGCGCGCACGCATAACGGTCGAAGAAAGAGAAAGGCTTCTCCGGTCGAAGGTGACGCGTGCGTGCGTTGAGGTGCAAGGCGTAGGTGAGTGATGATTGTTCCGGTTGTCGTTCCGGTTTGAGGTTGTTCGGTGGGTTGCTGTTGTGTAGGGGGTGTGAGGTATAGGTAGAAATACGCGATTGAGGTAACGTTGTGTAAGATTTAGTTGTAGTTATAGAGTTGTAGAAAGTATATTTTTGTGTAGTATAGATTTTATTAAGGGAATAGGGAGGATTGTTATTTTTAATTAGATTCAGTACAAAATAATGGTATAACTAATTCACAACTTTTTTAAAATTAAAAATGGCAGTTTAAAAAAGTTCTTATAGTTTGTTGGTTATATAATAGTTTTACAAATGAATAAAATGATACTAGATTTTTTTGTTATTCGCGTTTTCCTATATTGACAGCTTTTGTTAATAGTAAATAATACACTATTCTATGGTAATTAATACTATATTTTCGAGTTGGTATAAGAAACATTAATATGGAAGAGCTAAAGTATGAAAAGTAGTCAAGGATAGTTTTTATGCGCTGATGTGAGTAGATAAGGTTTGGCACCGGTACGACGCATAATCTCGAATGTTGCAGAATTCATCTACTAAAGAATTAACTACTCGTTTGCGTATCTATTAAGACAATCTGTTCACAGTTTTATAATATGTGTGTGATAATGAAATTTATTGCACAATTACTTCCGATTTGCTTGAAGTAAATTTACATACGTAGTGAGAGTGCGAAGAAGTTTGGTATCGTGTTTATGAATGGATCACAACCATAAACTCTTAGAAAAAACATTTTTTTTAATATAATACAAAGTAAAACATTTTATATTTTCATATATTTTTAATACATCCAGTAAAAAGTAATTTTATAGTAAATTAATTTCATCACAAAATATTCTTGCATGCATAAAGAACTATTTACGTACTCATTTCATAGTTTTGAGTATTTTGTAGCATAATAAAGTTAATGAGATTACTCCACAATTTTTTTCAAAATTTTATGTAAGAATTAACAAGGTGCCACATTATCCACTTGTACCCAGATAAAAGAAATTTAAATTCTCATGACTCAGCGAAAACTTAATAGACTTTAATCTTCACGATGACGAAAGTTTCATAAAAAATATATTATGAAAAAAAAAATTAATTTATATTTCCCAACATCACCTTGACAGCAATAAAAGTTTTCGTCAAAATTTTCGCATTAAAATCACATTTTTATTTGAAACCAAATTCAGTGGTAACCGCAGTCTTTCTAGTATATCCGATAACACATATGTAGTCTTTCTTTATGCGATTAAACACGTAATAATACATTATTTGGAATGATTACAAGTACATATAGTTTCAGAAGCAGAGTCAGCACATATGGTGAACGATACCAGATGATTGCAGAGCATAACGCGTTGTTCCGTTTGATGAAAGTACAGTATCTTTCTTTCTAAAATTGTTATTCCAGATAACACCGTGGAAACATAAAATACTGAAATATCCCGAAAGTAGGTTCCGATAGAAATTTCATTTTGGAACAATGCAGACAATGTAAAGATCGTCCTGAAAAATTTCACTGCTTTTCTTTTTCATGATTTTTATTTGGTATACGTACTCGTGATTCAAAAACCGCTTTTCATATACGAATAGTTAAAACAAAATATAATTTTTAACAAATTTTCACTTAAATAAGTTGGATATAATTTATTTATTAGAATACTTTGTTGAAACCCCATGCGAATTTATTTTATATAAAATATTATATACAAAGTTTTTATTTGACACAATTACAGTAGTGTTTAGCATCGGGGACACACTTATTTACTTATTTTGCATAATAGTTGTGACTTACAATAAAAACAGCAATTCATAGTTTTTATAATTAACCATCGTAATTTTTTACAAGAATTGAAACTTCTTTCAAGAACTTTTATAAATATAACAACAATTTATCAAAAAATATTTGGTCCTATACTATTAGTAATTTTTCAAACAAGACGAAAAATACAAAATTTCACACAAACTCTGAAAAAAATTCCAACACCGTACGAATTTTCACAAAACCCAGCAAGTGACATTGTCCCCCACTCTCACACCACCTCTTTACCTAACCTCTCTCACTCTCTCTCTCTCTCTCTCTCTCTGTATTACTCTCTCAAATGACACCTCATCTTTGACCCCTTCGTCACGCTCATACCGCCGTTGATGCTCGTTTCGACACCGTCGCTTTCGCGCCAGGCGACCTGTCGCATAATTGACCGGCGGCGTGAAATCGTTGTTTTCGGCGCGCTCTTTAATCGCTCTCGCTTTTTTCTCTCTCTCTCTCTTTCTTCTCGGTGTACTCACAATAGCCACTACGGTGTCCATCTTAGACAGCGTGGGAGGATAAATTATGGATGGCTGCGTATGAAAATAGATGAGAGAGACCAGTGAGAGTTTGGGGGTATGATTGAAAGACGTGGGTGGGTTCATTGATGAGTAGTTAATGGGTCGTAATGGATGCAAGAAAGGTTGCTGTTGTTGTTTTTGGATACTCGAATGTTGAATGAGAAAGTGAAGCATAATGCACGTCTTTTCAATTTAGATGTAAATCGAGGTTTTCGGTAAAAGGAAGAGTAGAGCGTTATTTTGATTTGTATTTTATTTTAATTATTATTGATAATTAGATATCAATTTGGGTGTAATGCTATTTGAATTATGTATAAATGAGTACTGAATTGTTCGTTATAATTACACATTTGCTTTATCAAATAACTCTCTATGTTTATATAATGAAAGACAATGAAGTTGGGTCATCAGTAATGATTGATATGCACATAGACAGATATTAGCTCATTTAATTCTATAAAGAATCAATAGGTTAGAGAATAAATTTATAGCGTATTTCATTAAGATCGTCTTTGTTAATAAGGGAATGTTAATAACCTCTTACGCAATGATAGTTACAATGACTGATTTGAAAGACATTGCATGAGAGTTTTTATTGGATTATCCAATGCCTATTAGATATAATTAATTAGAATGGATGATACAGCATATGCCACGTAGCAGCAATTATTTATCAGAGGAAAATGCCAAATCTAAAATACGTATATTTAGTATTTTATAAAAGTTGAAGAAGCTCATACAACACACAACGCCTCTTCAACAACAGTGTTTACAATAGCTATAATCACTCCCAAAAATCATCATCATCACCACAGCCCAAAACCTCCTTCCCACCAGTGCTTATATATTCACGCTCGAGTGCCTCTACAATGAACACGCAGAGAAAAAAAGGAACCGTATACACACCGTTCGGCGACATCCCCACAAGACAACTACGACTACGACGACGGCGGCAACGGCGGCTAAGAAGAAGACGAGTCCGTCCGGCGCCGGTGGGAAAGCCAGCGCTCTCTCGGTGAAAGCAGCCAGCACAAGCATTGCGGAGAAAGAGAGAGAGACGGTTGCACGGCTCGGTAGCTCCTTAGTCTCTCGGCTGGCGAGCCGTCGCGCGGTCGTCGTTTGGGGCCTCTCCTCACACCTCTGGTAGATAACACACGACAACGTAGAGGTGAAACGAGAGGAATATAGATGGACGAGACTCGTTGACATGTGCCGGACGGATCGTTGTCAGCATGCGGCTACTCATCATCCTTGGCTTTAGCTGGGCCGTCTTGGCGATTAGTGTGGTAGTGGTGAATGCGTCGAGAATTATACGGGATGAGACGTTGGTGATTAGAGAGAATCGGGCGATTGGATCAGCAAGTCGATACAACGCACTTGAAGTGCCAACTGGTACTGGTGGTAATAGGTATTACGATTATCCAGTATATCAGGATGATGAACCAGTGGTTGAGCCTTATTACGATGAACCTGCTATAGAAGTTGGAAATCAGGATGATGTAGACGAGGACGTGGATGATAAGAGGTTGACTAGTTTCCTGGATGACCTGGCACAGAGGAAGAAACTGATGCAGGACGATGTGGAAGCTGGGTATAGTCACAGGAGGGGTCGAAGGAGGAAGCTGAACAGTCATGAGCAAGGGATGCTGCTGGTCGAAGCGTTGGGGAAGAGGCACAAGAATATGACTGGAGGGGTCAACGATCATCGAGGACATCCATCGGCTGATATGCATAATGGGATCATGGATATGCTGGGAAGAAGTACGCTGGAGTTGTTGATTGATAATAGTGGTGGTGGAATTGTGATTTAAGTGGTGAAACAAGATTGGTTTTGGTAGATGACTGTGGTTGCTTAGTTAGGTGTTTTGGTTGTGTTAGAACAGTGGATCGGTTTTGATGGACTGTTTGAATATTTGCATTGTGGTAGGAAATTGGTGTATGTTTTTAAATGATGTTCAAGGGACTGCTTTGGTTGATTTGTATAGATTTTTGGTAATGTGAGAATTGATGTGGAACGTGGAAATATAATGTGTAACTTTCGAATTATTAGGGCATTATGTTTGGGTGTAGCTACTTTTACTTCTATTAATTCGTGTTTATTATTGTTACGGAAAAAATGTAACCGCTGAATTTCCATATCATTTAATGATCACGATTCTTCTAAGAGAGAAAGAAATCCATTTAAGTAAGTTAAACGCGGACTTTCGTAACATCCTTTTGTGAAATTTTTTTTTCCACATTAATTAATTTAAAAAGATGCAGTTGATGGTTAGAAAGTTTAATGTGCTTCTGAATCTTTCTGTACGTGGCTCGCGGTCTTTATGTCTTGTTTTAAGTGATAGTTACGCCGCAAATGGAATTTACGTGTTGTTTTAAATGATGATTATGTCTTGAACGAGAAATACGATCTTGCTATTAACATCCTTACGCCCGTCGTGCATTTAAAGGCGCCGCGATAGGATAATGATTTCGGAAGACGATTTAAACGCTTCTTTTTTCATATTCCCAAGATTGCAGTTGACAAATTAATAACTACCTATCAATGCTGGCCGTAATTTTTTTTTAACCATTGTTATATATACAAAATGAGATCTAATGGAAAGTTACTTAACTTAAAAAAAAATTTTTGAAAATGCATTACACCACTTAAGAAACAAAAGCATGTCGCAATATAATTCGCAAAATTTTGAAAAAGAAACTTTTACTAATTTACTTTAATGGCCATACGAAACTCAAGTGTCAACTCGCGAGAAGTAGAATTTCACGGTAAATTAACTGAAATTTTAGTGACGCTATAGAAGTGGGACGAGAGAAAAGCGTTAAAATTAACACATTTTTCTCCTCTCACCCCGCAAGTGTACCAATGAAACCACTTCATTCATTCAATTTGCACATCGCCTGCTATGCAAACCAATAAATCCCGAAATCTATGCATCCTCTCGATATTCGCCTAATAAATCTAGTAACGCGTAACGATAATACTCTCCGCGAGTCTATATATCTACGTAGTAGTAGTAGCATTGTAGTCCGGTGTATCATGGCTCATCGATGCTCCGGTGAAATTAGAGGGACATCACCGAGCGAACATAATGGGCCTTCGTAGCAGTGTATGTATATACATATACATAGGGAGGAGGAAAAACTTTCACGCTCGTTCGTGAGTCGAGTCCTAAATTTCACTCGCGCGAGGGACGACCGACGCCGCTACGGCTGTTCGGAAGGAAAGTGACTATACGTGTGTGTATACTCTCGGACACTATATACCACACTCGTGCGCTCGCACACGTTTACCTCGCGAAACAGAGCAGAGTGTACGTACGTACGTACCGCGTTGAGTGTGTGTGTGTGTGTATGTACGGTTATTTCGCAGCTCGCTGCGCGCTGGATTTTCGAGAATGTGTCTCCGCTGTGTGTCTTTTAATTCTTTGCGTTAATTGCGAGTGAGGGGAGAAAGAGATAACGAGGAGATCGACGAATGGTGCTCGCGAGTATTTTTTCTTTTTTCTTAAATGGAGAGAAATCCGTGCGTAATTCGGTTGTTATAAGGTTGTTATTATATTGTTGAGGAGTAACACAGAGAGGAGAGAGAGAAAGAGAGAGAGAGAGACATGTGAGGTTGAGGAGAATGAATGACAAGGCAGTTTTTGCGGGCAAAATGGTTTTTTAGTGAAACTGTGATAATGGGAAATTTTGTTGCAAAAAAGAGCTTTTTACAATATACGTGTTATATGAAAGTTCATGGAGAATGATGTTAAATTTCTCCGACGACTTTCTTGTGGCTTATATAAATGTGTGTTGGTTACATGGTTGAGTTTATGCAGTTGAATTATATGATGATGATTTGGTGACAATTTTAAAGAATGTGGTACTGGAAGAAGACCGGAAACAAAAAGGTTCCGGAAGCTACTATAAACATGTTATGATTCTAAATCCACTTTGAATTCGTTAAATAATTATTTTATGATTTATAATATGCGCGGATATTTGAATTTAAGTTTTTTAATGATTTGTGTGTGACTCAAGGATACCATTAATTTATAGTAATATTTGATTAGAAAAGTTTTTTCTGAAGGAGTAAATGTATCATTTATTAGTTACCTTTAAACCGTACAAAATTTTAGTTAGAAAAAAGGTTTATAGTGACAAAAAAATTTGATATTTCCCTTTAGAAACAGTTCATTTCTATTATATTAAATTATTTTATGCCAATAAAAGAATAAGAAGATACAATTAATAAATTCTACAGAAAATTTTGATAAAGTTGTAAAAATCTGTAGGATTGCATGAAGTATATGATTTTTATTAAAATATATCTTTAAAATATTGGTATATATAATATTTTAATAAAAACATAAATCAAAAACGTTCTGCAGTGTTCGTGTTGATAAACATAACATTTTATAACTAGTACCTTAGTAAGAAAAGCAATAACGGAACCCAAATTAAAATAAAAGATTAGAATATTTCATAGGTAGTTACGAAATTATCAAAACTGCGATTTCGCAACTCATTGACGAACCTTACAATCTCTCAAAATGTGCTATATTTGCGATTCATTTCGCGTATACATCACTTATAAACTACACACCATACAGCACCACAGCTTCGATTCATCAACTCATTAATCAAACCCTTCAACGCTCGTTTCAGTGATCCCGCAGACGTGCAAGTACAAGGGCGCCAAATTCGAATGCGGGCTGAGCATCAGCTGCGTTCTGGGAGGCGGCAGGCCGGTCGACCTCTGCTCGGGCGGCATGATTTGGAGTTGCTGCGTCGACGACGACGACATACCTGACAAGATATCCAAGCCCAGTGGCGTTGGCCTCCTGCAAAATGCCAGTGAGTCTCGGATTTTTGGTTTTCTCGTAGATTCGTTATGTAAGAATGATAAGTAGTGTTTCTGGACGGGTGTACAGGTTGTAGGTGAAAACGAAGGTGTTATGTTTGAAGGTAGAAAATATTTCGATTACTTTTTAGATTTAATATGCTTAGAGAGAAAATCTTAGTTGCACGTAAGAATCGTTACTAAATAATTCAAGTATGAATTGAAAATTATTAAAAATTTGTGGCTATTAATGAATAAATAAGGATTGATTGTTAATTTGAAGTTTTGGTAGTACTTTGTATAAGTATTAAATAGTTATACATTATCATACTTTTTGGTTAGATGTCTCGATTGTACGTTGAATAAGAAGTCTACAAAAAATGTATACAAAGTTACATATACACATTTCAACTTTCGATAATTGATTAAATATTACCATATTTTTGATAATTTTCAATTCGTGTTTTATAATTGTTAAGCTATGGCTCTTATGAAAAGCCTTCTTTTCTCTCTGTATAGACATTGAAAATCACTTTTATGTAGACGAATAAACTCATTCAAATTACATTCAAATACCCACAACAGCTTAAAAATAATTAAGGAAGAGAACCACTACTCTAGTTTCGTCACATACTTTCATCAACCACTTCTGAATTACACTTAGACCTTCTCATAGAAACGTTGACAGTTACTCGTACAATACTCGCGACCCATTTCGAAATCTACAAAATAATCCTTACATACTCATGGCAAATAAGCATACAAAAGCCATAGCGACCGGTGCACACATACAAGCATAGTATATCGTTACAATTCTGTCGCGCGCAAAAGAAAAGAAATTCACAATGCAAGTGATGCAAGCAGAACCACAACGCGTATATACAACAGCCATCACAAAAGAATTAGCTCTGAATTCAAAACCCACAATTGCGAGACGACGAAACAACACCTGCGCGAATCGCGTGAGCGCTCGCAAGGTTGACATCCTTCCGCACTGGCGAAAGGAAGTGGAACACGTTTTCGTTTCGAGAAAGATGTTTATAATATACTCTCACGAGCATGGCTACGGCTGTGTATAGTATTGCAATTCCGTAATAATCGATATGTTGCGCGTTGACGTCGTCGTCGTCGTCGTCCTTGTCGTGTGGAACGAAAGTCATTAAGCGCGAGAAGAAGAGGCGAATCGATTGGTATCCTTGCGAAGTAGAGCGAAGTCGTAATCTCGGGACGTGTGCTATGTCGATGTGATTAATCGGTATGATGAGAGAGAGAGAGAGAGAGAGAGAGAGAGAGAGACCAGACTATGTGGTTAAAGTTGTATTACACGTGGTTGTGGCTTTTGTTTTGCAATAACGTGTCGGCTGGTTATCGTATGTTAATAATGGAGGTTGCTGGGAAATGACGGTGATATGGATTAGGTTCACTGGGCCAATGAGTGATTACATTAGTGGTTGATGAGGATACGTTTTTTTTTTGTGAATGAATATTTTTTTATAGATTGTATTTTACGGTAATATATTTAGTTGAAATCTACATTTCTAAAGTTTCTATAATTCAATAATGGGAACCAGCGGATAAATGGTTTCATTTTACTGTCGTCAATGGAACACTTTTTCCGGTCATTCGCTCGCACTTAATCACCCCATTTTTGTTTTTATGAAAGGTCTACTAACCGACTAGTCATTACAGTAAGATTAAGAGACCGGGCAAAGAAATAACTGTTTCAATTTCTGACTTCCCATAAACTACGAGCATTTACTAAATATATATCTATATAAATCTAAAGTTAATTCTTGTTATTTATAGTTTAAAAAACTTTCCCCTTTCATTAATTGTTTTTAACGATACGATCAAATTTCTGTACATAGAAAAGGACTTTGATGTGAATAGCAATAAAAAATGTAGATATATTTTCTTTATAATTTAAAAAGTCATACTTTATTTCTCACAAAAAATTTGCTGTCAAGCTCAATCTTTCCCATTTTAATAGTTTGCAAAATTTCTTATACAGTCAATCTTGTATATACTAATTTAAAGTAACTAGGCTGCACATATATCTATTATAGATTCATCATAATATCATTTATTCGATTAATGTACGATAATGTTCTACTTCAGAAGTATATCAATTCACGAAAGAAACATTTACGACAAAAAGTAGATACCTACACTGATAGAAAAATATTAGGAAAAATTCTTGTATGTTCAGGTAATTTGACAACATTCTTCTCAAAACTAAATTTTTCCCATAAATATGGCAAAAATTTTGTTTTTGTTCAATCTTGCTAAATCACCTAAAAATATAAAAATTTTTCCCTATACTTATCTACCACTATACATAAATATATAAATATACATCAAAACCATCATTATTACACACCCCTCCACAACTGCACAACCCCACCCACTGCGTTCCAAAAAAAAAAAAAAAAAGAATCGCAGCAACACAGCGTCTGAGAATGTATCCCGCAGCCTACTTAGGCGGTCACCAGCGGCCAATCTACCTCGTCGACGACGTCAACGTGTACGGCATCTCATCCTCTTCCTCTTCCTCATCTTCCTCGTCATCATCCTCGCGACCTTCTGGTCCAGCTTATGCATCGAGTTCGCATCAGCATCAAGCGCAACGGCCACCACTCAAACCTGCCTTGGATTATCCACAGGAGGATTTTGGGGACGGCAATGGCATCGATCCTGGTAGTGCAGCTCTCGCTCTTTCGCAGCAGCAAGCGATTGGCAACGCTCGATACCGTGGTAATCAGTGGACGAAGGATGCTCATTGGGTGGTGTTGTTCTTCTCCTTTTTCTTCACTCTGTGCGCGTGTGTGTGTCACTTGTGGTTGGTTGGTCATGGGTTATTGTAATGCGAGGGTTGCGAACGGTTGAGTGGTTATATTTTTTGATTGGGTAGTTGAAAATCAAGAAATTAAAGAAAAAGTATTTGTAGGCGGTAAAGGATATGTTTGGAAAAATTTATGTTTTTATGAAATTTCCTAGTGGTTCACAGAGGTTCGCACTTCTGTAGTAAGTGTAATGTTTAGAATTGGTTTAGAAAGTTTGTCTACTGAAATATCATAAAATTATTGTATCAGTATTTAAGGAATAAATACGATCTTTGCTCTGTTTGTGTTTTCACTTTTATATTCTTGTAACAAATCGGTTAAATACTTACACATAAAATAATTTTTTTTTAAGAACTGAACGAATTTAGACATTGATATAAGACAATTAAATTAAGAAAAGGATCGTTCGTGATAAATCGTTTAGTATTGCAATACCAATATTACTACTTCCATTGTATTTCATGGTTTCTTTTTCAAATTCGTGTGAAAATAATCAATATGAAACACCTATATGTTCATATAACCCAAAAGATTTGTAGCTTTGACATTACTCCCTTTTAGAATTTTATATCTTACCATGCCCGTCGGATATAAAATTTTCTATAAAATTTAATAAAAATTGAAAATCCGTAATAAATTGTTACATAATAACTATAAAGCGCGGATTAACTAAGATAAATCGAGCCTTTTCGAACTTCGCCATTATCATAATAATCTCTTCACGTCAGTATAATACATAAGATCACCTCGAGAAGATAACGTTAGGGTCGAAACTTTGCTCGTTTGATTTTGAAGCATAACCGATAAAGCCCTACCAAAGTTCGTGCTCACACCTCCTCTATAGATCATTCGAAATTGCTCCCAGATTTCCGATATAATCCTACCGCGATTACATAATCCCCATTATCATATTAACAAGCATAAAAAGTCAACCACTCAACCACGCAAACCGTCGCACAAAACTCAAGAAAAGATCTAAACCAAAACAAAAAGAAACTGATGGGAACAACCATGGGAGTACATTAATCACGAATCTGCGAGTCTCTTCTCTCGCTAATGAAACTTTCTCGTGAACCTCACGCACACACACACATCTCTATTTGCACCAAGACGAATATATATGTATGACTGGACGAAACGATGCAAACTGCAAGAACGAAGAGATCAAGAAATTACATCATATGGAGCATGAGGATACGAGGAGATTAATCGAGAGACTATATAACTATATGAAATGACGATAGCACGCACGCTTCACGCGCGCGCACAGCCACATACACTTGTACTGCGATTTTATATATGTATCACGCAAGCAAAAAAAAAAAATACTTCGCTCTGTGTTCTCTTTAATAATTAGTCGAGGCATGTTATATCTAATGCTGGGCTTTCCCTTGCTTTCTTTTTTTGCAGGTTGCGGTGAGTTGTACACTAGAAGCAATAGAATAGTCGGTGGTCATAGCTCCAGTTTTGGCAGTCATCCTTGGCAGGTAAGATCAGCTATCATAATAATTACTACAAATTTACAATACGAATATACTATAAAATATACGTATGTACTAATTTTCCTTAAAAATATTTTATTCGTTTGCTATAAATTTTCTTTCGCACATGTAAATGAATTCTTTCACTTCTTTGGCTACGTTACACATCATAATAATGACTATCAGTTACTCACATTAATCAGCCAGTTATAAATCCCATCACATTACATCAATTAGCGTTTAACGACATCTTCAAACCTATTCTACCGACCTCATAACGACTAATCCACTTCCAATTCCATCATCGACTGCTCGCCAAAATCCAGACAATTACCGCGCACCAAATCTCGACCAGCCACTCGCACTTAACGTACCAATTTCACGCTCATTAACCATATACCAGTTACACGATTCCTATGTATATATATGTATATATATATATATATACGTCTAGACTATACATCTCTCTCTCTCTCTCTACTCACCCTATCCGGCTTGCGATAAAGCTCCTCGTGCTTTCGAGGATGGATATATAGCGAATGATGTATACATGTTTGTTTGTTTGTTTGTTTATTCGCTCGTTCGCTGCTGGCAGGCTGCCATAATCAAGTCCGGATTTCTCACGAAGAAGCTCTCGTGTGGCGGTGCTCTGCTCAATAATCGCTGGGTCGTCACTGCTGCGCACTGCGTTGCTACGTAAGTATAACTCTCTATGTGTTCCCGGTAATGCTTGTACTATTGAGATTATGCATAGAGCGCTGGGTCATCTATTTGGTAAGGGAGTTTCCGAAAGTTGATCCATAATAAAGTGTTGTGCTGTTTTAATGTACTATTTTTATTTTTATTATTTGGTAAAATTTTGTTTAGATATTTAGGAATTATTGTTTTATTTGATTACTAAATGCAATCGGCTTTAAGAATTATATTTATTTCAGAAATGTATTAAGTCTAGAGAAAGTATTGGTATTAATATATAAAAAATTTTTATTTAATTTAAGTAAAATCTGGTAAGAGTAGTACGGTTAATTTGCTACACTAAAAAAAATGTAGGCAGCTACTACTAATACTGTGTCGTATAATTGTCAAAATATACTTACGGTTTCGACTTTTTTGAGTAAAATATACATATTTTATTAAATGTTAATACTATATATTTTAGTATTATTAGCATCATTAACATCATTATTAGTAAATTATTAGCATCATTATTAGTAAATTTTACTATAAAATATGGCTGCAACGATTTTGCACTATACATTATGGCAATAGTAACTATATTTTCACCTCAGTGTATATATAAGAATTTTATCAAATTTGCCGTTTTTATAGGCATTATATATTGCAAATAATATATTGGCATCCTAAAAGAATTTTTTTAAAATAAAGGTCAAATCTATAAATTTTACAGTCATCACTGCTCCTATAGGTATACTCTACGTAGAATTAAAAAATTAATTATTGACACATACAGAATCGAACTATTCTTTAATTATCAAACCATTTCTTTTAACTAATCGCCACAACTACATAAATCACTACACAAAACATCTATAAACAACCCCAAAAATGCACTAGCATCGCCGATTTCCCTGACCAGCTCCGGCCGCAACGGCCGATCGCACGCTTCGTCCAGCCGTAAATCCCGACTGACCGGGTTGCTTCCAGCCGATAACATTCTCCCGGTTGGACAAGCTCATTGGGCGCGTAGCATATACTAAAGTCGTCCTCGCGGCCGTAAAATTGAGTCCCACCATAGTCCGCTGGCTAAGCGTGTGCACACATTGCCGGTGGCGCTTAAACGGCGTTATTAGCTACGTTATGCCTCGTGCATTATTCAGGGGCACGTGGGTGTGTGGGTTTATGCTCTCGTGTATATGGATAGGAGAAGGAGAAAGCAACTGGATGGATAGGTAGTGGTAGTGTTTCTTTTTTTCGTAGTTGGTGGAAATAGAGAAGCAATGGGAGGAAGATTAGTTTTTAGAATTGTAAGAAGTTCGAGGCGTGGTCTGGAAGAGGGAAATTTTTCGGTTGGATAAAATAGTCACGTATAGAGGATTTTTTCATGCCAAAACGCTTTCGCTGTGAATATTTTGTTAGTATAATAGAGTATTAAGATTTTCAGGGTGTACAGTGGGTATAAATATACATTATTTCGTTAAAATTTATGGGGTTTGAGGTAAATTTCTATTTTTATCAATAATTTATTCATTTTATGTTTATAGTAAAGCTACTGAAATTTTGTACCCATCTCCTCTAAAAAGTTTTTAATAATTTTCAATTCCAATTCCCCATTTATACACAATACAACACTTTGAATAGAACACATTTATCACCGAACAATTTTGAACACGTACATATATAAACCACAAACAACTTTCAAATTAATTACTAATTACAATGACCATTCCTCTAATTATAACGATGAATTTCTGGTTTGCACGTGTGCGCAGGACCCCGAATAACAATCTGAAAGTGAGACTCGGCGAGTGGGATGTCCGAGATTCTTCCGAGCGGCTGCTGCACGAGGAATTCGCCATCGAGAGGAAGGAGGTCGGTGCATCAATGAATAATATTTTAATACACATTCCGCTCCACCTAAATGCTGCCGTCGAGCTTATTGTTCTTGAGGGTCTGAGCAGCCCTTGGTTTGAACTTATACACTTTGTATTGAATATTATTATTAATTGGTTTTATTTTTATTTTATTTTTAAATTTTGGATAAATTTTGTAATTAGAAGGGCATTTAAATTCAATTTGATGAAATGCCTTGTCTAAAGAAGCACGAGAGATTCTTTGTTTTTCAACATTATTTACTAGAACATATGTTTCATTAGTTTCAATTGTAATTTTAGAGAAATATTTTCTTTTAACAAAAAACGGATAATGATATTGAAAAAAAACAATAAAATATTTTTTTTATAACAGCAAAGTTTTAATAATAATAAATAATAAAGGCTGTAGTTATTTTGTCATAATATAACATTAAATTATTTAAAACATTCTCATGATCGTAAGGTTAACTTTATTAACTATTTCAAATCTCGACTAAAAGTACCTTTTCCAACTTTATAACAACTTAAGACAATTAGAAACCTAAAAAGAACCGGTTAATGAGTAAAATCAACACCCGTTAAAATTCTTCGTATTACTTATTTAATACACCACTGTAAACTTGTAACATTGAACCCAACAACGTCTTGGAATCAGCACCAAACTTTCTAAACTCCATCCTACTTTTTCATTCTTCAAACTTCACCCTCGCCACAATTTCAATCAATACTTCCTCTTCTCTTCCCAAACCCTTTATCAAGCCTCAACTACTGAAAACCATCCAAAAAAAATCAGACAAATCAAAACCTTCTTTTTACGGCCAACAGGTACACCCGCAGTATTCGCCGACGGATTTCCGTAACGATGTGGCCCTGATTAAGTTGTCACGCGTGGTTGCATTCAAGCAGCACATCGTGCCTGTTTGTCTGCCGGCACGCAGTCTGAAGCTGCAAGGCCGTACTGCTACGGTTGCCGGATGGGGCAGGACGAGACACGGACAGACGTCCGCGCCTACGGTGCTGCAGGAGGTCGACGTCGAGGTGAGATTTGTTTAGAAGGTTTTTGCTGTTATTGGTATTTCTTTTTTTGGTTTAGGGAGTTTCATTATGATGATGGAATTTTTTATATAAAATTTGGCTCGAAGAGAAATTTTCAAAACATTATTAATTAATTTAGTGTAAACACTTTTATTTGATCGTACTGGTGATAAAGGTTCGATTATTTGGTAATATTTATTGAAAGCATTTGATAATTTTCTGAAAAAGTTGCAAATCCACAATATTCTTTTTTTATCAGAGTCTGATTATTTGATTCTTTTTATTTGATTCTTTACAATATCTGACTATTAAATATAATTTAATTATGCAAGAGTAAAGGTTCAGTTACGACAAGGTTCATTTTTTGTCTAAAATTGTTTCACGTAATATTAATGAGATAAACGAATATCTCAATATTTATCATATTAAACTTATTATAAAACTCTGATAATTTTTTGAAATGAAAATAAAATGATTTTAATTTGTCAATTAAGAACTAATAAATCTATACTTGCATACTCGTATAAATATTTCTAACTTAGATTTTTAACATAGTCATTTATTGTTTTATCATTTTTTATATAAGATTTTTAGTACGAAGACGGTAACATATATATAAAAAAGGCGCTTTTACTTTGCTTTATCGTAAATCGACACTATTATCCACGTTTTCCGGGATCGTCACAATACAGCCAATTTAACAGACGTAGAAAGAAAGTGAAAAAAACTACTTATTCCATACCACTCGACTTACTCTATTCGTTATCCCATGCAATTTGACAAAAAGTGACAGTTTCGAGAGATTCTTCAACTCGATATGCGCTACCGTAAATTTCACCGCCACGAGATACACATCTCAACCGCGACTTCTTCACAAAAATCTAAACCTTCGCTCTCGAAAATTGCGGTATAAAGCAGAACAAACAAAGAAGAGCCAGAACTGTCACCAAAAAAAAGACAAAGTGTTGTTCCCATTAGCATCCAGAAAATTTCACGACTCTTCGTAGTCGTAGACCAGCAATTTCACCACGATTCGCGCGCGATTATGCGTGCGTGACGCGTGCGTCAAGTGAAAATATCCAAGTCTCTATCTTTCTCTCTTCTGTCTGTATATATATATATACATATATATGTTCTCACTTGGCCGTCGAGTGAAAAGTGAAAGCGGCCGATGATCGTTTCTAAGCTATTGTCACGCGTGTACTCGCGACGAAAGCAAAAGGAGAAAGAGACATAGATATACAGGGGAGAGAGGGATTCATTGTTGGCGTAGGAAAAAAAGTAAGAGTACAGTGGTATAATTTTTGACAATGTCGCTTTTGCTTTCTAGGTCATTCCTAATGAACGGTGCCAAAGATGGTTCAGAGCGGCTGGCCGCAGAGAGACGATACACGATGTGTTCTTGTGCGCCGGGTACAAGGAAGGCGGACGAGATTCTTGTCAGGTACGTGTGAAACCAGGAGTACTGTAAAAGTTTATGTCATATTTTGAATTTAAAATTCTTGTAGCGTCTCGTGAATTCGATTGCTTTCTCAATACTTCTGGTCATGATTTTCTTTAGCTGAATAAAAGATCAACAAAACGTTTGTAATAAATGATACATATTTTAAAACTGACTTCGAGTTTTCATTGAATGGTTAATTGATTGACTAACGAAATTAAATGACGATCTGAATAGTTTTTTTCTTAAATTTTATGAATGCATGTGAGTATGAAAAAGATTAAA
>JAYJLV010000046.1:9698694-9720187 GCA_036873485.1 Torymus texanus
CTAACGAAATTAAATGACGATCTGAATAGTTTTTTTCTTAAATTTTATGAATGCATGTGAGTATGAAAAAGATTAAATCAATGATAACTTATTACATCCCAAACAAATAATGATAATGAAATTCAGTTCATCAATTTATTGTAAAACTTTGAACTTGACTAAACTGCATGAAACGATGCAAAAGATTAAAGCGCAATTGCAAAACTGACACGTTTGTATTTACAGGGAGACTCGGGTGGACCATTGACGATGTCCGTCGAGGGCCGACACGTGCTGATCGGTCTCGTCTCCTGGGGCATTGGCTGCGGACGCGAGCACTTACCTGGTGTCTATACAAACATTCAGAAGTTCGTGCCCTGGATCGACAAGGTCATGAGCTAAGGGAAGGTCGAGGTAGAATTGCTTCGACAGAATTTACTACGAGAAAACAACGATATAAATGAAGAGAAATAACGTGTATTTGTGCTTTTGTGTATTGTTCGTAAATGCGTACGTTTAACGTTTACGAAGGGCAACGATCGTAGGACGTTTTGCAACTTTCGTGCAGTGTTTGTATCGTAACGTTTCGTTCGCAAAATTATTTACGATCAATTTTGTGTAACGTTTTTTCTCGCAACGTTTGTACAACGTTTCTACCAGTATTCGTGGAATGTTTTTATGTCAATTAAATGTCGTTTGCAGAGTTCGAACGATATTTTTGAAAACGTCTTTTTACAATTCGCTATTGTAAAAATTGTATGACTGATTGTAACGTTTTAGTAAACGTTTCTTTGTCGTACGATTCAATCGTATTGAATGTGCAAATAATGTTTTTAACGTTACATTTTTTGTGACTTATTTTTGTAAAACGTGGTTATACGAGCTTTTCGTAAAGATGTGACAGTGTTTACGAATTTTTCGTATTCATATGATAATTATTACTGTCTCTGTTCTTTGCTTACGAAGTTCAATATCACGATTAACGATCAACATCTCGGAAGACGACTTTCGAAGTTACCAAAGGTTTTATCTACTCATTTTTTAGACTGATGTTCGACCTTTGACGCGACTCATTGTCACAATGACGACGTCTTTTAATGCTTGTTTAATGCGTCTTTAGAGCTGTGTTGAATCAAAGTGGCTAATGTAAAGATAAACAAGGAAAATCAAAAACTAAAGGAAAAAAACTCGAACTAAATCTTATTTTTCTGAAACTTGTGACAACTTGTAATACTTGTACATTGACGTATTTTTTAATGATCATTATCGTGTACACTACAAAAGAAATTTAATTTTATAGACGAATTACTATATTTATGTATATGTATTTCAACGTTCATCGTAACGTTGTATTGTAATTTATAAACATTTTGTAAAACTATCTTTGTATTTTTAGAAATAAAAATTCGAAAAAATTCGAAAAAGCTTTGTTTTTTAACATAAATAAAAGAAAAAGATAGAAAAATTATGCAGAATTTACTATGTCATAAATTGTTCATACTCACCTTGGGAAGGGATATGGCGAAAACAAAATGTAAGAAAAAACACATAGTATTGAGAGCTGCTAACAAATTTAATAAATTTAATGTTAGAGCCATTATAGAGTAACATTTTCCTCGTAACAAACGTTGTGCTTCTTTCTAAAATATAAAGACGATCTCAAATCACATTCTATTTACATCGAAACTGTATGTATAACATTACAAGTTACGTGTCGCACACTTTTACAAGGTTACGAATCCCATACCGCGGTTTCTCACTTTTATACTTGTTTCGTTTATTTCATCGTTATTATTTTTTTTTTTTAATCCTTATGTGTTTACTTGTATTTTTTTTGTTTGTTTCGTATTCTCTCAATTGTCTCGCACTCGTGCCGCATTCGTATCTCCCACTCGTCTCTCGTTCTCGTTCTCGCCCGAGTCGTCGATTATGCACGCGTTCATGTTTTTTAACGGCATTTACAATGTTATACGTGTGAATTATTCGCGACCGTTATTTTTTTGTATAATTTTTTTTATTCGTACGCTATACCATTGTGTTTATATTTCTATTCAAACGCAGGGTTACATCGCTTTTTCGCCTTCTCATCTTCCCCTCGGCTTACATCCATTAAATTACGGTAGTTGTTCCCATGGTAGGAGACATTCCCTACGAGTTATTTTTATTTTCCTTAAGTATCATTAGTAATTTTTGTTCTTCCTTAGACACGACTTCTCGAACACGGCTAAATGCATGTACAAACACAGGCAATGTTCGATTTCAGGAAAAAAATCGCTCTTTCGTTCATACTTTGCACTGTATATCGCACTTCATTATTACAATCGTTTTCAAATCTCCGCCTCGTTCATCTCTAGAAAATTTAGATATATTGTTAACGAGAAGATGTACTTTTGTGAAGAGTAGAATGCAATACAAATCTTTCAAAATCGATTTCGATTATACAGAGAGATATTGTTAGTCAACTTAACGTGTTACATTCAGTTCGTTCATAGAACACTTGAATATTTGGTTTAATTACGTTTGGAACAATCCTCGAAGTGAAATCATACTCCGAATTAGAAACTATCGAAGACCGAAGTTTCTTGTTATAGAGGATAAAGATCTTCGCGTGAACTGTTCCAACAAGTTATTGAGAAATTGAACGAGGCGAAGGTATAAGGTTAACTCGCTGTAAACATGTAATCATCGTAACGAATATATGCTGCGAATAAAGAAAACGATAGGTCGAAGCATCGATAACCAGAAGATAAACGTGTATGTATAAAGTAACGTATAAAATGGCGCGCGTTTTACGAAATTTGTACTCTCAAACTTTTGTTTTTCGGTAGATTGAAATACAATCGAATTCGAATACATTTGAACTTTTTGAATTTTCACCTCGATAATGCGCAAATATTGTGGTTTTTATCAAAGAGAATATTCAGAGTATGCTTTGTTTTCAAAGTTTGTTGTACGAAAAGTTTTTCAAAGTATTCCAATCTTGACGGTACAAAACTTTAAGAGTACATGACAACAATGCTAACAATAATCATAATAATAATAAATTACAATAAATATTATATAATATAATTCTCTTAATCAATCTTAATAATAATCTACATAATAATAACTTTAACAATAACCAACATTCGTAAACTCTTATTTGTCGTTCTATTCGGATTGACATTCAAATGTTAACCCCAACGTTATCACGTTTTCACAACATAAGGATGGTTTTTTTTGGGAGAATGGCATTTTTAAAAATCTCTTTTGTTTTCAAGTTAAGAGAGAAACTCGAACGGAGAAGAACTTTTTTAAACTATTGTACATATTTTATATTTCGACTATGGTTATAACATTACCGTGAGACTATAACTTTATTATAATCGAAGGGTCTACAGGTAAAACTTTCAACGGAAAAAGAATAGGAACGACATGAACAAAATTAGATATCAAAGCAGCTAAAATAACAATTATCTTATTTTATTTTCATACAAAAGTATGCAACGTCTTAGTAAACCAATGAACAACCAAAACGATATCACGGAACAATTGTCGAATTCGCTGTCTCTCTAAAGCTGCTTGTCGTTCTTCATCCTTTGTGCTCAAATTCGCATTCACATTCTTAACTAGATCATATACTTTCGTACCTTTTATTTCGAAAAGAGAATCGCCATTTCGAATTACAACGTGCCTTCGCATCTGCCATTTTCGTGCGCCAACACGTGTTATGTCTTCTCGTACATATCACACACAGACGCATATTCGCACGCGTACACACACTCACACGCGCTCACAAGTCACATTCCCTTCGCAGCAGCGCGACGCTGATTGACTATGATAAGAAGAGAAAGAGATAGAGCAAAAGATAACGAAGGACTTACTTGAGAAGTAGAGAGAAAGAGGAGGGAGAAGAGGTAGAGAGAATAATTGGAATACCTTCGAACATAGGTTTGGGAATTTCGTTTTCGTATTATTATTTATTTTATTTAACATTCGTAGTAAAGAAGGATAGGATTCATTATAATTTACTTTTGTTTACGTTTTTATAATTTTATAATCTTTATTATTATTATTATAGTTATTATTTTCATTATTTATTATTCATTTTATTAAGTTTTCTAAAGAGTGCTAAACTCGCGCCGGAATTCCCCGAAGACGCCACGCTGTCTCACTCGTTATTCTCGGCTCCATTTACTTTATCGATTTTTATTATTCAATTATTTTATTAATTTAATGTTTTTTTTTCCTTATAATGGTATACTTTCAATGAAAAACTCATGTAAAAGTGCTTTCTCAATTCTTCGTCGTCTATCACCTATAATATATAGATTTGTATACGAATCTGCATCAACGATTGGTCATTTTTTCTGCTTTATTATTTTATTATTCACCATTGTTTTTCTCTGGTTAATAATTTTATTTTCTTTTTTTCTTTTGAATTAACAACTAATATAGCTGTATAATCTTTTTTTTTATTGAATATTATCGGTATAGCATTTCCATTGTTTTTCTCCATTGCCTCTTTGTCTAGTGTAATGATTCCTCGTTAATAATTATAGTCGAACCGTCGAAATATTCCTACGACTACCCCTACGTTTGCTAGGTACGTAACTAATGCAAGTAGTAGCAATAGTCGTAATATCATTTTTGTATTCCTTTTGTAATGATAGTAATAACAACAACGGTAATCGTAAATATATATATTTATATATATTTATATGTATATGTATAGCCCTAATTGTTAATGTATTCTCTCTCATTTTATTTTGTTCTTTGTATAAATGGTTGAAATGACTTTATGTATATATAATTATATATAATTTGTAATTTTTTTTCTTATTTTGTCTCGTTCGTTCGCATCCCTCTCTCACACTGTTCTCCCCTTTCATGTATATATATATATATAGACCTTTAAACTATGTACTATTAAAATGTATATTTCCTCTTATATATTCACTTCTTAATCCGCAATATAGTTAACCGTTTTATTTCTCGTTCACTTATCTATTTTTTCACCTCTTTTATATAATATATAATATATATTTTACGTACGTAGTAATTATGTTATATATATATGTAGCTCACCGGTGTGAAGTGTCGCAAACTCATACAGAACCAGTTTTACACGTGTGTATACATATATGTTAGTAGGCATTAAGAACATCCTTGTTAAAGGCTACCGACGGTGTTTTTTTATTTTATTTTAATGTTGCTTACATTCTTTGTAACTTTTTCATTTATACTTCTCTATTACTCGTCTTTGCTTTATAGTTTTATCTCATTTCTCTGCGCTATCTTAGCTTCTGTCTCTTTTATCTATGAACTTTAGTTTCTAGTAGGAAGAAAAATGAACGATCTAAATCAACTAATCTTCAATTACTTTATCTGTTACGCACTCAGAGATAATTATTTAATTTTTAATATGCCTATTTAATAATTTGCTTGCATAATCAATACAGTTTTTTTCTTGTTTTCATTTCTTATAGTTTTACAGATTTATGGTTAAAATTTTGAAACGCTAACTAAAAAGTATATTTTTACTTTATTCAGTAATAGACTTAATTTCAAAGATATTTTAATTTTATTAATAATTGAGCTAAAATTTATCAACTTTAAAAAGTGAAGTAGACATAATTTTTTATCATGCTTCAATATTTTTCAGATTATACAGATTATTATTATTCAGAATCGAAATAGAATTTTTCTTATTAAATAAACTACAAAGTTCACTTCTTTCAGTTGATTATAAGTATTAATTGAATTCAGAGAGATTTGATATTTATTTAATTATAATAAATGCTAAAAAAGAAGAAATATTTCAAGTTATTTCACATATTTTTGAGTTCTCTGAGTGCACGGAGTATGTTTTCAACCTCATCGGATTTTCTCATCGTTACGTGTGCTGGTTATTTTTTTTCGGAATTTTTTCCCTTAAATTTACGTACTAAAGATTTTTTTTCCTTTCTATATAAATATTCACGGCCTCACTTTAGCACTGCAATTCATCGGTGCCGCAATTTGCTTTGTTTATTCTTTTTTTTTTTATTAAAAAAACGGACATGCTCGCGAGCATAGGAAAACGTCGTCGGCGGTTTTTGGTATTACGATCGCAGGATCAGCATGAGAATACTTTTTTGTAACTGTGTCTTAACTTTTTGTAAATCAATTTATTTTATCAAAGTAATTCCTAAGATGTAGCTACTAGGGAGATTAAAAAGGTTTAATGTATTGAAAAACTGATTTAATTTATGAGTGAAGGGATATTATTATGTATATGAATTTTTTTATGAAACTGAAACATTCAAACCATTGTAGGAAAAATATATTTATTTATAAAATTTTTATTGATTAACTATGAAAGATTTATTATAGATGCGTATAACGTTAATGTTAACTATTTTACCAATTTTTTTTTTATATCTTACTATCCGTTTAATTTACATTATCAACTGGTAAGTAGTTTTTCATAGTAAGATATATATTTGTAGAGCAAAAATGTACTTACATTTAATGCATCTGTATTACTATTGAACAATTTGCATTGCAATAGAAAAGGTTATAAAAACTAAGATTCTTACTTTTTTAATTACTTTTATAAAATAAATGAATCTATAAAAAAATATTACACAAAGAAAAGAAAGTGACACTTTCAAAGTACAAAATCTACACTGCCGATCGTTATTACTTACATTTGTTACGTTTAAATATTTGGTGTTCGTTAATGTTTTCTCTTATATATTAATTATTAAGATTGAACAAGTTCGAATGCATTAATACGCTAAAAGTCATGTTTTTGTATTATTTTTTTGTATTATTAGAGTTTTTGGCATATTTACACGATAAATAATCTTTTACATGATTCAAGGTCGATGACGAAAATTCTTGTTTTGTTTACATTTGTACAAAATTTCATTTCAGTTTTTGTGTCAAAGAAGTATTTTTATTTATTGAATGAATTATTGTGCTTCAGAATTTTTTATTTTTATAAAATCTTTATATTTTATACATTTTTATTTTGAATTAACAACAAATTATTGTAAATTAAATTTTTAATTAAATTTTTTATTTAAAATTTTTCCTCTTGGACACTCACAATTTAATATTTCTTAAAAATTATTCAAAATGGTAACTCAATGTACACAAAACACGAATTTGAATCATTAATTTAATTCAAAGGAAATAACCGAATGATAAAACAATAATTTTGACGTACCGCCTCGCCGTTTCTCGAAAGCACACATCCGTTTTTAACAATGAGTCGATGTATATATTCCACAATAGCTCACAGATCTATTCGCTTTGTCGCATTTAGTATTATCAGAGAACAAGTGTGTACGAATTACTATGTGAACATGTGTACGTGAGTATTATACTATATAATATTAATTCCTTTCTATATCTTTATTTTATTAACTAGACTTTTTTCCCCTAATAATTAAATGTAATATCCTTCGTTTTACACTTTTATCGGTTTTTTGTGTTGTGTTTTTCTCTCCTATAGTTGGCATGTGGTCTTCCTGGCACTATAATGCACTTTCAAGAAATCTATATAAAAATATCGCGCGTGGTTGTCATGTCCAGTGCGTTTTTTTTCTTATTTTTTCTCAAGATTTGAGAGACTGAATTGCGATCACGATATTGTGGCAAATTTAGAGAAAAATCTTATTGTAAAAATGAAAAAAAAAAAAAAAAATTGTTATGATAAATGAATGAAAAACAAATTTTACTCAATTCATAAGGTGAGAGAATCTATGAAAATATTTAAGTAATAATATGAATAATTTAATATTAATAACGCTAATTTTATAATTTAGTAACACAGCTCTCCAAATTTGCCATCCACGCACCCTTGCCATTTGCTTATTATTTCCTCTACTGTCCCATCATCTCTCTGCCCTTTTTTTTATTTTGGTCCCGTTTCGCCATAATGTTCCGCGAAACTTTCGCCGTTCGCAAAAGCACTATTTTATTCTTTTATACTCCAGAAAAGTGATGAATAAGACGAATAATGTTGATTTGTTTTTATTTGTTTTTATTTTTGTTTTAGCAAATAGGTCCCGGAGATTTTTATTCTTTTTAAATTTGTTTAATGCAACCTTTCAGGTCCACAGTGTCTCTTGCTTTAATATTCCGTTGTCAATGCATGTCGCGGATTTTCACTCATTTAAACGCCACTTGAAGAATGCAGTGATTCATGATTTTAGATATTCTAAACCTGAACACGTTTAATTACTTTTTAGTCAAAGTTAATTTGGTAAATTTTCTCGTGAGAACAATTTGTAAGACTTTTTAGTCATAATTTGAGCAAATTTAATAAAAAAAAATTATTTTTCAACTTTCGCTCAAAAACATAAGTGAAAAAAAAACAGTTAGTAACCTTGAAATTTACAACGAACGGATAAACGACGAGTTCGCTCGAACGGCCTCATTGTCCTGGAAAAGTGGAATTCGAGAAAGAGAGAGAGAGAGAGAGTGAGAGAGAAGGAAAGAGAGCCGATTATACGCGACGAAAACAGCTGTCTTCGAAGTAATGACGCGCGTTCAGGCCGGCGTGAAGTAGTTCGACGAGAGAATAATGACGACGTGCACGTTCACTCGCTGACGGCTAACCCATAATTAACCCGCCGACCGGAGGGTTACTCAACAGAGTAAGAGAGTGAGAGAGAGAGAGAGAGAGAGGGAGAGAGTGTGAGAAAGAGAGAGAGAGAGAGAGAGAAGACAGAGGAACGGGAGAATAGAGGGGCAAGAAGGATTTTGAGGATCTTAAATAAGACGCTTCCAAGGCGTTTTCAACGCTGGTCGCGCGCGCGGCGGGCGTCGTCACAACGAGGGATCGAGGAGAGCGAAACTTCGGTCTTCTTCTTCCTCGTTCCCTCGTTCTTGTCTTTATACACTGCCTAGGGCTTCGTTAATCGAGGATATAACTTCGTTATATATATATATATATATATATATATATACACACATATATATAAATATATTTATCGATTTTACATTGGTAGCGGCTTCTTCCGTTCGGCTGATTGATTTTTGTTTTTTAAAACGATCGATCGGTACTTTTATATACTAAATCTCATATTTTTTATTTTTCTCTAAAAATAACATTGTACAATCGACGAAAAATCAACGGTAAATGTAGGTGAGAAACGATCGAAGGGAATTCATCGAAACGATGAGTGAATCGTAATTATCTATACCTTATAGATTTATATATAATCGTTTTTTTATAGCCTTATACGTTTTTACATGTCAATTGTAACGTTTAGTGTCAGTAACGTCTACATTTACACGGTAAAAAGAACACATTATATGTTCGATTTCCTGCACCTCACATTTTAACGATTACATCATCTCGCTTGCTTCTTCTTTTTACCGTGTGTTCGACGTTTCTTACATTCTAAATAAGTTTTTTTTCTCGTCGTTATATAGCTTTGATTAATCATAATAATTTTATGATAAAAAAAGCGCCCTTCGCTAAACTACCCAACGCGACTCGCACATACTTCGTTAATGTAATTCTTGTCGGCGCGCTTCTTCATGTGTACGCAGATTCAAAGCGATGCGTTTCTTAAAATCTATAATCCTACGGACGATAAAGCGAACAAGATCACTTTCTCCGATCGGCACGAAGTTGTTTTTTATTATTTTTTTTTAATATCGTTGGCGCGCGTTAGAACACTTGGAGGCGTGCGTACAGTCTATGAAAGTCTCCGCCATTGTTATGATCATAGAAATGTTAAATCTACTTTACCTACCAAATCAAACCGAATTATACAATACATATATAAAAAATTTGTAGTTGTTAGTTTATTGATTATGAAGGCTAGATGCATTAGTTGATAAAGAAAAATGTTTCTTTTTTTTAATGATCTAAAGTTCCTCGTGTAAGTGAATTATTAAAAGTCAAAATACATAACAATGAAGGTTCCTTTATAGATTTTTACTTTTTTGGCTAGCATCGTTTTGAATTCTCTGATATGTACGCGACGAGTGCGCTCCAAGGCCATCCCTATAATCGAGAGTCAATCTACTAAAATTCGCTCGTTCACTGGGTCTTCGAATCGTTTATGTTCCTAATTAACACTTTGCAATCACTTTTCATTTTTCTAAGTTTCTTATCACGAAAAAAGGCAAAATAGACACTACGTGCACTTTAACTTCTTCATATTTTTCACACATTTCTACGCACGTTTTCCTCATTTCTTCTCTTGCGTTTGGTTTCTCTTTTCTTCTCCGACTGTTTTTTTTATAAATATCAATGTCTACAAACTGAGGAATCGTTATCGAGCACAACGTAACACGCGGCGTTGTACACTCGTTATTTATATTTGTTTCCGTTAAATATGTCCTTATATAAGTACGTAACGTCGATCAGGCACGCAAGTTGGGCAGGGAGCAGCTCGCAGCAAATGGAAGAATTCGCGTACGCGCGTACACACACGATTCCGGCCCGTTTCCCGTTTCTTGACGTTGCGGCGTTCTTTCGTTCCTATAATTGTTCGATTTCGTCTCGACGGTTTCGATTCCATGGCACGATAAGAGTGAGACGAAATGTGCAAATTATGTATGAAAACAATGGCTGGCAAAATGAAAAAGGACTAAGAAATTGGACCCTAATTACTTTCGGTTTTACGAATTTTTACATAACATAGGAAGGGAAATACATGAAGAAAAGTTCTAGTAAAAGCAATGGTAGGACTAGACTTGTTTAAATTACATAAGATTATTGGTGATAGTCAACACAGCTGACTATATATCTCATTTAACTAGAAGTACTTAACAAAAATATTTAACAAGTTTCAAGTCCATTCCAGGTCTAATTAATTTATATTTAAAGTATCGCAAGAATTAATATCTATGTACACTATTGCAAATTACTTTTCTTCACGTAATACGAAGGAATAAGTAGAAAACAGATGGAGGCAAAATGAAGTGGCTTAGTAAATGTTTTGAACCTGAAAGATTGGTGAAAAATGATAGCAAGTACAGAAGGTTACCTTCATAAACCAGCTCACACTAGTTTGTCTTATAAATATTAATAAACTTTAACTATGAACAATAATCTTGTCTTTTCGTAAAGTCAATTAATTCAATATGAATGCACATAATTAAAACTAAGTTCAACAAGCTGTTTACTGTATCACGTGAGAAGCCACGTGGCGACGTGACACGTACGAAAGATCACGTGGGGCACCACATGACTGATCACATGACTTCTTATGTAGAATCTTATGCAGATCCTTGAAACTGTTATTTAGTAGGTCTTCAGTTAGAAAAAGAATTCATTTCACACTGTTAACGAGTAAAAAGAATAAGGGATAGAAAAGAAGAACCAGGGTAAAGTAAGAGCAGGGAGAGAGAGGGTTGGGGAGGGGAAGAGCGATTTATAGAGAAGAAAGCACGCACGCTCGACGATGTCACAGTTACGAGAATCCGGACGATAACCGCGAAATCGCAGCGACGGCGTTAACAGCGACAACGAGAAAGTCATCGTCTTTCTCTTTAGTAAGAGTGCTGCGGCTGCAGAGACGAGGCTCAGCTGTGTGGAGTTGTATCCGAGCCTTGACTCGTACCGAGTCCTCCAATTCCCGACGACTGCTGCTGCCCCGAGGGCAGCCTCGAAGCCGATTGCGAGCTACCCGACTGTTGCTGTTGCTGTTGCTGTTGCGACGTCGTCGACGACATCCCCGACCTTCCTGTGCCCGTCTCCGGCACCAAATGTGGCGTCCGGCTCGAGACAGGTGGCAGCACTGGTGATGCCGGCCACGGGTGCAGCGACACTGTACCCGGTCCGCTTGGCACGCTTCTCGAATGCGGCAGTAGACTGGTGGTACCTCCGCTGCTTCCCGTGACATTAACCAGCGGCTGCTGCAGCGTCGCTGAGTTGGGCCCTATGATCGAGCCACTGGCCCCGATGCTCGCGAAGCCCGGGAAACTCGCCGCTGTGGAGCTCGTCGAACCGCCGATGCCTACAGCGCCACCTAGGAGACCGGTGGCGCCGCCCCCGACTCCGCCGCTCGCCGGAGTAGGTGCGAAGCTCCCCGCCGCCGTGTCCGGATGCAAGAAATTCCGCCTCTGCTCCTGACGCTCGGCGTGCTGGGCCATGCAGCGGGTCAATACCTCAGGTAGCATTTCCAGCTGCTCCTGGAGGGACGTGAGCTTATCCTCGAGACTGGCCAGGCGCTCCTCGAGCGCGTCCTGCCGGCTGCTCATGTCCGAGACTATCTCGTACACGGTATTCTGCGTCTGTTGAGGTAATAATTTATTGAAATTAGTTGTTTTTAGATTGAAATTAAAATGAAAGTACATAATTATACAACCTGTTCCGAAATTTATACAACGGTATTGGATAAAGCATCAAATTCTGAACAAAAAGTTCCTTGACAAGTTTTTGGTATGATCAATATTTACAGATTTTTTTTACGTATACCCTCTCCCACAGGCTGACCTTCCCTTCCCCTTCAGATCCAGCGTATTGGCTTTTTATTTACTAACATTTGTATCAAATATCAAATATTAGCTCCGCCTACTTTCGGACCAGGCACTGCGCTGACGATGCTCATTAGCGGTTACATGTTAATGTTTAGTTAACAATAAATCTGTAAATATTGATTATACAAAAAACTCGTCAGGAAATTTTTTGTTCAGAATTTTACGCTCTATCCAATTTCGTTGTGTTCGTGTGAATTTCGGAATAGATTGTATATAGGTACTGTTTTACCGAACGATTATATCTGCAAATGCTTATGAATTCTAATAAATGAACTACACAATAGTATTAAAATTCCATTATTTGTACATTTTTTTTATAATTGAAAACAATGATGCGGTTGACTTTTATATAAGAAATAGGTCAATAATAGTCGGTCAATAAAACAGTTATAGCCTACAACTTTAAATGTTAATTTCTTTCAATATTAATGACTAGTTAATTAACGATGAAATTAATTCAAAACAGGCATTTAATTTTCAATCATTCATTTAAATTGATATTCAAAAGATTCATTATTTAGATAATTTTTCAATGATCGATCGATTCTATCAGAGCTTTCAACTGCAGTCTTTATTGGTGCTGAAGTACTCGCTGATTCACGCTGTTCGCAGAAATGCAACTTCATTTGTGAATTGCAATTTCTCAGTCTCTTTTCTTCCATCAGCCAACGACGTGACGCGCCTTCGTTAACTTCTGCGATGCTTTATCGATATTTTCAAAACTCTTTAAGAACACGTTATAAGTAGAACATTGATCAAAGTCGTCTAGTTAATTTATAATTACTAAACTTTTTTGTACAGTAACACCAAAGACTACCATAAATTTATTTTAATGAAAAGGGAAACATTTTTCATTGTACCTCAGTTCCCTTGTGCCGTTCGATATCGGAAGGATTTTCATTCACTCTCTGTTGATTGAATTTTTTAAATTTACTCTAAAAATCACAGTAGACTCGTTTACTTTACCCAGTTAGAAAAACTTTTTGCAGTGAATTTCTATCAAATGGATTTCCGTACTCTACATAAATCATATTTTTAATTCATTGCCGCAAGCGCCCTGAAAAGCACACATTAAAATTCCGATTAAAGCCGCACGATAAAAGCACTGGAGCTTAATACACTACACTTTTCATCGTCCGAATCTACCCCTCTCATAAATCTCGTTCCCCTTTAAAAATCTTCCCCCCATCACTCCTTTTGTTTGCGACCATAATAGCGCTCGATCAATTTACAGGCTAAACTTAGGGACTCTCCGACGCGCGCGCGTGCAGCCCCCGCGAAAGTTCGCCGATAAATCCGAGCTCATTAGAAAATGATATCCCATCCAGTGTGGGTAGAAGAGGGAGAGAGAGAGAGAGTTAAAAGCCGGTTGATGGTTGTACGAGAGATAGAGAGGAAAGGGGAAGAGGGGATAGAGTTTTTCTGTGCACAGCGCCGCTGTGTGTATAACCATCCTTCCGCCCTCGCACCTCGTTTGGCCGCACTCTCGCGCGAAATCGTGGCTGTGTTAAATTTGCTGGACGCTGGACTTGTTATTTTTGAGTAAATCTTTGGGAAAATTGCGGCGCGTCCGTGGTTTATGGCGGAGACAGATAAGAGTGAGTGTTCACTGTTTGCTTTCTCAATGAACGCGTATAAATCTTATGCTCTATAGAATTTACAGTTTTTAAATTGATTTATTGCTTTTGTTTATTTTTGCAATATATAAAAACAAAGAAAATGTTTTTGAACTATTGATGAAATATAGTTTAGCATGAAAATTGATTATCAAACGTATATATGAATGGACGTATAGGAAGGATCTTTTGACATTCTATATACTTGTGAAAGAGCGATACCCCTCAAAAGATATCAGTGTACCTCTGTCAAAGCGTGGAATCAATAAAACTGAATTTTTTAAAGAGTTTTTTTAGATTCCAAGATTTGTTCATTATATTTAAATAAATAAATTTTTATATTTCATAACATTATCTAATAATAATCATGAAAAACAAAAATTTTTAAAAGACATTTTAAACTTAGTTTTAAAAAGAGGTACACGATGTATATCAAACATAGTTAATTTTGTTAGTTTATCGAAGATTTATAAAAAATTCAGTTTTAACATGCTTCTTCACGGTCATGATTTCAGCAGTAAAATGCGATTTCACGAACTTGCCGAAACGCGGCTGTAAAGTCGAATTTTATGGCATAGTATACGACAAAATTAGGTTTGGAATTCGAAGATAAAATTTCACGCCCTCTTGTAATCACACGACACTTGAACCGACCAAACTATTACTATTTATTTACTTAACTTAAAGTCGAACAATTTGATTATATCGATTAGTGACAAAGAAAGTGCTATGTTAAATTTCCAAATGATTCTCATCTTAATTATTACTCAATTTGATCTCAATTAAATAAAAAAAAAGCAATCCTAGAATCACTTTTGATATATTTATCTAAAACTTCCACCTGTATTATTACACCGTTCAAATTTTCACAAATAACACCTTCCGAAACTAACTGCATATATACCTACATAACAATTCAACCCTTATCCAACGACTACTCAAAACGATTCAGATAAAAAAAAAACCAGCGTGTACGCATACCTTGGCCATATCCGTTATCGTGTTGGCGTTGTCCATCAGTTTCCGCTGGTCCATTTTGACCTTCCGTAATCTGCCAACCAGAACCAACAAACGTTACAATATACACATATAACAGAGATTAATACATATACATTTCTTTTTTTTTGTTTTGTTGTTTCATTCAAACTCACGCGTAGATAGCCAGGAGAAACTTCCGTTGATGGGTGCGCACACGTCCTGGATTGACGCGCTTGACGAGCCGCGTATGCTTGTATATGAGCCACGTCTCGCGCAGCACATTCGCCGCCGCGTTCTTCAGCTGTGGGGGTGTAGAGAAGATATAGTTGCCATGAGTAGATGCGTATAGAGTTAAGGCAGGTTGAAGTTGCTGAGTTTCGAGGTTGGATTCTCGTGGTTTTCGGGGTAGGATCTCGGAGGCTCGTTAAGTTGTTGATGGGTGCGTGTGGTATTTTGTTTGAAGAAAGATGGGTGTAGGTATAAAAGACGAAGTTTGCTTTTGACTTGAGTGTAAACAAGGTACTTTGAGAAGCAATAATATCGTAGTGTTTCTTTTGTGAGAAGAGACTTTAGTTCGTATAGAGGGAGAGAGTTTCTTCGGTTTTTTTTTTGTAAAAAGAAGTTTAAGTGCGTATACCTTTTCGAGGACCCGCATATATAGAGTCGATGAGAAAGAACTTTCCTCTCTTCTTTTTTTTCCTTTTTTACGTAAAAGAAGTCGTTTCGCGAAAAGGGTATTTCGGCTTTCTCAAAAAGCACTGTCCACTTTTATTTCTTTCTGCGAAATATTCAGACAGGGATAAAAGTGATTTCGTAAAGGAAAATACAGTATGACACTAATACCTTGAAATGCAACTTACTTTTCAACTAACAGTATTAACAAAATTAGCTTGTAAAGTGAGTCTTTTTCAGAATAATCAAATTTTAGAAAACAAATCACAAGTTTATTTTAAGAATCGTATAAAATATAGTTTATTAACGTTACTTCTACATTCTATAAGAAAAAAAAGCAATCTGAATATCTTCAGTTTCATTTCCGCTCGAATCCGCTCGAAATAATTAAAATCGAAAATTACAACCGTAAAGTTTTCCAATCCCGAAATCTCTCTCCGCGCGCGTTTCAACAATTTATCGCCTTCTGTGCTCTCACACTTTTCACCTATCGACCTCTCCTCTAAGACACTGTGCGCGCCCTTAAAAGCCTGCCGGCATGCATAATACAATCCGGCGCCTCCCCAGACGAGCAAAAAAAAAGAAGAGAGTAGAGTATAGCGCTTCGATTCAATTAAACTTTCCATCCTCCTTCTTTTTTTCTCGTTTTTTTCCTTCCCGCTCTCCTCTTCTTCACACCCACCCATACATGCGCGCCTATTGGAATAAGTAATAGGCAGGGGTATAGAAATGAAATAGAGAGAAATCGAGGTCTTACCCTCTTCGTCAGCTGCGTGTCCATCATGAAATTGTGAACGTGCTTCTCGGCCCTCGTCAGTTCCAGCTTCCTCGAGACAACGGCGACGAGGAGAGCTGTGCAGCCTGCGCCCTGTAACACACACACACACACATATATATAAAGAGAGAGGAGTTGAGGTGGCGATTGAATGGTGAATGAGATGAGGGACGCAAGCGGCCGCGAATGAATAAGGAAAAGTCAATTCCGTGGGAATTCTTCTTTATATATTGCTTTAGAGACGATGAGAGAGAGAGAGTGAGAGAGAGAACTGGGAATGCCGGCTATTTCGATTATTTCGAGATTAGTTTTCAGTCGCGCTTGTTTGTAGAAAGAAAAAGCAAGGAGAGAATGCTTTTTATTGGCGTTTGAAATGGGGCAGGCTAAATGTGTAATTATAGAGTTTAAGTAAAGGTGGGTGGCTGTAGGGTAAGAGAAGTTGTTGGAATACGATAATGTGAATGTATCAGAATCAATTGATTTAAGGGTAGAATATACATTTTAAATAATAGAAAAAGTGTTGCACAGAAATTGCTAGTATGGAAAGGGATTCAGCAGAATTTTTAAAAATATAAAATCAACAAAAGTTTTTCACGGCAGTAACGGTAAAGAATTAATATAACAATAAAAATGAAAGATTTCATTTAGTATAGAATAGTAAAAATTGAAAAAAAAAAAACTTTTTAAATATTTTTGATTTATATATAAATATAAGTTTGTCTGAACTTTTAAGTTTTTATAGATTCTTGATAGTCACATCGATTTTATAGGTTCCCTACTCTCTAAAGTTGAATTAGTGAAAATTGCTCCACCATTTCAATTAGTAGAAAAATTACTAATTTATTAGTGTATATTCACTATTTTATTAGTAGTTTTTCAAAAACTACTAATTGAATTAATAAAAACTACTAATTAAATTAGTAGTTTTTTCCACTAATTGAAATGGTGGAGCAATTTTCACTAATTCAACTTTAGAGAGTATAAAAGTTTAAACTGGGGTCGCATGGGTATGTTTCTTTCTTTTTATTCAATATTCTATTGAAAGGTTTCAATTCTTTACATTGATATTTTTTATTGTTATCATTCATTCCTTAGCTGCTCATGGCAAAGGATCTTTGTTATATGAAGCCCTAAACTTTTATTTTTCTACATTGAAAAAATTTTTGAAAAAAGCGCTGAGCGATCGAGTAAAGAATATTCTATTTAAATTTCCACTTATTCAAATCATTTGACTTCATTAGAAATACTTATTACTAGTAATAAATCAGAGTTATAATTACTAGTGTCAGAGTTAATACACAAGAAGTCTCAAAAGTTTAAATCGAAAAATGAAACGTACGATGCAATCATTTAAAATTGTAGTATGATATTTTTTACATCATCGTACAACACTTAATAAAACATTTTTTCATTTTATTAATTAAGTATTGTTCTCTTATAGTTAAGAGTTTTGCATAATTTTACATACAAAATAACAAAATATAACATTTTTTGTGATTCTTAATTTTTCAACAATAAACGTTATTTTCCTGATTTAATCTGGCCATTTCTAGATTAAAACTTTTTACCTCGCTATTCTCAACCTCAAAAGACAATAAAAGAAAGAGAAAAGCGCAGCAACGGATTCCCTCGTAAACTAACGACCCACTCGATCAAACTGCACCTCGTCGACGTGTAAAAACTCGACGCTCGAAACTTCAAACAGTGCAATTCTGCGAACGTAACCGTCCCAACTTTCTTCTCTTATCCCTCCATAAACCCCTCTATACATACATATACATAACAAGCCCGTAGTGCCATCTCACCGTCATTACCCTTCCTCGTCCGCCATAAACCGATCCGCTCAACAGCGATAACAATTATTCAGCTCCATCGCCTCCGTCGTCCCTTTTTTCCCACCCTCTCTATCCCAACCCCGAAAAGGACATCGGCCTCTTCGCTTCACCCGAGGGTAACGAGATTCCTCGAAACAAGAAGCGACGCGAGAAAAAGTCGCTTACCCGTGAAAGAGCAAGACAGAGAGAGAGAGAGAGAGAGAGAGAAATATATGTGCGCCGGAGGGATAGAAGAGAGAGAGAGAGGGTGAAAAAAACGCCAGCGATTTATAAGGGGAAGAAGAGGGTTGGGAAAAAAATTCAGAGGTAGAAAAGGAGGAGGAGGTAAAGAGGCTTTTTGTAGGAAAGCAGAGGGGAAGAGAGGGAGAGAATCGTTTTGAGTATTCTAATTAAGTATTCTTTTGCGATAATGGAGGAGTCGAGGATGAAAGGAGGAGGTGGAGGTAGTGACGGTCGGATGATGAAGGGGATCGATAGGTCGAGCCCGCGTGCGCGACGTGGCTGCTGCTACTACTCCTACTGCGGCGGTGGCGATGGCGAAGGGATGGATAGATTTGTACGTGTGGATTCTTTTTGTGATCAAAAAGGACGATCGGTTTTTGTTTGATATCGTGGTAAATTATCCTGTATGTAGATGTTTTGTGAAATGACGGGTATACCCGATGGTTCTTTTGTATTTTGACAGTTGGAACGGTTCGAGGAGAGTGGAATTGTTACAGATATTTTAACGTGATATGAAAATCGATGATTCATAGATATAAATGTGTTAATAAATCAATTTGTTTAGTAATTTGAGGTTATTGTTTGGTAGAGGAATTTCTTATTGATTTATTATGATGGAATGTAGATACTATACAGATCAGTAGCCACTATTAGGATTATCTTATTTGAACCTTTAATAATAATAAATGAGTATAGAACTATGATATATTTATTCAATGTAGTATAATGAAATCTGTATTTTATCCCAACGAAGAGAAGTATTATGAAGTCACAGTAATTACAGCAAATTTTATTTTTATAAAAATGTTTAAAAGTACAATAAAACAAAATCTCTTTCTTTGAGAGCTCTGTATTCTGTCTTAAACTCTGTGCTTTAAGAAAATCCGTATATTTTAATGCTTTCCGACGAAAGAAGAAGGGATTCGGGATAAAATATGCCTGCCCCGCAATAAAAGAGAAAAAAAGTATGAAGTACGGGGAAAAATTGGATTTTCATCTTCAAGTTCGTCTCGAGTGAATAAAAACCTAGGCGCGTAAAAATTTCGTTCACGTGCTCAGAATGTCAAATACTTCGCGTCTATGAAGTTTCAGTGATTTAAAATTTTTTTCATGCCACGTAAGGTGCGAGAAGAAGACCGCTATACGCATATATATCCAGTCGACGTTGCTTGTAATATATGAATTTTTTTAATATCTTGGGATAAGGTCCAGTGATTCTTTTAAATTAAGAAGAAGCATTGACATTTTAATAAAAAATTTTAATTTTTATTAAATTTTCTTCTCACTTTGCATATTTCTTTGTAAGCAGAAAATTTTACTCTTATCTACGTAATGCTATTTTGAATTTTCAGTTAATGAATTTTACACTTGGTCGAAATCTTTTTGTCAGCGAATTTTCTAAATTGCAAATTGAAAGTAGTTTCTACGCTCACGGGATTTTCTTGGGGGTAAATTCGAATGGGGGAAAGAGAATAGGTACAAAAGTTTTGTATCTGCGAGTTTACGGAATGTCGTTTACTTTACTTTTCATTTAAAATCTATTTCGTATGTAATTGCTGTTCCACGTATAAAATTTGCATAGAAAGTATTTTAGTCTTATCCGAAGAGATTAAAATTTTACACTGTTTATTTTATTCAACTAAAAAGTACATTGTTATGTTAACAGAAATAGTTTCCTTTCATGTTTTCAGTTAAAGGAGGAGGAATAATTCGGTTGTTTATTTTATTAAAGCTATTTCTTTTTTTAATGAATCCTGAAAATAACCTTTATATAAACTTCTAAATGTAGTGTAAAATATCGAAAATTTTACATAAACTATCATTATTTTTATAGTTTCTTTTACAAAAACAAATTTTATTTCGAATCAAAACTATATTTGATTTGAGATTAACATAAAAAAAATAAACAAATAAAGCCGATCGAATACAATTCAAAATTATTTAGCAATTCTTCCCTGAATTTAGGTAATCATATTTTCTTTAAATTACGTAATATTAATGATTTAACACATATCTTAGCAATCTAAGATACGTTTCCTACAAAATATATGCATCTCAACAATCCCAATTCGACAATAAATAAACCAACAACTTTTAAAATCAATCCTCCAAAACGATTAAACAATAAAAAAATCTACTCTATCCCCAGTATTCATTATAAACCTTCTACCCTTATATATCCAACCCAATCCACCGTATAACCCAAGAACCTACTGCCCCTGTATACATCCACATTTTTCCAAGCACTCAGCTCTCGACTTTCCTACTCACCTCGAGAGCGAGAAAAACAGCCGGCGATTCCCATGATCCTCGTTCGGCTTAGCTTCGGATCGCGAATCACCGCGCGACGATGTGACTTCTCAGGGGACGCGACGAAAGCCGAGACGACGACGACGAGGACACAGCATTAGAGAATTTAATCTCGTGCCATAAGTAAACGCGAGTGTAGTATATACGAGAAGAGTATATACCTGTGACGATGCGCATCTCGTGGGAGCTTTTCCGAAAACGAGTATTATGTCGGTGATTGGGGAGTGGAGAAGTATACGTACATAGGGGGTCGAAGATATTTTGAGGTTTTTTTTTTGTGGGTGAGTGGATTCGTTTTGATTTGTATTATACCGGATTTTCGAGGTTGTATAATGGATCGGTGGTAGTTTGGGGTGAAGTGAAAAGGAATGGGATTATTTCAATATTTTCAGCAAACGATTTTTCATTGAGATGAATATTTTTCTTTTTACTACGGGTAAAGAGAAAGAGGGAACAGTTTATACTTTACGTCATGATTATGAGTTTTAAAAATAACACAGGCCCACAAAGAAAAAAGTGCCCGGTTCTGGGAGGGAGACTAACATATCCTTATGTATTTTGACCGCTGAATCCGAATCCGTCGTCAAAAATAGAGGTCGCGCCGAAAATTTTCGAGATAACCTCAAAAAACC
>JAYJLV010000046.1:9720287-9737250 GCA_036873485.1 Torymus texanus
AAGTAACGAAAAAGGGCTTGAATCTACGATTGAAAAGAATTTCATGCACGAGAATTAAATTGGTCTACGCTTGCGTACGATAAATTGATTATCCTGTTATTTATATAAGTTAAGACAAGAAAAAATATCATAACAGGCAAATGTGTACCTGATTGGATTAAGAATAGTATTACAGGTGATTTACAGTCTGCTAATATCCGGTAGGTAATTATGTCATAAAACGATTAGTACTTCACACCTACCACAGAAGACTTAAAGCGTTCTGCCAATACTAATCTTTCTGTTTCCCCTCTAATGAAGAGTATAACTAACTGCCTTATAATCTTCTGCTTAATGGCCATATCATGCTTAATATGTTTCTGCGTTAACGACAATCATTCTCTGCTGACCTGATTAAAAATTTATCATAATATATGAACTCCGATTTACTCCTTCAAATTTCTCTTTAACCCTTTGTAATAATTACAATTAAATTGAAAAAAATACTTTCTTCCCCAAGCTTTAACCATTCCGATCTACCAAAACTTCTTAACGCGAACCTTTCCTATTCATTATACAACAAATTACAACTCACAAGCCCGCGAGCGGCACTCCTCGCAAACATTTCAGTCTAAAACTCACTTTTAAATTAAAAAAACACACAACGCTGTCCTATCGCACTCATCCTCATCCTCCTCTTGCATGTTGGGGATAAAAATAAAGTGTTTTATTTCCTTCTCTTTTCCTGTCGGTACAGGCGTATATTTATCTTTGTCGCGTTTGCGCGTCGCTGCATGGAAAACGATCACGTACGCGGTGGCGTGGCGTCGCGCGGGATCTAATTAAAATCGCGTTCCTCTTTCTTGCTCGCGTTGATTACGAATGCGCGCTACGCAGATCGCGATATCTCACGTCGTGGCCTCATAGAGAGTTTTCCCTTTTATGTCAGAGCCGCGGCGGAATTCGTTATGGGTTACGGCAGTGCGGAAGAGAGTTTTTTGCAAGTGAGAGAAGGTCGTGGCTCGTTGATTTGTGGGGAATGATTTTTATGGTTCTGGGGTGATATAAGTGGAATTTTTTAACGGTGAAAATTTTCAAGTGTTTTTTTGAAAATAGTTGCTAATATTGTACTCTTTTTGTAATTGATAAATTTCGTTATATTAAACGTTAGCTCAATATTTGTTATAGAACAATGGACATAACAAGAAAAGAAATAGTTAAATAGTGAGATATGGCCAAAATTGAAATAAAATGTTTCAAAGTATGACGCGTGTAGATGAAGTACGCAATATATTTCAATTGTCAATATTATTCTCTAAAGTAAAGCAGAGTAAATATATTTCTTTATATTGTACATTTTCATCTGCTTCACTTCATTCGAAGTACACTTTATCTGATCGCTAAGACCTATAAGCTTCGAGAAAACTTTCTTCAATTCGTTCGTGATTGATTGCCGGATTTGTAATAGGTATTATCAATTTAAAACTTTGAAGAAATATTCGTTTTGACAAGAAACAAGTAGAAAATAGAAGAGCATAAGACTGACCTTTTCACAGTATGGTTGTAAAATTAATTAGCTTATTTAAATTTTAAAGAAATTTTGCAAACCGGTAGTTAAAGTAAAAAAACATTATTTTGAGTAGAAAAATATTGAAAGATTTTTCATAAAACTATGTAAATTAAATTAGGAATCAATTTTAAAGTACGTAGTTATCATTTAAAATAAATTTATCCAAGTAACACATACTTTTAAGAACCCTTCACAATAGCAATTAACAAAACGCTTTTTTTCAATCCACTTCATTACTCTTTCTTCTCAAAATAATTTAAAGCCTTATCATTCGATCCATTCAAGCATTCACCCGATCGTCTATATCTCTGTATAGAACCAACGTAAAACACGCCTATCGATTTGTAAAATCTCACCGCATACCTATCCACACCGAACTTACAACAAAAATTACTTTTCGTTTGCTTCCCCTTTGCAAAACTCGCCCTGCTACCAATGCCAAAAACGCGGTGAGCGGCTAACCACCGCACCGCGGAACCTCAAAAGCGACACGTTCACGACTCTCTCTCAATCTCCTTCTCAATTATTCACCACGACTACTACCGGTACCGTTGGTCAAAAAGAACAAAAAAATTAGCCTCGATCTTCCACTCGACTTAACCGCGATGCATTAACCTGTACCGCCCGATAATGGAAAAAAGCTCGACATTTGCCTTCAGTGTGTGTCTCTTTTTTTCGCGCGGCGCTTTCAATAAGGCGCAGCTTACGGCGCTCTTTCTCTTGTCTTTTATTTCGGCTAAATGAGCCAAGCGCGGAGAAAGAGGCACACGTTCTGCCGAATCGTTGGAAAAAAAAGAGCGAGTATAGTGCACGCGCGTGAGCCTTAATCCGGTATTAGCTCGTCGTATATGCGCGCGGATGTTTCCTGGTGAGCGAAGGTTGGTTATCCTGCTGGGAGATGGGAGAAAAAGGTAGAATTCAGCACTTACGAGACGTACCGTGTATGGAGGATATATAGAGGAGAGAGATAGAGTGTAAAGGCTGGGTTTTATCGATCTTGGAAGCGTGGGATTTTCGGGTTTTAGCGATCGTTGAAATATGCATGCGAGAGTCGCGGGCGCGAGGTTGAGACGGGGAATCTATGATACAAGTATATTGGTATTGTTTAAAGTTGAATGTTATGTTGTAGAGAAATTTATGCTAACATTCAATTTAATTTTTAGTTTGATAAAAAAAAAAATGCTCGGAAGGTTTTAGTAGAATTCGTCAGGTCAGATAGCATTAGCTGTTGAATAGGATAAGATTTTAGTATTACGTGTAAAGTGACTCATGTATTATATTTTTCATGGCTGTACTATATTTGCGGATAATGCCCATGCCGTAATTAGAAATTTCAAATGATAGACCTAAATTTGACTTGAGTGTGACACTTACATAGAGTGACACCCAGGTTAATTTTAGAAGTACGCAGTTATAATCTTAGTCACCTAGTAAAATTCTTTAAATTACTTTTATCTTTTATTCTATTGATGTATTCATAAATCAATGATTCTTATAACAATTGCCAACCTTTACTATGCATTATAGCGTTCCTTAACAATTCATTTATTATTCTTCCATAACAAAACAATGATCTTACAAGGGGAACACCAGGGATGTGGGTCCTGAATTTGGCTGAAATTGCAGGAGGCACTTCTCTATGCCAAATAATGAGACACGTGTCTCATTATTCTGAATGGGCCTTTTATCCCCAGATTTAAGCTATTTTATGCCCCGAAAAAACTATTTTTGATTAAAAAATAGGGTTTCTTCTTTAGTTATAGCTTAACGAATATTTCAGTTGTGTATATAGATTAAAAAGTGTATGAATGGAGGGAGAAAAATCTTTATTTTAAGCTTTATCTTGTTAAAAAATGTTGATTTGTTGAAAAGTTAGAGGTTATCAAAAATAGAGTAAGAAAATGATTAAAAATTTCTCATATTTAATTGGCGATATTTTAAGCGATCTTCTTACTCTATTTCTGACAGCCTTTAACTTTTTGAAAAATCGACATTTTTGAACGAGCCAAAGCTTAAAGTAAAGCTTTGTTCCCTCCATTCGTAAACTATATACATAACTAAAATATTCGTTAAGCTATTATTAAAGAAAGAAACCCTATATTTTAATCAATAATAGTTCATTTAGGACATAAAATAGCTTAAATCTGGGGACAAAAGGCCCATTCAGAATAATTCTGAGACACGTGTTTCATTATTTGTCATAAAGAAGAGGCTCCTGCAATTTCAGCCAAATCGAGGACCCGCACCCCTGGTGCTCCCCTTGTTAGTGTAGGTATTTAGTAACTATCTTTGCAATTTTTCACAAAATCTCTCTCAAAATCCTCCTTCTAATAGACGAAAGTGATAGGAGCAGAGTATATATGACGCGTAAATCACTCACCATCATGCCGGTGGATACGGCGATACCGCGACCGCAGTATGTGTTCGGCACGATGTCGCCAAAGCCGACGCTGAGAAAGGTAATGGCTATGAGCCACATGGCGTTGAGGAGATTCGCGTGCTCCTCGTCGTGGAACCTGCGTGAAAATGCAACACATGTACAGATGAAATACGATCCAATGCCAAATTAACTTTAATGCGCTATATACTACAGCTCTAAATTAAGCCGTATGGGTTTGAGCTTTAATTAGCGTATATCGCAGGTTATTTATTTATTTTTTTTTTTTTGGTGAATGGTATGATTGAATTTGTATTGTTTTAGTGAATATTCTTACGGTTTTCGTTATGACAGTTTTTCTATAATTTTGATGTAAAAAAGTGCTTTTTAGTTAAAATCAAAGGATAACTTGCATTAGCGAAACCCGAAGATAATGTCCCTAAATTATGGCAAACTCAAAGAACGACATGACTTATGAGGGTTTAAAAATTAGAGAGTAAAATTTAATAAAGCCGCCTTGCTAGCAAGTGTATCGATCGTAGTTTTAATCAAGGTAATCGTTCAGCCCTCTATCCAAAATTATATTTCATTTATGTGTATATAATAGGCTTTATAAATTAAATAATTTCGTGGTATGTTTGATACGTTTATTACAAAAAAACTACAACAGTAATCGAATAAAATTATATAAAAAAAATTAAAAATAAATAAAAAGTATCTAGTTCAAAATATTATTTAATTTTTTTTACTTATTCGTGAGATTTATTTAGCGTATCATGCTTGCAATATCAGAGACGTTATATACGTATATAACGCGTATATAACGTATATAACGTATATGTGTGTGTATTAAAATTGAAACTCTCTAAAGTGAGCGGTAACGGATGCGTTAGCTCTATATTTCTTCGAGAACTTAAAGCTCGCTGTACCGTAGGAAGTCGTGTGTTGATATTACGGATTTTGTCCTGGTTCCTAGAAACATTTCTCTTACATTTATGAGATAATTGCCGTGATCCTCAAATATAATAACATCCTTAATCGTCGAGTAAGAGATATAATGTAAAAAACAATATTTAAACAAACTCTAAAAATAAGTACTTAAATTCGTTAATTGCTGTAAAATCGACCCGGTAATTAGTAAAATCTAAAGGTTTGAAGTTTATATAGTTATTTGATTTACTAGTCTATTTATTTAGTTCATTATAATGAATAAATATTAACTTTAGATGTTTTTCAAAATAAACTATTTTAAAAATGCCTTATTTTTCAATATAAAGGATAATTTCATCCACTTTCTGTTATGTACCATTATCGTTTATCCAAATATTAAACACATTTCTCCGAACTTCAACACGTCCAAGTACACTTTTTTTTATATCTAATTACAAACAAAAACCAAACGTAAAAAAAGCACATTACCTCTCGCACTGTCTTAGCGTCCAGGAAGCGATGATCCACAACGACACCATGAACACAAGCAGCACTGTACCCGGACATATCGTCATAAGAGTCTTCAGTACAAATCGCGTGTTGAAATTGATACGATTAAGAGCACCGATACTACGTGACGATGCGTCAGTGAATAGTTTGGAGTGTAACAGCATCACACGGCAGATGAGGTAGAGTCTAAGGAACATAGGCAAGGAGAGGGTGACGTCATAAGGTACCCACTTCGAGCCAATGTCACCACCTTTGTTGGCAAGCTTCGTCGTCCAGAGGAAGTAGTACTCGCCTGGTATCGGATGGACCGCGCATATCGACAGCTCGAGTATTATCTGCGTCATGCGTTGCCACGTCATCGCGATACGCCAGTCGTCCGCGCAGTTATCGATCATGAATAACTGCAACATAAGGCAATCAGACGAGGTATATATAAGTGGTTAGTGAGGAAGATATAAGTGCGAGATGTGGTTTTTGGAAAAAATGGTTGATGATTGTCGCTGTTATATATGGTGATTATTATGGATCGGTAGGGGTTCGAGGTGAATTTTGGTTCTTACTGATGTGGTAATGAATGAAGTGTAATTTTTATTTTATATACATATATGTAGCATTTACTACTAAACGAGTGGCTGAAAGTACCTTAATGTACAGTAATCAACCTCTTTTTCTTTTAACAGAGTTAAATAAAGATTAAGCACTAGAGATGTTTAAAAATCTTAATTCGCATGGAACATGCTATCTAGTAGTAACGTTACTTATCTCGTTGAGACGTAACAGTACTTACTCTTTAATTATCGACAGCTTTAAGACACGCAATACTAAATAAATGTCAATTAATTCTTTCAACATTTTACCAACTATTTTAATGAAAACTTAATAAAAAAAAATATACTATCCTCACCCCCTTGCTAATACATTTCAACAACTTGTTTGTTACAATAAACAAAAATAATTCTAGAACCTTAGAAAAAGGACCATACAGCCGTCAACCCTAGTCCTCACCTAGTAAACTCTGTCGACAACTGGCGCGCCTCAATAATTTTAAATCGCTCTTTCAATTCGCACCAAGGACGTGATAACTTCCAATTTCTTTTCCATATATACATATGTATCAACGTTTTTCCACACACACACAGGAAAAATATTCTATCGCGCAGTAAATCTCGTCGATGACCGTCGGCCCAACAAAAATGAACTTTCCTTCTATATATATATACCACCACCGCTGTACCGCGAAACAAACTCGACGAGGCTTTGCACAGGCGCCACTTCGACAAGTCGATATAAGAATCAACTAAGCCATCGGGTGGAGAAGTGCGGCAATGGCTTTTGGGAACTTTCAACTAGCCTTCTTTTCTTTTCTCGCGTGCATGCGCGTATAGTGAGAAAAGTACGCGGGAAGAGAGAGAGAGAGAGAGAGAGAGAGAGGGAAAGAGGAAAATTGGGCGTCGGAGGATTCGTGTAGTGGGCGAATTAAAACGTAAAGGTCTCTTGAAACTTTGCCCTCTCTTAGTCTCTCGGGACACATACCTTTTGTCCGAGAGATGTTGGTTGGTGTGCTCGCACGCGCGTGGTTTTCTTTGCGAGAAAGACGATATATATATATATATACACACACACACGGTGGGAAGGTTTCTTTTGCGAATATGTGCGAGAATGCGTGTGGTTTTTTTTGGTGTTCCGTTTTTAAAGGAGATAATTTCGGTGTCGCTGGTTTAGTGTATACTTTAATTTTTTTTTTGTAAATAATTAGATATATAACATGTTTTGTTGGCTATTGCATATAAATATAAGAAATATAACAATATCATAACGGCTCGAGTATGAAAGGTGCCGCCCATATGTTCCAACTTTAACGACTACAACTTTATATAGCTCTTGGGCCACATAGATTTCTGTATCTTTATTGATCCATATCCAACCTTTTATTGCTAGTATATATTTAAAGGTGTATGATTTCTTACGTATACACACCGGTACATATAAAAATTTTCCCCATGTCTATATATTACGTAATATCCGAACATATTCGCAGGTAATTTCACCTCAACCGTATATATACATAAATGTTCCCACAGTTAGACGTAATTTCTTCCTTTTCTTCTCCCCCACACGTTCGCTGTCCTATATATCTTGCGTTACAAATCATTTTTATGGATCGTTATTTATATTAAAACCTCGATCGTCGATCCCTAACCTTATTTTCCGAAAAATCTTCGCTTATTACCACAACGATATATACACACATACTATAGATAGCGAACCACTTTACAACCTATACATATATACCCCCGTAAACCTAATTATTCGCTCCAATTTAGATTTATCGCCAAAGATAACACAGAGCGAAATGGAAAGTGACCTGATTTTCGGCGCCTATACCACAAATAGAATAGTAGGCGCCATCGAAAGTGAAATACCGATACATGTGAACTTTTATGAATTTTTTCGTACCAAAAAGAAAAAAAACTCCCAAACGATTACAACACCTGTACAATCGAACAAAGCAAGGGAAATAAGAAATAATTCGAAAGGCGAAGGTTCGCTTTAAGACTCTTGGCCTTCACGTCATACTCCCACGGCGTATCAAAGACGACTCGCAGATAAAACACGTTTTGTTCCCCTCCTACGCTGCCTTTACGAGTCATATTTACTTTTGCCCCTTCCTTCATTCTACATCCACCCCCTATACCGGCTATAGTTTTCACATCGCGCGAGTCTCCAACTGCAGCATCCCCGACAAAACAATCCAACCCGGCGTGGTTGCCGCAAAAGAGCGGCGACTATTGACATTGTGGCGATTTCTGTACCTATATTCAGGTCACGTTTCTTTCGTGGATCATCGCGCGCGTTCGCCAAGGGAATATATATGTATATACGTATGTATATGTAGGTATCTATTGGTATACCATTGATTTATCGAGGACCGAACGCTGCGTTAGTTTCCTGGAATGATTTTCGGTGTGTATAGTTTCGCGTTTATGGTCTGGGGAATTCGACGCTCGGCCAATTTGTGGTGGATTTTATTTGTTATTCGTTCGGTTTCGCGCGAATGCGTGTGTGGTTCTCTTGAGGAGAGAAAGAGAGAGGAAGTGATGGATATATAACCGAAGCGAGCTCACGAGACCGATTGATGACTAACTTATTTTTCCTCATTCTTTTGGGGGATGTTCGAGTGTATGATGAGAAGATGGGAGAAACAAATATGAGGGACGAAGTATTGGGAGGCAATAGGAGATGTTTGAATAAAGTGTATTTTTTTCGGATGCCAGTAAAGTTCTACTGGGTATATATTGGACTTTATTGGTTTTTTTTTGTTTCTTCGTTCGTTAGGATTCTATTATTTTGTGCGAGAAAAACAACTTATACGTTTTTTTTTCGAATTACTACGCTGATACGGCGAAATTAATTTTTTTTTTTCAAGATTTTTTGCTATGGTTACAATAAAAAGGAATGAAAATATTATAATAGATGGAGTTAAGAACACGGCACGTTTATGTTTTTTATGAAAGTAATAAATAAAAGGGAAAAAACAAAAGTTTGAAAAGTGAGTAACACAGTCGTATCTGACTTAGATAGCAGTAAAGATATTAACTAAATAAAACTAAAAGTTCTGAGAAAGTTCTATTTTTTATTATGGAACAAACAAAGGTTTGATTTTTTTTATCTAACTGAAAATTTCCTGATATAAATAATGACTTTTAGTGTGGAGAATTTAAGGTCGCGCAGTTATACCAGCATCAGCTACGAAAGTTTCCAGCGCATCGATCTAATTTTTATCAAAGTTCGTAAACTTTATGTAGAATGATGTAAAAACTTTCGCGATAAATTTAATTGATCACCGATCAGAAAGTCATGGCGCGCGCAATATTGTTTCTAAAACGCAATTGTTACGTTTAACAATAATAAATAAATAAATAGAAAAAAAAGAACGACTTTCTTATTCTGCGGACTTCTTGTTCACACATGCTTATGCTTGCAGTAAAGAAAAGTTTTAACTGGATTTTTCTGAAATAAATAAAGTAAACTTTCGAATTTTTATTCGATATGGTCAGAGTTCCAATACTAAAATTATTTGCAATAGAGAAAGTCTCTCATGGGACATACACCGCGAGATTTTTCCGGGTCAATGCAGTTTTCAAAGATTCAGGTCATGATGTTTTTTTTCCTACTCCCTGATTTATTACAAATGCGTCGGATTTATTAAGAAGCGAGAGAGGGAGAGAGCGTGTGAACGCGAGAGAGAGAGAGAGAAAAGTTTTTAATCTTCACGCGCATTTACATCACTCGCGTTCGCGTCGAATGAATTTTTTTCCACTTTTATAAATTACGCAACCAGCAATTTCATACATACATATATGTATACACAAGAAAATGAATTAATAAACACGACACGTTCATAATGACGCGTTAGTTGTAATTTTCTCTCTCAGAATTTACTTTTGCATATATATTCATTAGAATATCGACGACTCCTCAATAGCCTTCATAATATATACAGAGTTCAACTAAAACAACTTTTTCTCAAATGCACTCGCCGCGTCTCTCGTCCCTACTCTTATCGCTCGGCAACGGGGAGCTAAGAGGGAGATATGGAGAGAAAGAGGGAGATAGGGAGAGAAAGAGAGAGAGAGAGAGAGAGAGAGAGAGAGAGAGGAATGCGCGATTGATTAAACGTCAGTGCGCAGGCGGCCGGCACATTATATAAATTTGTTTTGCCATTGACTCTCTCTTCGTGCACAGTGATACAGATAGATCTATGTGTGTGTGTGTTGGTGTGTGTGTGTATATATATACATTTTTCATGTCCGTTCGATCAATTTCGTCCACGTTCGACTCTCGAGAGACTCGCGAGCGAGGGTCAATGCTTTTATTGAATTTCGTCTTTATGCTTTGGAAATATAGCGCTGGATGCAAGATTTTCTCCGATATCTCGCTTTCAATGTTCTGTAATTGAGACTCCTATGATTTTCATTCTTTTTTGTCATTCGGTTATATATACATTTCGCCTTTTATTGCCTATTGGTATTAAGATTTCGTTTGAACTTTTAAATAAATACTTTTAGAGTATAAAATGTATATTAATATACTGCAGAAATAAGAGTAAAAGGCTTTAGAAAGTACATATTCAGAAAGCAAATGTATCATCAAAGAAAATTAAACTGATAATTTATATCAAATTGAAATGTTATTAACCTGGTAATAAAGTTATTCTACTTATAAATTGATGCTGTTACCATAATTATAATATTAAAGATTTTCGAAATTTTAACCATCTTTGCACTATTTATTTTAATTAAAAAAAAATGCATTCACAGCAAGAATTCAATCATAAATTAATTTTTCAATGTTTAATAACCGCCAAATTCTCGAACAATCGAAGTAATAAAATAGAAGATATATACATTCGACGATTATTAACCATCAGAGTTACGAAGACGAATAGCTCTGATATTACTCGTGCCGCCTGTAGTTTGCCATATTCCACAATGTACGTTGACATCGCGCACAGAGGCTGCGACGACGGGGTAGACTATTATTTGGCGAACTTAGCAAAGAGAGGGAAGAAACAAAGTAACGTACGCGCGGAGCGACTATTGTAAAAGATCAAAGTGAGCCTGACAAAATACCGGTTTTCGTTCGCACCTGGGTACGACGCATACACACACATAGACAAAAGCGTGTGTTTGCAAAGTTATTAGGATATGAGTCCTTGAAATTTGAGTAAAGATTTGTATTTTTCATGCGTATACGTGATGATTAAGTAAGAAGATTTTTTGGGGAAGTTTTAATTTAGTTTTTGTTAATTAAGTAAATTGAAAAGAAATTTTTTTAACTGGTAGCAGGTTATATAGCGGTACGGTTATTTGACGTGTCTTTTCGTAACAGCAATTTTACCTGAAAAGAGTTTAAATCTCTATTGTCAGCCAAATTTCTGCATAATAATTTAAAGGTAACAGTTCGTTTAAATAAAGTAGAACTAGTTGTCTACTATGAGTGCAATATAAATAAATTGTAAAATAAAATTAATTCTGCGATGCGTTTTAGTTAATAACGCAATGTGATACGACACATTTACCAGGAAATTGTAAAATATGAATTATTGTAACTTTACACATCAGACTGTAGGCCATTTCAATCTCAAGTATAGATTTTCCTTGAAAAGTATAAATTGTTTTCTGCTAACCGTGAACCTAATTACTTCGACGTCGGAAAGAGCTATTGTGTTTGCTTGTTACTTATTTATTGTACCTATAAATGTCGTCAGAAGGGTCTTTATTGAGTTCGTTGCCTATACATCCTCAATGTGCTAATTTCAGATCACTTATTTCTGATCAATGCCGCATGGCAGAACTTGATTCATATTAGGTGGTGAAAAATCTTCTGAATAGAAATTTCAAAATATGATACTACTTCTTAAACTATTTTGTTGAACGAAATAAGTAATGCTTATAGATACAAAAAATCATAAATAATGATTTAATGTGAATAATTATTCATAAAAGTATGTTTTACATTATTTAAAATGTTATGTAAAATTATAACTTTTATCGTTTATTTATAAGTATAAGAATTATAGGCATTAAGTGATTTTTGATTGAAAAAATTACCTCCAATAGAATATCTCACATCTTCCTATATTACAAAGATAAATTTTAAAGATTGAATGTCAGAAAAAAACACAACAAAATACGCTTAGAAACAAAAACTGTCTAAAAACAAATTCGCCCTCAATTCGCTCAAAAAGTCCAAGTTCCAATTCAACCACGTCAATCTTTCTACCCGAAAACATCATCGCTCTATATATAACTCACACATTCATCCCCGCAGTTCTGTAGACTTTTACCAGGCCGCACAACCGATATATAAACAGCTCGGCAACGACGACGGGACAGACCAGACTCGCGACGCATCGAGATGAAAGAGATATTCAATCCGCGGATCGATCGTCTCCCTCCTCCTCCTCTTCTTCCTCTGCAGCCGAAGACGCGGACCTTGATCGAATTAAAAGGCGCGAAGGTCGCGCTCGCGTCGTGGACATGGAGCAGCGAGCAGTCGAGTTGCGACCTCCGGTTCATTGTTTATCGGAAATGAAGAAAGAGAACGAGATGAGCTCAGGTGTATATGTGTGTGTTTTTTATTTTGCACTAAGAGGTGATGAAAGTTCATTGTTTATTGGCGTGGGTTTGATTTGTTTTTTCTGGTGAAATTATCGAGACGTTGATATTAGGGGGTGAAATATACATGATTGAGTTTTCAGTTATGTTTAGATGAATAACGTGAGTTTACGGTTGTTATTGATAAATCATTGATTAGAAATTTATTAGGATTTAATTAGACTTTATATACGCGCATTGGAAACATGTTGGAAATTTTATGTACTGTTAAAATACGCACATGTAGTAAATTCAATATTATCTGCCGAATGCGAATTCATTCATAAATTCAATATTCAGTTTTCGATGAAATTCCGGAATATTTACTGAATTTTCAGCAATAAATTGATAGATATGTACATCTGTGGAGATATGCGCTTTCCCCACATTTATTAAAGTTCGCAGAATTTCTTCTCTTTCAAACTGCAGTGAGCTTTCTAAATAAAAAATAACGAAATAAAATTCATATGACCCTGTAAGATAAGAGTTAAAAATTTCAAAGCGTCAAAATCTTCAATGAAACATCTTAAAGAAGTTTGAAGACATTTTTCATTTACGATTATCAGCGATTTTCGTTCAATTTCATTCAAATTAGGAACTTCTATGCATTAATCAACTTCATTTTAACCTCGATAAAATGAACATTAATCCATCATACTCCAGAATATATCTTAATACTATGTATCCCCTAATTTCCATCTTCCAACCAACAACACTTTCAATTTTTATCCTCGATATTAGACAAACAATGAAATTCAACTTGGCCGAATCCTGTCTTCGTTTTTGCCTACACACATCCACCCATTGCTATCTTCTCTTCCAGCTTTTTCTTCAGTCTCTCCTGTCTGAGACCAGACGCCAGAAGCTCGCACGTTTGCTTGCGATACACCATCGAGATTTCGTCGAGTCAGCGTTCTTTGGCCGCTCGGCGGCGTCGGTGGCTGCGATAGCTCGAGGGAAAAGGGTCCAACCTTTAACTTTCCTTCTCGCTTCTTTTTTTCGGCCGCCTGCGTCCTTATATACCACCTACCGCCTATCTCGCCTTTTTCGCCCTATTTCGAGCTAACACACTCCGATAGCGAGTGAGAGAGCGAGAGAGAGCCGAGAGGGATACATGCTTTCGAAAAGTGCAAGTAGCAGGCGCTTTTTTGTTTCCCTCCTAAGGCTGCTGCTACTGCTTTTCGGTCGTTGTTTTCGCGCCTTTTTTCGGTGAGAGAGGTTAAATTTTTCGGAAACTGGTGGAGAGAGCGTACGAGAGGAAGTTTTTTCGGAAACTGAAAGTGGTGTAGAGAAATACGGGTTTTAAAGTTAAGTAATGAACGAATAAATATAGGGAGTTTCTGTAGATCGAAAGAGTATTTAATAAAATTGTAATTTAAATTTTTCTGTACGTATTGTGTTAAATTTTAGGAACGAGAAATTGTAACAAACTTGTCAAAAGTATTACTGCAAGAGGTCAATTCCTGTATTTTTCAAGGCTTATAGTTTCCATACGGGTTTAATTACGCCATCTAGTGGTCGAGCGCGAACTACATTCCTCATACAAATGAAAACGATAGGATCAGTAATGTCTGATGTCTTTATGAAATGACTTTTACAGAGATGATTTATAGGTTATTTAGTGTATAAAATATATAAAATTTATAAAATGTATATAAATGTTTGAAACTCACCTGAACTTCCAAAGCGTGATAAGCAACTATGAGGCCAAGAAGTATCACAGTCGACACAGAGATCAGGGTTTTCAGAGCAGTCGAGTAGAAAGAGGCCTGGAAGTACATAAAATAAACGTAGATTAGTTTCAGGAATAACCTTTCTTTTACTTGGCCATTTAATTGAAATAAAAAGGAAAAAAAATAAATCAATGTAATTGAATTTTTTTTTCAACTCTATTGTATTTAAATATCTTGTTCTCTCGTATCCGTATATCTCCTTAACATCGTCAAAAAATATTTGCGAAATTTTATATCAAATCTAATAAATACCGAAAATATCAATCTATAAAAGCACTCAAAGCACATTTAATATCCTTACCATCAAAATCAACGCTTATACCAAAGAAACAATTCTCACCGTTACAATGTGCTTTAAATACCATCTCAATAGCATCTTACCACACATTGCCAATTCAATCTCATATAACCATTACCCTACCAGCATCTCACCTCCTATCAACCCATTATTTCCCACCTCATCCAATACTTGTCTCACTTCCAACAACCGCGTTCCTATACTTCTACCTCGAATCACCGCATAAAACGACCATTACAATCCTTTACCGTACGCGCGCGCGGGCGTCTTATTCCTCGAAAAAAGACAGCAATCCCGAAAAACGTTTTACTTATCAGCTGGTACATATATATATAGCTACCAGCAGTAGTAGTAGCGGCACATCTGCGACAGACAAGCACAATCTCGCGACCGTCGATTTGTCAGGCTCAGGCGAACCGATAGCCCGCAGCTCTACACGCACGTATACCCAGGTATTTATAGATTTTGAATCCTCTCGCACGATAAAGGTATTACGTTAACGGCGCGGCCGAAAGGATTACAAGCGCAAATAAAGCGCCCGCGTGTATATATAGGTGTGAGAGGGAGAGAAGCCGAGAGAGAAGCCGAGAGAGAGAGAGAGAGAGAGAGAGAGAGAGAGAGAGAGAGAGAGGTGTTCTCCTCAATCGCTGCTTTATACCGCATCCAATTAGAGATGCGAGTAGCACGTGTACGGCTGCACAGTGTCTGATAGTGATAGTGAGGTTGTGATTTTTTAAAGTTTTTTTTGAACGAGTTTGTTGGATAAGAGAGAGAGAGAAAAGGGAGTTGGGGGCAAGATTTCGGTAGTTCATTGGGGATGTGTCCGGATGAGATGGCACTTGAGTTGAGATTTTGTCTTTGGGAATAGATGTTTCTTTTTCGGGTAGATGTCTTATTTTCTTGAGATGGGATGGAGGGTTATTGACGCGTGCTAAAATGCCGTGAAGGGCCAGTGATTTGTAGTGGAAAGCTATAAATATATAGATACGTCTGATGTATGAGTTTAGTTAATAATCTCGAATTATTAATATAAAGAAAAATTTTGTTGGAATGATTTTATGTTTGAATTAATTGAATAATAATTTAAAAAGATATTACAAAATTAAATGTAGAAAATTCGTTCATATGTTATTAGCGTCGTTTTTGGTTTTATTGGGAATTGATTCGATATAATCTTTGATTTTTATTTTTTACTAGAAAATATAAAATTTCACGAGGTGAGGTTTGAAGATTTAAAGTCTAATATAAAACGACAATAACGATGTGGCAACGATCTCGAATTCAACGTTTTAATATGATATTTGTGCATCTATGGATGCACCGATGCACTTTTATACACCGATGCTCTTAGCAGATTGAGTAAATTAGTTGGTTGATCGATACTTGAAAAAGGGAGAAGCGAGTGGCCGAAGGCCGACAAAAAGTATGCGAGATTAGACAAAAAGCAACTTGATATTTTAATAAAGTATATAATTTTCATTTAACGCGTATAAGAGAAGAATTGTTTAGATGTATAAAATTACAGTACACTTTTATTTTATACTTTTTAATGATGTTCAACTTTTGTGATATTGTACAACAGGTGCATATTAACATAACATTTGTGCACTATAAATGTTTGGATTATGCGTTTCGTAAGAAAATAGAGGAATTATCATTTAAACTGAACAATTATTCATAATTTTTATAATACATAATTAAAAAATTTAAATTCACGTTAGAATGTATTCTTCATTATGCTAAAAAAAATGAGAGACAGTTTAAAACTAAAGGATTTGTCGTAAAAAATTCAGCAGAAAGGAGCCAAGAGAACTGAAAGTCTGTAACTTTTGTGCTCGCATTAAACAGCTGAAAAATGTGTAAACCGGAGCTTTGTGAATAATTTAGCATGACACGCGCAAGTTTTTCGAATAATTCGAGTTAAAAGCTTTGCTGTGCTTCATTAAAGGACGCTCTAAATGTATAATTATTTTTTGACAGACAAATGTGCTTTTAAACTACACGACGCCCTAAAAATCTCTTGATGGACAAATAGCGGAAAATTGAGGGGATGGGAAATACAAATCCTACTTTTTTTTTTAATTAAAAATTTTTATTTTCCGAATACTTTCATTTCGAATACCGATTTAATAGCTCTTCAATAATTAAATAATCTTGAACTTTATTGATATTATTGTAAAGCAAATAAATTCATTAACAGCTAAATACTCTTCCGCTCGTAAAAAAGCATTTCAAGAATAAACTGTAACGTTCAGATCTCTCACCGTCGACTAGGTTTTAAAATATTCTCTACATTGTGTCAAGTGCGCAACGTTTAAAGACTTTAATTTAACACGAGAGAGAGAGAGAGAGAGAGAGAGAGAGAGAGAGAGAGAGAGAGAGAGAGAGAGAGAGAGAGAGAGAGAG
>JAYJLV010000046.1:9742680-9758325 GCA_036873485.1 Torymus texanus
AGAGAGAGAGAGAGAGAGAGAGAGAGAGAGAAAGAGAGAGAGAGAGAGAGAAAGAGAGAGAGAGAGAGAGAGAGAGAAAGGCGACCCTTAAGAGCACAATAACGAGTATCCAAGAGAACAGCCGAGTCTCCGTCTTTTACCCTTCCACGATAATCCTACAGAAAAAATAGACGTTTTCCTACTCAACGTTAAACTTTACTTTTTCAAACACAATATTACATTAAATTCCCAAGTCCTATGCAAATGCTTTATACTCACTGGTAAACCGTCATGTGCGCGTATACGCTAGGGTCCATTATAAACCGAAACTTTGAATTAGCTACACCGACGCGCGCTATTTTGAAGTGTTTGTGGCTTCCGGAATCCGCTTAGTTCATTTGCTCGATGATTCGCCGCTGCGCTCCGATCTCTGTGTACATATGGAGCTCCGGTGCGAGCTTTAATTCGCCGGAATTTACGAAAGTGCGAGCGTATGCTTGCGTGTGACCACAGCTGGAGCTCATTTTGCACAGCTATAATGTCGGAGATGAGTTTTCTAGAGAGGGATGGAATTAATTTTGAAGAGTTTTTTTTTAATGATATGTAAGAAAGTGGAGTTTCAGAGGTAATGGAGACTTCTTTTGTGAATTAACGTCAAGCGTGAAACTTCGTTTTTGGGTTTAAAAGTCCGAGTATACGTGGGAGTAGGAAACTGAAAGAGGATGCGCAGCGTGTCTGTGTGTGTGTCTCATCATGGTTCGTAAATCGCTTAAGCTGTACCAACGTTATTCTATGTAGAAGTTTATTTTGGAATTCGTACTAAAAGGATTATGAATTTTAGCATTTCGAGAATTTAATAATGAACAATTTCGAAATGTGTATGTGTGTCTGTTTCTTTCATAAAAAAGCAGCTAATTATATTTTTTTAAATTCTGTAAAAATAATAGTACTACAAGGTTTTTTGTTGTAAAACTGACAATGTCCATCAATTATCATAAAATAAATATAATTAAGAATAGAATGCCTGCTACGTTTATTGATTCTATAACGGTATATATATTAATTGAAGTATTTTCATCATTCTCTATTAAAACTTTTCAAAGAACTTTCCTTTAACGATAAAAATAATAAAAAATTTCAATTCCTTATAAATAGATTCAAACAAATTCAGATTTATACACTCCGAGTAATAATTTTACTTTATACCTCCATCCATCCCCTTCGCTACCACTTAAGACCAAATTCAAGCAGATCCTTTTTCAGCCACGTCACAGTGAAAATGCTTCGCTCATTATAAACTTTCGACCGGCGAAAAACTGTATTTATTAAAAAAGTTCGCGCTGCTCGGAAGTTCGACGCATTTGTCAGTTTGTTTGCATGGTAATTTAGAGTGAAAGTAAGAAAGACTGAGTGAGAGATATTCTGACAGTTCTAATGGCAGTTGATCACGATAGAAGCCTTTATTTCGTTTCGGAAAAAAGTCTCGCGCGATATTATTGCATTATTGAATGCTTTAGGCGAGGCGAATATATATTTCGGGCGTATTTACGTAAATAAAGGTGGACGCTGAATGAAGAAGTATTTCGCGCTATAAATAAAGTGATTTTAAAATAGAAAAATCGAGTCGATTTGTCTTCCTTAGCTCCCTGTTACCATCCAGAGAGAAAATGAGAGGGTAATTTAAGGGTTACCTAGTTTTTTTTTTCATAAAAAATATTTCTGGAGCAAGAGTACATTATTTTTGAACAAACATAACGTTTTTACGAATAAATTGAAGTAGCCTATTTTCAGTATTTTTAAAATGAAAGATTATTAAATAATAAATTTAAAAAATTTTAAAATAGTAAAATTATATTTGGAAGTTACACCGAATAAAGATTTAATCCTCGCGTATTGCCTTTCACGGCCTTCGCGAGGACAGGACAAACACGTGAAAGCTTATAAATAAATTTATCGATCGATCAATCAATCTATCTATGTCTATATCTCTTTCTTTCTCGTCTTCCCTTTCTCTGCTTCTTTTCGCAATAACCCGCTTTAAATTGTACACATCAATATTTTCTCTTTTGAAGCCCTGTTATATGAGAATTTTTCTATCTCTATCGTTTTTATCTTATTAGATTAACGGATTTCTTTTTCAGTGCCAGATAAACTTGTAATAAAATATTCAGACAATCTCTTTCTATATAAAACTGTTAAACGGAAAATTTTCATATTTATCATTATTATTTACAAAATACACACAATTATGCAGTATATATTTCGTTTGAATCTAGTTTATTATCTTGTTTCAAAAGCTAACGTGAACAATGCAATAACTATTTGGAAGCATAGAATCACAAGCACAATCCTCCTTGATTTCGTGTCTCCAACTCCTCACGTCAAATCGATAGTCTAATTAGTCCTCTATACCTTACGTCGACGCTCTCAGTTAGTTTTACTACTACTTTAACGTAAACCTAGCGACCTCCTTTAATCACCCCCTTAAAATCAAGATATAAACCCGAAAAACTACTGCACCGATAAAGTAGGAATTCCCTGTACGTCGGCATTCCCTGGCCGCAAACCTCCGTCGCTGAATAGTTCCATTCGGAACATCCAGACAATCCCCTATCAGGGACCATTCCTCTCTCTCTCTCCCTCTCGCTCTGCGCTCAAAGCCAGTACGACGCGCTTGAAATTCTGGCGCGCGTCTTTTGCGAATATATATTACTTGGACGCGGTGTTCGTTTCTCCGCGTCTAATTGACCTCTTTGTTTTGCGCGTGGGTCGTGTCGCGCGTTCTCATTTTTCCCTCCCCCTCAAATGACTCGCGGTTAAGGACAACGACGACAACGAAGACAACGTCGATTCGAGGTGGATGAATTCGTGTAGTTCGAGAGAGAGAGAGAGAGAGAGAGAGAGAGAGAGAGAGATATATAGAGCCGAAGAGAGATGAAAATAAACGTCTAAATTATTAGAGTATATTGTGCAAGTACGGGTGTGCTCCGTGTTGTAATGAAACTACTGTTTGCCCCCGCGGCGGAGTAGCGTCGCGTGCACACGCATATTTTGAATTGTGACGGTTGAGCGGGAAACTTCGCGTTGGGTTATTGTGTTACGTGTATACGTACGGGGCAAGCACGAAATTTGAATAGTAAATTTGGCACTTTCGTTTGCCGTACCTACTACGCGTCTAAGAAATAAATCGTGGAAACGTTGAATGACCCATTTTTACCTTATACCGACGGTTTAGATTTATTCAGGGTAACTATTGATTTTTATGGGGATTCGCGGATACAAGACTGCATTCGTTATTTTCTTTGTTCAATGTAGGATTTTGTTATGCTATTATTATGTTGTCGGAATAGTAACGTTTTTCGGTCTATTTAAAAGTGTTTTAGAAATAAGTGATTGACAATTAGAATTAAGGGAGTGTCGCACTATATGAACCCTGTTTTATCGGCAGAATATGCAAAAACAAGGAATATAAAAAAGTAATTATCCTAAAAATAAACAAAGGTGTTCTTTTACCTTAAAACTTTTGTAGAACCATGTATTACTCAGCTACGTATGACAACTGAATTTGTTCAAGACGTAAATCGTTATCCTTTTTTCTATATTAATCATTTTTACATGTTCCGCCGATAAAACAGAGTTAGTGGTACAATAGGTACAATACAATTACTATACACCATCTTAAAGAGTTTTCTTTACAAAAAGTTTCATGTTGTGTACATTACCGTATGATTTCTAGTAAATAGATAAAACGTAAAGATAAAAATTCAAAATCGTTTTATACAGTCGGTAAAGTAGATCGTAGAAATGAAATATCGAAGAATCTCAAACGAAAGCAATGCCAAGACTCACCTTTGTGTAGACCCCGGCGCTGGACAGTTCGTTCTCGATGACCATCACGACGATGCCGAACATGCCCATGACGAGGGCGTAGTCGCTGATGCGCTTGCGCTTCTCGAACAAAGCCTTTCGTCGGCCGAGCCGGTAGCCGACGTTCGGCTTGTGCTTGGAGGCGGCGCCAATGCTGCCCGAGGTCCCCTTGCCAATGCCGCCGACGCCGGCGACGCCACCGCCGGCCGACATGGCCCGCTCGTCCACGCAGCCGCGTGGATAATCCGTGTGGACGCCGACCAGGGCGATGGCAGCGTCCTCGCCCACGGAGCCGCAGCCGCCACCGCCGCCCATGCTGCTGCTCTTCATCGCCCCGGGGATCGAGAGGGTCGACGCCGGCTTCCGCAGCTGTAACAGCGCCCCCACGAGGCGAAGATAAGTACGGGTTCTCACATTTTGAGGTTAGGGTTGGTTTTAAGGCTTGTTTTTTTCTGTCGTAAGATGATGAATCTTTTCTTTTTTTTGTTGCTGTTTTTGCCTTGCTTTGCTACATAGGCGCTAGCTTTCTATGGCAGCTGTTCTGAGGTGTTTGTTTTATTTTGCTTTTGTAGATGACTGCTTTACCGACCGAGTTGATTGATGTATGTCTGATCGGGTTTACCGACGGTGCGTCAAGGTAAAAAACTGTATGTGTAGAATGAGATAGAAACTTAGCGTTCGTCATGCAATTTCAGCCGTGAATTCGGACGGTAAAGCAGTCTGTCTTTAGATTATATCGATGCCAGTATATTTTTTGAGAAAAATTTGTTTCTTTGACAATTCAAACTTGATGGTAGAATAATGCTTCTATTATGCTTTAATGGTGCACATGGTGAAAGGGCATAACGCAGGCAAGGGCAGGGCAGTATCTACATTATCAGCTTTTAAATTTTTTGTTTTCAATTTACCTGAACAGTAACGATATCTTAATCCACTTCATTACGGTATTAACGCATATAACATTGTTTCTGCGCTCAAAATAAACCAATCAGTCCACAATGAGACTATTAATCAAACTGGCGTTCGAAATTGTAAAATAAGCACGAGGTGTGCCGGCGTCGGTTGTTACGGTTTCACGCTTGGCGTGAAAATGCAACAACGGAAATTCCCGTTGCGGTCAGCGGTAACTAGTTTAAACGATTAAATAAACTCAGATAACTTTAAATTCATTGGACTGGCCATAAATCTCTAATTATACTTATTGTGGTGAACGTTCATTCACAACGGGATGAGAGAATGAAGTAGTGCAACATTTTCTCGGTTTCTCGTAAAAAGTATCATGTATTTACACGCGTAAATTCTAGTCTGCTGTGGTAATTTATGCCAATAAATATTTTCTCGAATAAAATCTCGTTTCGAAATATTATTCGATAAGGTGAATTTCCGCGGTTAAACCGCCCATAAACAATTTATGCAAAACAAGCGATTCATCAGCAGCAGGCTTGAATTTACGCGCGACACTTTATCATTCTAAGCAAGGATTTTATGAATACATTACCGACAATTCCAGACGGGTATGCTAACTAACAGGGATGAATGAATTCGCTATCAGTTTACGTCGATATTGTTCCTACTGTTGTTTTTACAACAAATATAGTTCAGAAAATTCAAAATATTTGTACATCTGTATTATAGAATATTTCAGCAGCGTATTCATTTTGTATATATGTTATTTTTCTTAACGTAATGCATATTTATTGCTAATAGGGATGAATTGGCTTATTGTAAATTCATAAGGATTTAACTCTCCAAGCCAATACAATTTTATTATTGTTATCTTTTCCATACCTGTAAGTAATTTTCTTTAAATAAATTATCCCTTAATTTTTGTAAATGTATAAAGTTCTGCGGAAATACATAACATTTATTATTGCTTCTATGTATAAAGTATATCAACTTAATTATATTAGATGAACTAATGAAAGTTATGCAAAACAAGTAGTATGTATTATATTTATTATACTAAATAAATCCATTTTAAATAAAATAATATTCATATTCCACATCCACCTATCCCATACACTTTATTCCCGCTATTCCCAATCGATTTAAACCAATTTTTACGCAAATTTCGAGAACAAAAATTTCCCCGTAATTTCAACTTCTTCGTAGGTACATCGTGAAATTGCGGTGGCTCACATACACACACACCCATACTCACACTTTCCGAATTCCCGCGCGAAAACGTCCGATTCCCAGGAGTATCGTTTCTCTCTTTCTCCTGGAAGTATTTCCGCCGTTACGAAAACGTTTTCCCCATTGTATCGCTTGGTGGTGTATACGTGCTGCGTGTACTGCAACGGAAATACATCTAATTGATTGTACGGTTATGGTGGCGATTCCAGGCGCCGCGGATTGGATTACGCTGCACGCTCGTTGCGGGGGAGGAGTTTTCGGGATCGCTAGACGAGATTCTTCGATGCTGGCGTTGATGCTGGCTTTTTATTTTTGAGGGATAAAAGTTTAGAAAAGATTATACCTGGTGGTTCTGGCGTTAAACAAGAAGAGAATTTCAGTGTAAAGAGTGTTGGTGCTTTTTATAATGTTATTGTTATTATTTAAAGTGTAGTTATATACTGGATTTATAATGATTTCTTTTGTAATACGAAAGATGATTCGTACACGGAGAGAAATTCTCTAGTAAATTTTACAAGATACTATTGTAATTCTCTCACAGACTGTTCATCTGACAAATTTTACTATGCCTATACTATTGTAATTTTTTGCAGGGAACCTACAAATTTTTCTAAGAAATCTATAAATTTTTCTAAGAAACATATGATTTTTTTAAGGAACCTACGAATTTTTCTAAAAAATTCTTGTAAAAATGCCAATATGGGCAGTCTGTGAGAGAATTACAATAGTACCTTCTAAAATTTACTAGAGAATTTCTCTCCGTGTATCAAGCGTAGATATAGTAATGAACAAAGTAACAATATTTCGAATTGAATTGAGCTGGTTTTTAACGAGAATTTGAAAATCTCTTTTTGAAGTACAGTACGATTAAAAACACAAAATATACATCATCCCTTTACTACATGTCCTTTTATTAATCATTTTCAAACTAACCGCAGTTTAATAAAAACTACCCGTTTCACGCGCATCCTCAACAAAGAAAAAAATCGCTAAACCAACAAAAACTCTGCCACCTCGCTAAAACTTTAACTTCAATTAAAAAATACCACTCTCTCTCTCTCTCTTTCTCTCTCACTCACTCTCCCCTCGATTACTCTCCTCGAAACTCAATAATCTCACGCGCGTTTAATCAGCGAGCGTGGCAACAAAATTTTTTAACGACCGACCCCGTAAAACTTGCGTGCACTTTAAAAAAAAAAAAAAGAAGAGAAAATTCACTCGCTCGTATATATAGAGACAAACCACGCGGTATGTGCGCGGCGATATAAGCCGATCTCTTTATATTTTTCTAATGGACCTCGTGACACTAATACCCGGCTAACACGAGCAGCAGACGCCCGCGAAAGAGAGTGAGAGAGACTTTTTGCCTTGCCTTTAGTTTCCCTCGTTTTATGTATATATACGGTCGGCGTGTGCCTGCGAGAGAGAGAGAGAGAGAGAGAGAGAGAGAGAAAGAAGAGGGTAATTGCGGGCACACGCGCGAAGTCTTAGAAAAACCGAGAGAGAGAGAGAGAGAAAGTATATTCGCGTCGCAGCAGTGTTATAGTCTTCGGAGACGAGCGCGAAATGGCTATAGTGTAGAAGAGAGATACGAAGAGGAGGAAGAGAGGAGAGGAAAATCGCACAGAGAGCACGCGGCGACGGCACTTATGGTTATGAGCGATGATTCGATTACGACTGTGCCTTTTTATTTTACTTTTTATATGTTTCATTTGTTGTTTAAACTACTTTGAGATTTTTTTAAATTTTATAATGTTAATTAGGTTACTGTTTTGCTATATCAGTAAACAAGTTTTTTAAATGCATAAAAGATTAAATTGTAAATCTTTATTTTTATTTTTAATATTACTTCGATTCTATGTCTACTGGTGGATCCAGTGATCTAAACTTTGACAAATGGTTTATTTATATTAAGAAATTGACTCCTATTTGATAGATTCTCTACGATTTGTCATTAATACCTCAGTTTATACCTTTAACGAGATTTTTCCAATTATGTATACATCAGTTATAACAAACTACAAATAATTAGATTTGCTTGTTTTTCGCAACCTGAGCTTAGTAACGAGGTTATTCATCATCTTACACGAAAACGTCAAAGCGCGAATTTCCCCGTAACGCTACTTCTCCCCTTTGTAGCTTTCATCGCGATCATTCAACTGTAATCCGAAATTTCACGCGCTGAAGTTTAGAATCCCCTTGTAGTAGATTGCGTCCAATTAGGAAGTTCCAAATTAGACGGACTTAGAATTGCGCGGGGACTGGAAAAGCGAGTAAATCAAATAACGTGAACCAAAATTATAGAGGCATTATATACGAGCTACGTGAAGCTCCCTGCTACCTACGTTAGTTATTGCAATTTTCATCACTCTTTGGTATTAAGCAACCGTCTTGTGTTTTGAAAAATTGAGAAATTAATTTCTATGGCAAATAATTCTAAGGTGTCGAGTTGTGTCGAAATTACATAAAATCCTATATTTGGATACAGTACAATGTCGTTTTGTTATTTCTAAAACGAGGTTTTACCAGATACCATAATTTTCATAGCTGATTAGAAAATTAGTATATAGTAAAAAGTTTCTTGGCTCAATCGAATATTGCAACCCTGCAACCTATATTGAAAATTTTGAAAATCCTACAAAAAGTTTCGAATCTCAGGTTTCATGTGCGAATCCTCTGCGAAATATCAGCAGATATCAGCGATCACGAACTTTCCGTATCCATCCATTTTTCGGCGAACAACAAAACCGATGGTCGCTTAGATAACCCACCGGCGTAAACCCTGATAGTTCGTAGACCATCATAAAAGACAACCCCTCGCTGTTTTCGGCTCTCCCCCTGCCACTTCCAAAAAAAACGAGAGAGAAAAATGCGCTACGGGGGTCGAGAGGAGACAATTTTCACAAGATCGCAAATGAGAAGTGCTTTTGTTTCGGTTCCCCTGTTACGTGAGAGAAAAGAGACTTTTTGATCGATCGCTTTTTCTCGCGCGAGAAACAAAAAGGTGTTTGTTTGGCCCTCCGCGTGCCGCGCTTCCATAAATTGTACATAACTGCTGAGAATTTTCGGGGAAAAAGAGAAAGAGAAAGTGAGATAAAGTTTCGGCGAAGCTCTTTATGCGTGAAAAATAAATTTTTCGTTTTGGCAAAGTTTTACCGCTTCTTTATTGAATTTAGGTTTGGTTTTACGGTTTTGGAATTCGAAAGCAGTTGCATACCTATGGATTTCTCAACATTTCTCTTTATAAAACAGAGCCACACAGTTATACGGTCGAGATAATAATTGAAAATGTAAAAAAGAAATCCTATGCTTTTATGCTTGACACTGCTGTAAAGTGCGTTAACTGTTAATAAGAACCTCTTCCCTCATGCAAATTTTCTTCTGCGCGAGGTATTATTTTTTTTCTTCCTTTTACGGCGCGATGGTTTGATAGTAGATAAAGATACGCGTTAAGCTTTTATGGGAAATGTATGTTTTTATCTGGAAAAATTTTCCTCCACGCGCGTTATCGTGAGAAATAAGTTTCTTGGGATTTTTCCGTAAAGAAAATTTTTTAAAAAATCCTTAAAGTACCTATTACAAAACATATCTTTATTAGAAGATAGTAGTAATATTTTTATATTATATTAAGTTTTGTTATAATGCATAAAAAAATGGAAATCATCATCCAAGTCGATTCAGAAAGTAGGTCAGCGTAAACCTAAACTAAAATGCATCTAAATATTATTAAAAAATTTCTAATAACATGCCACACTATAGAAATAGTATATATACTGTCACTCGACACTATAAAACCGTTCTTACCTATGATGCACTAATTCGTCATATATATACTTTCCTAATGACTCATTCATGTCTAGTAGTCATTAATTGCGGATCGAGAAAGTCATATCCGTGTCAAGCAGCATAGGAGAAAGCGCACATATCTCCTATATAGCCTTGTTATTCTCGCGTAACAATCAATCTTGCATGCGTGAACTTCGGAAATAGGCAGATTACGTACTTTTGATTCGGCTACGAGCCTAATAATTTTCTAGTATCTAACGGTATGATCTAAGGGATCCAGTAGGGCTGGGCCATAATACGTGTTATTTCCGTCTTTATCATAGTGAGAAGATCTGATTCGAAGGTCATTCTCATTCCACATATATATATATATAGCTTTTAAATTCACTTACGCTTTTGTATTTTCATAATTGATAATTCTGGCTTTGAACACCGGAAGGTGGTAAATTGAACTTGGCACGACATTCGAAAATTAAATGTTCGGCTGAGTGAACGATAGTAATAGTAAACGGATTGATTATGCGCGCAGTCGGGATAAATGAATGAGATTACGCTACTCATTCATTCAAATCAGTGGTATATGATGCGTTAGACATAAACTTTGCATTCGTTTAGGTTAATTAAATAATATGATAGCTTTTAACATTTCTGAAAAATAGCACAGATTATTTGAAATAGTTTGAATAAAGTAATTAATATAATTAGTTTAAATTCCATAAAAATACAATGAGCATTTAATATATTATGCAAAGTTAAAAATATCTGTTTTTTTCATTTTTACAGCTAATTTTTTTAATAATTATGAATCAAAGATTGATATAGTACTACAACGAGAAAATAATAATATATTATTAAAGCAAGTTTGTTTGAGAAACATTATCTCATCAAAAGAAAAAGAAAATAATTCTGTAAAATTTGTCAAATATGTTAATTAATTTTCTTAATACGCATAATTTCAAAGTTTTAAATTATATCTATCTTGATATATAGTAAATTTATTAAACCTACAATTTTACTAAATTATTATGGAAACTTGTAGTCGTGTATATATATATAGATAAGCAGAAATTGCAAAGATTAATAAGGCTTTCTGAGATACGGTGAATTATATTATGATTATAATTCATTACTGTCAACTCTATTTTCGTTGATTTTAATAAGCACAAGTTTCTCTGAACTTTTATAATTTGCAGGTTTTATTAAACTTATACCATAGATTAATGATAACCACCTTATAAATATTCGTAAGAAACTTGGAAAGTTGTAAAAATAAAATGCGAATAACTGTACGATTGTAATTAATGCTCACCATCAATAAACAAATGATAAAAATATTTTTGCATAACCATCATTAAAGATTAAAGAAGCAATCAAGTTTCTTCCATAAATCTCGTTCTAAGAACAGATTTAACTACCTGCTCGTGTACGAAGAGCATCAACGGGGGAACTATGCCGTTTAGCTATTGAACTTCGCCAAGTATTGACCCCCAGCGTTGAATCAGCATTTACGCAGTTCTTATTGAGACGTTAATGAGCGCTCAGCAATAAAACTGCCGAGCACACAATTTGTAAGGGCAACAGCGTCGGCAATTACCACTTGAATGCTGATAAATGTTTTACGTGCATGTATATATATATACGAAATTGTTGTAGTATGTCGATATGCGGATATAAAATGTGTTATATAATGTAAAGCATTAGAATGTTTAGTTGTTATAAGGATATTATATTAAATAAATATTACTCTAACAAGTGCTTATAGGTGATTTTTTTGTTATTTAAAATAATGATTTGTTAGGAAAAAATTAAATTACTGCTATTGTGAGGTGCAAAGAAATCAATTAAAGTTGCGTGCAAGATATTGTCATTTAAACAACACTTAATAATAAAGCATACAATTTCGTTAAGAATATAGTAAAAATATTATTATGTACATAAAAAGTTGAATTAATTTTTCTATAGAAGTAAGGAGAAAGTGAAAAAACACAATCTTGATAAATTTAATTTCAAAATTATACATTTTAGAATTTGTGCAAATGACAAACATTAGTCACTTCAGGTCTTTATAAGTTATTATACGATCAACAAGTACTTCGCGAAGTAAAAGCAAATGCCTTTTTGAATGTTAAATTTATCGTGTTATTCTCTGAATATAACAATAGTGAAAGTTAATTATCAAACTTATTCAGAAATGCATGTATTTAATACACAATTTAATAAATGATGATTCGGGTGAAAATATTATTTTGTTTTATTATAACATTAAACTAGACATTAAACCAAATAATTGTTTTTTCATGTAACATTTTTGGATACGTATTCTTCATTCGACACCAAAAGAACATGAATATAAAGTATTCAACTCAAACCTCATTACCTAATTTGCCAACTTAAAATCCAACAGCATAACAGCCAAACGTTATCCCACCTCAGCGACTCTCATCCCTTTCACCCAGCTGATCATCTCAGCGTCTCTCCTCTCCTCTCCTCTGTCACCACAAGCACATCCCGTCCACATCCCACTCTCACTCTCTCTCTCGCGCATTCATCCGCATATATATATATCCTCGAGGCGTCAACGATCCCCGTCCACTCAACTCACGTACTGCACCACGTTGCTGGTGGTTGGGTAGGAGACGATTATAATTAATTCGAAACCCGCACACACACGCGCGCTTGTAAAAGAACGCCGAGGAGTTAGAACGCAAAAGAGCTCTTGGGTGTATGAGAGGCTTTCGCCGGTGCGGGCATCGGAAAATTGCGTCCTCGAGCCTACGCGAAAAAAAAAGTGAACGTGGAAAGTTGAAGTGAGAGGGAGAGAGAGAGAGAGAGAGAGAGAGAGAGAGAGAGAGAGAGGGGAGTGAGTAGTAGTGGAAGAGCAGTAGAATCGGGTAATGACGAAAGTTCATCAGGGTCGTAAAATCCGTCGTTAAACTTTCCATCTTTCGACGCCGAGGACGACTGCCTTTAAAAGTTTTATAGAGGAAAAGGGTGAGGAGAGAATCGCTGATGGGGCTAATAAGAAAACGTCGGTGCTGACGGTGGAAGGGAGTGAAATCAATTAACGGGGATTCGTTTGGTTATCCAAGAGACAGAGAGAAAGAGAGTGAGAAAGATGATCATTAAGGCGAACGATTCGAGGTTTTGTGCTAGGGACAGGGTCTGGCAGCAGCATCGTCGTTTAGCGGTTCATTAGGTTTTTGGGTGGTAAGATCGTGGATTAAAGGGGCTGCGGTGGTTAAGTGATTATGAAGTTGTGGCGTGATGGTAATAGGTTGATGTGCTGCGTGTATAATGATGTGATTGCAGTCGTTTGTTTCGGGACGATCGCTTGGAATGTGAGATGAAAATAAATTTGAGAAGTGTGCTTAGATGGTTAGGTCATTCTTTTTTCTTTGGGTTAGGAAATATAGCTTAAGGGAAGGGTGTGAAGGGACAATGAAAGTTCCTTGGAAGGTATCAAGGTTTAGATGAATATTTCATTTGTTGTAAATAATTTTTTATTTGACAGTTAACTACTTTTTCGCATCAAGATAATTTTTATCTAGAAGGAAACATTAGTCACATTGAACTTTTAATATACTTTGTGCAGATAGGAATCGAACTATTATGTTATAATTCCATATATCAAGATTTATAGAGTTGAGAAATATGGTATTGGATAATATCATTACGAATCTTAATTGCTAGTAATTTCACATCTGAGCAACGAGGTATTTTATTGAGAGACCATTTTATCAATCTCATTTAATACTATTACTGTAGCATTCATTCTTTAAAGGCTAATTACCTCTTTATCTCATCGGATTCTTATTGGTTTCCCGGTGATTATTATAATGGATAGTGAAATACACAAGTTATGTAACATTCTAAAGGTCAGAATTTATTAAAATTCGAATATGTACAAGTATTATATATATACGAAATTGTTCTGTTAGATATTCGCAGGAAAAGGAAGATGAAATGGTCTAGCCGCTGAATAAGATGTTCGATCTGTAATATACGTAATATTTTATATTTTGACCTAATAATAAAAATGGTTTTCTGCTATGACGATTGATTTATTGGAAGAGCGGGATATGAAAAAAAGGTCCGACTTCTTCACGACCGGCTGTAAAAAATTCAAAGGGGTTCGCTCGAAATTTAAGTAATTCACGTAATGGATACATATTTGGAAGTTCGGACAGAATTATTTTATTGGAAAAAATATTACGGTTCGTCTGGGTGTGTCTCAGTGAAAAGAGTCTTTTAAACAATTCAATAGCACTGTGTATCTGAAAGGTATACATTTTTTAGAAACCACTCACGGTTTGAAAAAAGAAGTTTTTCAATTTAAGTAGTTCATTTGTATTTCCACTAATATTTTAATTTTATTATACAAAATATTATTTCTCATAACATTTAGCTTTAGTAAATAAACAATGATTATGATAGATCAACCCCTAATCATACGACTTTTCACTCAAGAATAGTTTATATTAAAAGACAAATACAATAAAATGTGTCCAATCCTAAAAGTTGGTAATCAAACGAAATTTCTAATCCCTGTACCAACAATACCCTTAAAAAAAGACATTACTTTTACCCACCGAAGAAAAGCGCACCGTATTACAAAACGAACCTCAAAAGCAAGAATAAATACCATCTCATCGATTGCCACTTCTACATACTTCATCCTCTCTCTCCCTCCCTTTGCCCACGGCATCCCTTCAGACCCCAATCAAATTTTTAAAATATTTCTCCATCGTTCCAAGTTAAAGCACCAGCTCAGATGACGCCGTGTGTCGCGTGCGTATGGCAGGACAAAATCGATGCGTGTAACGCGTAGGACGATCGATGCGTGTAACGCGCAGGACGCGCGATGCATAAATAAGGAATCGAAGAGAGTTGTATAGCATACACACACGCAGTTTCGAGGGTCGTTCGGTTGCGACGAAACGTTAAACGATAAGCCGCGTGCGCACACATACACGTGTGTCTGTATATGCGAATGACGCGAGATTATTGGCGCTATGCGGGTGGAATGCGGAGAGATGAGTTTTTACGTTTGATCGTTGAATTGGGTATATTGGGTAGGAACGTATGCGTGTGTATGCGTGATTGGGTATATTTTTAAAGTATCGAGGTCGATGGCTTTATTTAGAGCTGGTGAAAGACGGTGTTTTTTTTTTGTTAGGGAGGTGACAATGTTTTGATATGTTCATTATTCATGTTTTTTTATATAAAATGAGCAATGTGGTATTTGTTTGAATTGTATTCATTGGGTCAGTAGAAGTACTGATACAGAGATAAACTAATTGTAATTGGAATTATAGCAAAGCCTTTTAACAGGCAATTATACCCCAAACTAATTGAAAGTAACATAATATCATTAACTACTTAGTAAAGTATACTTATTGAAGATAATTAATTGACACAGAAATGAATTTTAATATTATTACTAATTCTATTAAATGCACACTTGGTTAATTAAAATAATTGTTACCTTATATCACTAATTATTCATAAAGTATTTGAAAAAATTATAACTGTTGAAGCTTAGACTTATTAGGGGAGGAGCAGACCTCCGGATCACGGATTCGGCTGAAACTTTGGGATAAGTTTTTGGACGTAGAAATATGAAGAAAACTGCATTATTAGACCCTAATGCTCAAAAAATTGAAGCTATGGACATTTTAAGCTTGATTTTGAAAGAAGTCTTGCAAAAGGCCTCTTCTTAAAATGGTAACCATTTGTATTTGAAAAATGTTAGATATCATTTATAAAATAGAAAATAAAACTAGAGGAAATAAGCTTCCACTCACTTTTTTAAAAATTAAAAAATGTTGATTCCTTCCAAAGTTATAAAAGTTTAAAATTGAGCATCGAAAATGCACT
>JAYJLV010000046.1:9758425-9777056 GCA_036873485.1 Torymus texanus
TTATGAGAAATTGAAAATAGCGTAAAAAAATGATTGAAAATTTCCCTCTTTTTAACGGATTTTAAGGGTGCTATTTTTAGCTCTAAAACATGATCTTTCAATTTGGTAGAAATTCGTGACTCAAAGGTTATGCATTCTCCTTGTAAGTCAAATAATATTGTCAGATGTAGACTTTATTGGTTCATCTAAACGGTTAAGTATATAATGCTACCAAGTATTATCAATAGGCTCTTATTACAAACCGTGACGCACTAATACCATTAATATACTAGTGCATATAACCATCAAATACCAGTTAAAATATCAAATTCCACAATTCTCCTAAAAAAATAGTTCAACCTACGATTTAATCTCCTCCCAAGCGATTCTCTAAATCTCCCTTAACCTTCCAGTCCATATACAGCTTTAAACACTCGGAATCTCGTCTGTACCTCGAACTCCGCAAATCCACACGATCTCAAGTTTTAAGAGCGACGTTATAGTAAAGCTTACCTGCCGAAGGTCGGATTAAGCTGATTCGCGACGTACTTCTTTCGGTCGTCGAAGCTGCTTCTGCCGAGCTTAACCCGCAGGTATGGATCGGCCTTGCCGCTCAACGGGTCGCTTGGTCGCAGGTTGATGGCTGTGTGTGAGAGAGAAATAGAGTGTGATCGTTACGTTGGAGGTAACGACGTACGAGAGCGCCGGATAAGTAAATTTACGCGGTCCGCGGGTTATAGCGGTAGCGGAGGATCGTTGGTGTAAGAATAAATTGGGTTGGAGTGGATGTAGTGAATGTTTAATTGTGGATTTTATGAATAATGAATATATGGGATTTTGGCTTTTTAGATGAATAGTTTTTTGTTTAAAATGGTTAATTAATACTTTTATATGTACGAAGAATATTTAATTGTTCTGTAGTCGGGTAGAATACATTTCTGAAACATTTTTGTTTTTTTTATCTAGAAATTTACATTCTATCTGTATTTTTCATATTTTTTTTTTATTTTGAAAAAGAGATTGTGGTAGAAAAATAGTAAATGCTTTAAATGCTGATAACAAATAACATGGTATTTTAAAAAAAATATTTAAAATAATATATTCATTTTATATAGAAAGTTCAAGGTCAGATAAAACATCTTGAAAATATTTATTAAACAGTTTTTTTTAACAGATTGTAAAACGTGATACCGAGGACCTTGAAATTCTCCGGAATGTATATCTTGAAAATCGTAATATTATATCTTAATGCGTTTAATTTATGAATATTCAATTATTTTATTATTAGAGAGGAAAAATATTTACTTCAGTATACCTTTGATGACGTAAACACGCACCAAAAGTTGTTGAACCTCTTGTGACGGATATTCACTAAGAAGACCTTGGCCTGCGTGTTTCCCTACGAGATTGACGCATGGCTCACCTTCCGGATGAGGCCAACGGTAAATAGCAATATATCCCTAAAAAATACAATAAAAAATGTACACTTTATTCAGTTTTGAAGTTATGTTTATTACACAGTGTTATAATCAGCCAGTAAACAACTATACATTAATAATTGTCCTTTGTTAAAACAAACTGTCCATTAACAAATAAAATTCATTGCAATAAAAAGTAAAACCTAATTAGTTTATAGTTAAAAGTACCGTCTACTTAATCCGATAAATTTCAACATCGAAAAATTTCACGTTGACTATTCAATAGCTATTAACTTCCTAAAGAACCACCCCTAATTCGCGTAACCGATATCACCATCAACAAAACGCCGCCCTATCACCAACTCTCGCCCAGTCTCTTCCCGAACTTCCTGAATTCATTGTGCTCTCTGTACTTAATACTCGGAAGCGCGAAAACCGTCGTAAAGTTGAATCCCCCCTCGAACAAACTCGCCGACTGTATATTACAATAATCCTCCTTCCACGTTCTACGCCCCTTAAAAGTTGGCTACATACACTTGCACTTGCGCGCGAGGAAGGAATATTCCGTTACTTTGAATTTGCCCGCGTAGCCGGAATCGCCTTCCTCGTCGTCGTCGCCAGCAGCTCTCTTACCGCGTCTCAGCTCGAAAGTTCGCAGTCGGTCCTGGAAGGCTGCGAACTCTGGCTGCGACTCTAATTCTGCTGCATATACCTGGTTTCGATAAGAATTACATGGATGAAGTGGAGGGAGGGGGGGGGGGAGGATAGGAAGGGTTTTTGGTGAAGAGTGTCGATGGTTTGTTATAGTGTGTAGGGGAATTCTTGGGATTGGGGTGGGGATGAAGTTTATTATTTTATGCTTTTAGTCTGTTGAGCTAGTTGAGAATTTATAGTCGTATGGTTTTAAATTATCACGAATAAAATGGTTGAATGATTTTAAATTTGGTTTTTATGGTTGTTGCCAAAAATTAATTGCAAGCTAAAAGAAACATACTAAATTTTTATTTTCATAATGTTTGTAATGTGTTTTAATTTGAAAATTTATTTTCCATAAAAAGTATACACTCTAGCAGTAAGTTTATTCATATTTTTCAGATGATAAATATTTTTTTTTGAATTTCACATCGTAATCTCTAATCGTAAACATATATTCGACAGCAATACACAATAATATTTTTCATCAAAAGACTTCTTTCACGTTACTTTATCAATCGGTTTCGTAACAATTTTTTACGTCTCATAAGAAGCTTTACTAGATTTTATTGTTGACGTGACCCGGAATCATTCTCGTATACTTACTTTGAAAGTTGCTAAACGCTTTAGCCACGAATGAGAACTTGGCACCAATCCGCGTTCTCTACTCTTCTCTTCCTAAAGGATATAAGGATTTACTTTATAAAGTGAGGAATTACAAACGCTAAGTAAAACACGGAAAAAAAGTTTTATTAATTAGCTGTAAAGAAAATCTTATAAAAGTTCTAGTTATTACCAAAAACAATTGATCGTTTAGAATTTTGAAAAAAGTTTATCAAACAAATTTGTTTTACAAAATATTATATTTTTCCAAGATCAAACGTTTTCCATAAAGTTTTATCACCTACTAATGAGTATAAGATAAATAACAATACAAAGTGCATTATCAATCTAGAATTATTATTATCCAAAGGCAAATTCCGCAATGCGTCCGTCCACTATCTCATCCTTGCGCCATTGTGTCTTGTATGTACAAAGATTCATCTGCCGCTCCTTATCCAGCCCCTATAACTCCTCCCCTACGTTGCAAGCTATCCTCCAGAGTCCGTCTTTATCTCTACCCCGTCCGCTAAATAAAACCGGTCCGTGTATCCGCCAAGCTTCCTCGTTTCTCAAGTTGACGAATTTCACGGTGAATGTGCCGATAACGTCCGTATGGCTCGTGTAAAACACTTTACTCGTACGGTTGTCTTACTTTGTGAGAAATTCTCTTTGTTATTTCATGTTATCGTGTTTAGGAGAAGTAATGAGAAAATATTACTGGATTGTCTGATTGCTAAAATTAGTTGATAATGTAGACTGATAACTTATCATTTGCCAAGCCAATTGCATAAAATAAACAAAGCTTCTTGTTGCACAAATAATTAGAATTTAGTTCATGTTAATAGCCTACTTCTTATACTTAATAATAAATATTCCCTTAAATAAGTCGGTACGGATACTACAAATAATAATTATTTACTAAATTATCGGTTTCAAATTTATGATAATCGATTGAGTAATATTTTTTAAATTGCATGACACACCGTGCTTCTTATATCATAACAAGTTTCTACATTTCTGGGTTCAGGATACAGTCGTAAATTGTAAACTTCAATGTTCAGAAATTCACGTCACTTTATAAGAAATGGAAATACCAAAATATATAAAACTCCAATACCAATCCCAATATATAAAAGTGACATCGTTTCATAGAAGTTTGTAAATTTGTCAACTAGTTTATTCGACCAAAACTCAGGCGATTTCAGGTAAAATATCACTAACCCAACCTTAGTCTTATTTCCTCTCACACCGATACATAAATTCCGGTAAACTCTTTCCCCGCAGCCTATCAAACCTTCCAGAAACCGAAATTCATCCATCAGCCTCTAAAAATCGGCACCGAATTCGACCGAATTCCACTTGTCTACGTTCACATTTCTTACCTCGAGCGAAGCGTAGTACTTGCTCCACCAGTCGTGCGATTCGTCCTTGTCGAGCGCACGACTCGGTTCCATCGCTTCATTGTCGTCCTCCTCCTCCCACTTGTCTCTGTTTCTCCTCCACCTACCCAGGAGTCGTTTAAGGAGTGCTGCGAAGGATCGTCGCCGGTGCTTGGCGCGACGGCGTGCCAAACGCTTGTAGCTCATCAGCGCTGTCTCCTCGTCCTCGTCGTCGTCGTTCTCCTCATCGATGTCGTTGGCGACGACGCGGTTTTTCGGGTGGTATTGGTCGATTGCAATGGAAGAGTCTGTCCGGAGGGCTGAAGGTGGGATTTGTGTTTTTTGTGAGAGACATGGGGTGGGAATTGATTTTTGGCTTAATGGAAGGATTGATGGAGACGTATGTTTTGCTGGTGGGTGAAAGATGACCAATGATTATTAGCTTTTAATAGATTACGTTTCTTTTTTTTTTAATTCAAATTGTGCCCGCATAATTATGTGTTTTACATTTTTTAAAGTCAACTTTTATAAATATGCGAAACTTATTTGCAATGGAACCTGTAGTTTCGGAAAATGAATTCCAAATAATTTAAGCCTTGGTGTTATATGATATTAAATGATATTTGTAAATAAATACTAGGGTTTCTATATATCATAGAGTCTGAATAACCAGCACAATCATGTAATTTCTAATGTTAATTTTGAAATGAATTACCAGTTAAAGTTCGAGCTGTTACTAAACTTTCTCTTTTCTGTTACATCGAGTTGAGCTCCTCATTTATGAACTATTAAAATTTTCGCTGCTATCAAGTTTATTTAAATATTTGATTTTTCAACAAAGGATGAAAATTGTATATAAATTATATTAGATACTGTTGGTCTTAGATAAAAACTAACTACTAAGTTCTTAACAAGCCATTAAAAATGTTATAGAAAGGTGAAATTAAAGATATATTTCTTGAAATTCTAATAACTCTGTATCTTTATTTATTATTGCATGTCTGAATAGTTAACAGATAATTAATATTATTTGAAATTGTTTCAAAATTGAAATGATTAGCATTTTATAACAATTGTAACGAAATGATAGATTTACTTTTTCTCATCATTTATGTTAGCCAACATAAAAAAGAAATATCCAAGATCTCTAAAATTCGTACCAATTTGTTCTACAAATCGTGACCTGAATCTGAAAATTTTTAATAAATTATGACAAATATCAGAAAACTTCCTCCAAATTTCACGGAGCATCAATTATCTCCAGACCAACTTGCAACTCTCTAAACTATAAAATATCCTTCCTGATTAATCATTACGAATTCCCGCAGTTTCCGAAACTCACCAGCCGAACTAATCGCGAAACAATGCGCTCGAGTACAACTGCACGTATCGACACATATCAGGGAATCATTTTTCAAAACCTGTATAGACTCCTCGCACACTTACACTGCTGCTGCTGCTGTTCAGTAGCTGCGGTACGGGAATGATAAATGGCGTCCTCGTATTCGCTCCTCGTTACGAGCCGGCGCATGAAAACGTAAATCGTAGCCAGGTTGCACATGCCCACGTACTTGAAGTAGCCAAAGCCTCGCGAGTCGTAGGCCTTTATCGTTATCGGCGGATAGTAAATCTCCTCCTCGGCCATTTCCTGAGAACGACGCGCTAGAGTTGCAGCGGTGGCATTGTCGAACGCGAGGGTCGTGGGTTTCAGGGAGGCGAGGTTGTACTTTGCTGGGTGAATACGTATAGGATCTGCTGGTGTCGTGGGTAGCACACGCAGGAATTATTGTGATATGCGCGAAGTGTGATGGAGATTTTGATGTATAGTGGAAGTGGTTTTACGATGTTGCTGGTAATAAGTAATTGTGTGGATGGTGGTTGAGTTTAGTCGGATATGAATTTTTAAGTTTTCGTTATAATGGTTATATTTAATAAGGGGGTTGAATAATTCTTAATTTTATTACGTTTAGTTAAAATAACATTTGCAGCAACAGATGATAATTATGTTGTTATTAAGTCAATTATACCGCTTCGCGAAGTCGAAGTAAAGCAATAATTTCAGAACATCCAATGCTCATTTTGCACTTCTGTTATTTAATAACATTTAATTGGATGATTATTATTATTTTTTTAATAATAATGTATACAATAAAAAAGTCATCAATTACATAAAAGTATAAAATGTAAAACAAAACTAAAATTAGAAACTTCATTAAGTTAAATCGTCGGAGAGTTTGAAACAAATTTAATTTATTAGAATGCTTGTAATAAGATTATGAGTACTTTGATCGTAGATAGTACGCCGAATTCGCAAGTATGAAAGCTGCTATATAATCGTGTAATTAATGTGAATTTCTCATGTTTTGCATCGCGGAATATGTTACAGTATAATAAACGTTAAAGAAAGTGGTGATTAACATCGTAATATGTATAAATGTATTTTGAATTTAATAATAAATATATTTGAAGTTTTTAATTTTACTATCTATTTATGACAATAAACTATAAATGTTTTTATTTCTATCTTACTTACAAATGGTACTGGCATTGTTGCCTTGTATTAAACTATTTGTATTACAACTCATATGGTAAAATATAAATATTGTTCAGAAACTCTCTTTCAAATTTACATTAAAAATCAATCATTTTTTTTCTTTATATTTTTTTAAACAAGATATCATTTTATCATTTCCCGGTATATTAAAAATATCATATTCAATATCAACCTTAGTTCAAGTTCACACCCTCAGATTAACTACAACTACATATATTCATAAATTCGCAAAGTATATTCTACTTATCAATATAATTATAAAAATATTATGAAAGAGATCCTCTCAAATTTGTTTATAACAATTTGAATGCGATTGAAATTTAATTTTCTTTTTTTTTCACATACACGCACACATACACACACACACACACTCACACTCTTTCTTAACCTTCCAGTCCATATACCGGGGTTTAAGCACTTGAAACCTCGACTACACTATTTTTACAAACGTCACTACCCTTCCACGTCATAAACTCCACCCTGTATTTCTTACTTACCAGATCGACGGTGGCACGTATTTCACGAAAGTTGCCAAACTTCCGAGCATTCTCCATTACCTCGGACTCAAGTCGCACACCTGTGCACTCCACGACGATTTTTGGCCGAAGTACCGGGACAAGGTTTACGCGCCGCATGTCGCGCACGCCCCAGAAGATCACTTCCAGACGGTGGCTCGCCATTCGCGGTCTAAAATCACGTGGGCAGACAGACGAGAGGAAGTCTTTACGAGGCTGGTAGTTAAGCTGTGTGGTAGTTGTAATAAAGTCGGAGCGAACGAGAGTCGAGTGCTGTTTTTACATGAAATAAGAGGCTAAAGACATCATTTAAGATTCTTTTTTTAAAGAAATGGTATATCATGTATAAAATAGATGATTTACAACTTAGTTATGTTACTTTTATGTTTTAAGTATAAATGGATAAAAAGTTTTCATATTTTATGCAAAATAAATTTTTAAATAAATCGACCATAAACATGCTAAAGAGATTTGAATTTTTAAGATATTAACAAAAACAATCAATTCAACACCTAAATTCTAAAAAATACCATTAAACTTTATACCATCATAAAACATGATGTCAAAATTGAAACTGTAGCATCCTGTCTGTTAAATTTAACTAAACGTTGAAATTCCTCCGTGTCTACCTGATATCTTCCGGCACACGATAAACACGTCCGCCGGACGCATCCTCCGTGGCTTCTAACGGTAGATTCACGATGTCCTTATCCCCTACCTACACACATAAATAGACAGAAAAAAAAATTTCGTTTGATGCCGTAAATATAAATTTCCGCATCGGATCACCAGGCTTTTCAATTTCGCCTCGACCCAGTTGGTCGTCGACGTTTTTTTTTTACAGGCACGTTTGGCAACGAGTTTCAGTTTATTGTGGATGCTATAATAATTAACACGATTGCGAAGTTCGTTAGTATTGAATCATTGTTGCTTTTTACGAGCTACGCTTCCGAACTAATTGCGTTTCTTTGGAGGCTGTTGGCATTAATCACGCTAGGAATGATTTTTTTACCCGCCTTATTTGTAGTTGTAATTGGGTTAACGTCCGCTTTGGGAGGATTTCGGTTGTTCTATGCTATGCAAATTATGGAAAAAATGCGAATTGATGTATGTATCGAAGGATATTATCTTGGTTTATTGTAACAGAAATGAATGCCTGCCAAAAAGTAGATCACAGATAATAATTTATGTATGCACTTGGTTCCAAGTTATTAATTTTGTTTCTTTCAAAATTTATGTGAATATAGATTTATGTTTAATTACATCTAGAAAAAATCGATTTTATGAATTCGATATGCCAAATTACATAAAAGATAAATAGTTTAGGCAAAATAATAAAAAGGATACTTTTGCTGCAGAAATACTTAAAAAAAAATAACATTTGTTTGAGGATTCGTGAATTGCTGATAGTATATATTTCTTATTCATTTAAACATACAATTAACCATCACGAAAATTGTTCGAGTCCTTATAAAAGAATTGCGTGGATAGCATGCAATACCTTACAATTAATACTATTTTACCGAAAGAACATGTAAAATTAATAAGTATCACAGTAAGTAATAACATGTAAAGATAATTAGTACCGCATCGCCCAACAAACTTTGATCTCGAAATAACGACGACATCTCTTGATCATATCTTACAAAATAACAAAAATACCTACAACCCTTTCACTACATCTACTCCACCCGACAACCAGAAACCTCCACATAACGACATCGATTTTCCATAGCCAGTAATATACCTCCCCTTACCAAACTACACTTCGCCCTCTCAACTCGCGCCATTCGTTCTTCCACGAAAAAAAAAGTATATCGACAAACCCTACCTCATACTCTCGTAAAGCAGAGAAAATCGAGAGAGAGAATTCAGCTGCAATGTGTATGTATGTACATACGTACCTCGACAAGCTCGAGAGCAGCGAGTATGGCGCCGCGGTCACCAGCCGCGAATCTGTGCCAGCGAAGTCTGGCCGGAAAATCCGGCGGCGCGTACGGCTCGCTTGCTAACTTGACCAGCGGTGCGAGAGAGCAGCGACCGTACAGCTCCAGTCTGTTCTGCGAAGGAGGCGGAAATAGTGAGAGGTAGAGAGAGAGAGATATGAGGGAGGTAAAGGGAGAGAGGATGAGAGTGGATATGGGGTTGCAAGCTGGGATATCTGAGGATCTGGGTTCTGTAGGTGGATATAAGGAGAAGGCGTGTTACTGTTTTTTTTTTTGTTTGGAATAGTAAGTAAATCGTGAATGGAAGGAAACAGTTTTTGAAAGAGTTTCAAAGAGAAGCGAAAGAAAATAAAAATATCGAAAGTTGGAATGAAAATAAAGATTGTAAATGTAAAAAATTAGAAAAATATAGTACTTACACGAATATGTGTTTACATTCATGAAGTTTTTATGAAAAATAATGAAAATTAAAATCAAACTAATTATTATGCTCTAAACGTTATTTTAGTAATGTTTTTTCTTATTAAAATGTAGGTTCGAATAATAGTTCAAAATATTATCGTAAGTAAATATTCTTCGGAATAAGTGCTTGAAAATACATATATTTTAATAGATTTTATGAAATTCATAGTTAATTAAATTGAAAATAAAGCAACATAAAATATTGTGATTATTAATAATATAAACACGCGTGTTTTACAAATTGTCACATTTCATATTCTCTCACCCAAACAACAAATTGCCCGGAAAATAAAATGAACCATTAATCACGAAAAAGTCACTTAAAATTTACGTTTCTCCTCCAAAAAAAGTCTGTAAAAAGCTTTTCCATGCAATATCACTCTACATCCGCTCTCTACACCCCTCCGACAAAACGTTTTGGGAGATTAAATTCAACTCGCCAAAATTTCATTATCGTTCGAAATAATTTTCGACAAGCGTAACAACAATATCGTATACACTCACGCCGTAGTCGCGATCGAAGGCCTCGAGGACGACTCTAGGCGGCTGGAGTTTCACACGTTCCCGAGTCCCGTACACGTCGATCGCTGGGAATACGAGCGTCTCGTCCCAGTACGGATCGAGTGTCTGCTTGATGACCTGAATGGGCGGAACGAAGATAGTTTCGTGATCTCCCTCTCTTAATTTGAGCAGGTAAAGCGAGATTCGGTGAGTGTATATATATATATATACACGAGTGGATGATGGGAGTGATGTTTTTATCAGGTGAATAAGTGTTTGTTTGATAGCAGTGTTGTGTAATACGATCTTTAGAAAAAATAAGGTTTATAATGCATTAAAATTATGAAAACTGCCGTGTTAATTGATATAACTTTGAAAAATATTTAGGTTGAATTTTGAAAGAAATTTTTAATCATACAAATGGAATATCGGTATCATAAAGCGACGGTAAAGCATCAAATTAATAGAAATCCGATTCTCTATGAGAAAACATAAAAGTAAAACATATAGAAGAGCAATTCAGATAGTGCATTGAATTCAACGGAAATTGTTTTCGAAATTTATATGTTTATTTTATCTTGCGGTAGCATTATAAAAATAGAATTCTTTCTATTTTTAGCCACAGTGGCAAGCTTTTATATCATATATATTATTTTCACGAGATATTGTATTTTTCATCGTTTATCTTGCGTTCTTTTTCTCTCGCCCTCTATCCTTTGAAAACTTACTCTCGTGGTCATAGTGTAGCCTTGAAAAATGACCCGCAACATAGGGTCGAGTAGGCCAGAGGAATCCATTCCGGGTTCGAATCTCCCCTGAAATATGTGCGCTCTCAGCTGGAATTTCTGAAAAATAGTCTCGGGTTTTTATTGTGATTTTTCATGCTGGCTCGTCTATAAACACGCTTGCATAATAGGTATCTATACTAGGTAAATGTACAATGGATATGTTTTACATGTTTATTATGTTTTACGTGTAAAAGATAAGATAAAGATATGATATGGATAGAAGTAAAGGGAACGTGATATTTCTTTTTTATGTTGTATGAAAAACATAAAATTTTATTACTAAAAAAGAACATTTATTATCAAGTTATCAAGATTGAGAGAAATATAATTATGGGTAAATTTTGATGAAATTGAATACTAAACACAACAGAAATGTGTAAAGAATAACGCAATGATATCAACATTTTCATATAAATTTTTTATCCCTGGGCCAAAAATTTCTAATTATCATTTAGATGAAAGAACAAAATTTACAACCTCACAATTTTTTTATACGTGAATAAACATCTTTTTTATAACACCTAATAAATTCGCATTCTACAACCAGAATATAATCTTTCACTGCACAGCATAAAAAAAATAACTAGAAAACACGCATTCCGAAAGATTTTAATGGTTGATATACCTTCACTTAATTTGCAACGCGAGCGCGGAAGTACCGTTAATGTTGATCGAGCGCCCTAATATGAATTGGTTAAACATCTCGTGATTAAATTTGAATTAACTGCGGAACGCGCGTGGCGCTGTGTATAACGGTATGCGCCGGATATTGTTATACGCACTGCAAATGCGTTTGCGGCACGTGTGCGTATGCGCATAAATACGGAGGGAGAGAAGGGGATAAATTATTGATCTATGAATCCACATTATCAACACTTAACTCGCGCGCATCCTGTGCAACTCGTGTGCAATATATTACTGTCAATCTCCGTCGGTGCGTTTAATTTGTACGATCCGTCGATGGCTGGGGTAGAACGAGATTACTTTTATAATGGTTATATAAAATCTTGTGACATTTATATGTCAGTTTTAAGATTTGTTGGTGATAATCGTTTTTAGTAGCTATACGATCATGATTTAATTATTAGATAAAGGACTGGTAAGATGATTTAAAACCAGTGGCTGACTATATTTGACCTATAACTACTTATACTTGTATTTTAATTTATTATTTCATCTTTTGATTTGATGAATTTTGTTTACATGATATTTTTGAATTTTTGACAAAATTCGTTTTCGTATATATAATCAATATCGATTTGTTGATGAATAATCAACAAACACATTAATCCCAGCCATTACTCCTAATTCTATGTACACATTGAACTGATCGACCTTTCAGGTACGACCGAATCTCATCATGCTATTAATGTGACTTGATAATCAATCAAACTCGTATATTATTGATATAGCGATACTGCATGGACAGATCTTTAGAAATTCCTATTATATATGTTTTAAGTAGAACGACTATCATTAATACTCATACAATTTTTATTACTTAAAACGATTGAATACGTGAACAAATTAGTCAATTTCATGTATCTGAAACTAACTGTGGAATATATCTTTACAGTTCATAAGCATAACCAAGTACAGTTTAGAGAGACCAAGTAAAGGTTATAGCATTTTTTAGATGAAGAATTCTAATACTGTTATTAAAATAAATATTTCATTTTCTATAGAATATTCAAATACAACAATTGCTTTATAGTTTACTAGATGACCTACTGATTAATGTATATCTTTTCTATTTATGTATTTCTAATTTCTTTTTATGATTTTTTCAGCTTTTTCTCTATTCCAGCTAATGTTTATAACAACAGTTTTTCGTCTAAAAAAATCTATTTCAATCTATATCTCTCTTTTTCTCATCTCCACCCTTACTCACCGAACTCTTCTGATACTCCAGATACTCCGGAAACACATCCACTCTCCCCGTCCTCTCCACAGCAGCATACCCAGGCGGTATTTCACCCCAGCACGCTGCTGAAAACCTTGCATTTCCCAACCAGAGAAACATTTCAACCTTGCACACGCCATGCTTAAGTCCATCGCCGTTGGTGGCAGCGACGTCGCGTGGACGTTCAAGGAAGAGGTCGATGCGTTGTCCGCAGTCCAGTCCCCGCTCGCCGCATTCCTCCGCGTAGGCGACGCGGAACGATGGTAGACGCGCGTAAGCCAGACGACGCGAGCCGCTGAGCATCCAGATGAAGACGTCTGGAAGACTGTGTTGGGGCTGTGACGTGGAATGGGTATAATGTGAGTGGGGTGTTTACGGTACAGGTCGGTGAACCTTTTGATCCGAGAAAATGAATGTAGGTTGGAAAAGTTTAGTTTACATATCGGATGCAAGTGTTTTTAAGTTGTTAATTAACAAAATATCTAAGAGATTCTACTAATTAGTTAATTTTAATGAAGTATGTTCTTTATGCATAAATTAATTTAATTTACCATTTTTGTTGTGAAATTATTATTTTTTTTCATCAAAGGATTTAAATCTGTAATGAGCTATTTATTCCAGATTAAAAATGAACACAGAAATGAGAATCATATCATCTCAACTGTGAAATTAAGCACTTAAAATTTTATTATCGCAGAATCGGACCGTCCTTTCAATTTGTAATCAACAGAGTGGAATGTCACATCAATTAATTTTTACGTAATCCATTTTTCGTTATGCGTTTTTAAGTAGACATGCAATTATAAAGAATTCAATTCGTTCACTCAATATAAAATATTTCTCAATTTGACATACATAAATTTTTATTTTATTGAAAATTTCTTCCTATAAATCTCAGCTACACCTATTCTCATAAAACTAAAAACAGTTCATCCAATAATTTTCCAGAAAGCTTAATAATTTCTATAATTATTCGGCATCCTTTTACGATCAATATTTGTACAAATACAATTTCGATACATAAACCAAACAACTCACCTCTTCAACGAGCTTCCCAATGGTCCTTAGATGCTTATACGCGTGTGTCATCGCAATCCCTATCAGCCTGTTATCCCCAAGCTCTCCATTCGCCTTAATCCTCTCTAGCACTCCTTCCACTTCCCTCTTACATAGATTCATCCTATGCCTGTCCAGCTGTGTAAGGCACTCGAGTCCATCCCCGTGGCACTGTGTCTCCACCATATCTGTCAGACTGCTCAGATAACCCGCGAGCTGTCTCTTGAGTGCCTTCATCATCGCGTTGTATTCTATGTAAGCGGTAGAGGCGTCGTTGCCTACGGCTGTGAGTACCTCCAACCTCTCGAGCGCGACCTCCTGTATGTGTATGGAATGAGAGAAAAAAAGAAGAAGAAGTATATGAAGCTCAAGGTCGCGTGGGGAAACAAGGTCGCGAGGTGAACGAGTGAGTGAGGGACTACTTGAGAGTTGGGACGAAGCGCTGAAATGAAGGAACGAAGGTGGTATGGTTTTCTCTCTTATTTTCTGGGGGAAAACGTTGAACTTGGGTTAGTGGGGGTAAGTGAAGTGCATCTATGTTCGAGGAAGATTTAGTGAGCTTCTTTATATGTCTTCAGTTGCCCTGATTTTATTTTATTCAACACAGAGACAAAATGAATAAAATTTTATCTTTTACTTCTTGTCATCTATATCTGTTGTATTGTATATGCAACAATCATGAGTGAATATTTGCACCATGAATAACCATGGTTTATTACTTTTTAGTTCTTTGGATCTTTGTTTTTATAACTAAAAGAAAGTTTCCAACTTCTTTTATATCGCTTTACATCTTTACTCCTGTGTCTATTAGTTCAGTTACGTTTGATCCAGTTATTTTAAAACGGAAAACTGCTATAGTAAAGTTACCTTGAGACCAGAAACAAGAAAACGAGAAAAAGAATGCGCGTTTCAAAATCGCTGTAAGGGTTACCTTAAAGAATTTAAAGTCGTCTTTCTTTTGCAAAAAAAAAAAAATTAAATTCACATATGCAAGTTCGCGTAAAAATAGCATTTTGTTACTTTAGAATAGTTCTTTTCCTATAACTTAAACGAAGTTTTCTTGCCTAATTAAGAAGTTTATTCGACGATCACACTAATTAATTCGAGTTATGAATACTAATTGTCCAAACAGCAAGCAGACGGGAATCAGTAACAAAGCGCAACAAACTCCAACCTAGCTCTCGAACTTCTGATAAACACTGAAGCAAGTTTTTCGCGGCTTATGTCACGAGCATTCCTGTAATTCCTACGTATACGCGTTACTCGTATACATATATACATACGCGTCCAACGAAACTAGGTCATTTGTGAATATAACTTTGCAAGCACATATAACGAATATTTAACCGTCCGGATTATTAAGTTTCGCTCAGTGCGATTTCGATCTCTTACATACGAGATGCACAATATTAAGATAAAAATGATATTTTAACAAATTTCTCAAAAATTTTCACACGGATATGAAATAAATTTGTCTTTAGAATTAAATGCTTCTTCTTCCTTCTTCTTCATTCATTCGTCAGTACTCCGTCTTTAAAGAAAAAAAAGCATGTGCTTGCGTCCTTGACTGCGAATTTTTTGCTCCGAAATTCAAAAGCAAACCAATTAACCATCGCTGTCTTTATTAAAAAGTCCCTAGCGATTTCCTTCAGCAGAGCTAAGATTTTGCCGCATTCGAGAGTCTCAGAGCGCCGAGACATTTTTTCCGTCTCCGGCGAATCGAAGAAAAGGGCATTTGATATTTTTCTCTTTTTAATTATATGAACGCTCGGGTGTGCACGTGTGTGAGCACTTCTAATGAAAAGCTGGAGAACAGCTTGAACTGCCAGCTTTTAGTGTGTATTTTATACATAAAATACGAGTTGTCTTAGTAAACGTGTGTTTAAGGAAAGACATTTTTTATTACAGATTCATTTTTGGCTTGAATAAATAATAAATTAAATAGAAAATAAATTCTAAAGTATATTTTTTAGTCTATATTACGGATAGCTTTTCTTATAATATGGAGATAAAGTAAAAGAAAGGAAAAATATGGTTATGAAGAACTTTGTTTAAGTGAAGATTGAAACAAAAAGTTTATTTCTAAGTATGTAAATATGCTCACTATGAATATATTTAGAAATTGCTCGTAAATATTATATCCTTCATATATCAATTATTTCAACTCATAAAACAGGTCGATCAAAGAAAAAAAAATATGTGCTAAAGACTGCATGCTATATCTCGATATATTATGGTTTTCTAAATAATAATCCAGGTTCACAGCTTCTACATCATAATAGAATTCTAAAACATTGGAGTATAAGAATTTTTTATATATCTTAGACAATAAAATTTCACTCTTTTTATTTCAATTTTATCATCCAAATAATGCAAAACTGCTTTTGTCTCACCGTTCTACGTTTTATTTTCTCTGAGATTAAACTGCGTCAATATTTAAACAGAATAAATAAGTTTTCATTTTTAGAACCTGAAAAGTTTTCAAAAGCTCGCAAAGAAAACAAATCGTAGAGTGTAATTCAAAATGTAATAAAGTAAGTAAAAATAGTGTTAATTAGTTTGTTAGCTAAATCAATAAAACATTTGTTGAATCTTTCTTTGATATCTTAAAAATTGTATACTTTAGAAATGTTAAATCCTCGCATACTCGAGACTTTTTCACTTTGGATTCATATTTAGTCTAATATCCAGTACATATCATTCTTTATTTCTGTGTGTTTTCTATGAAATTGAATAATTTTTAAATTTAAACAAATATCATTTTCCTTTCCCACCAAAACAAATTTTCATTACCAATCACCCAAAATAACACTGAAACCTCAAAAATTTTAACCGACCAATCCTCTTCTACTCCCATAACCTTATAAATTAATCTTCCTACAATCAAAATCACTTCCTCTCAACCCTATCCATCCATCCATCCAGCTCGAAAATTTATCTCTCCCTGTCGCATTTCTTCCACCCGTCAGCGCGATAAACAACCGCATACCTACTTATCCACTGCCCTCTCATTATCAAGCTCACGCGTCGGCCATCTGTCACCCGATCCCCGCACATCACAACAAAAGAAAAAAGATAGGGAAAAAAGCATGTATATATCGTACAAGTCTCTGAACGATGAAGGCGAGTCGATTAATATTTCGCGTGCGCCACTCGGTCTCGGGCCAGCTTGAACGCACGTACACGCAGGGCTTGCTCGACCCAATCTCCGCGCAATTGTACTTGCCGTCCAGTGTTGTCACGATGGCGGGACTGGTCTCACTGCGGCTGTCTAGTGTGGCACGAGGATGTCTGGCTGGAAAGGTAGAGAGAGTTGTTTTTTTAGATGGGATGAGGATTTATGGAGTGCGTGTGTAGGGGTGGGTGTGAAGTATTAATGGATTTACGGTTGTTGTTTACGGGTGTAATGTTGGGTTGGAGAGTGGGCTGGGATTAATGATACATTTTAAATGTATGGTGGTGTAGGTGTAGTTGACGTTATTATTAAAATAGTTGCTATTTAAGTTATTTTATAAATAAAATTTTTTAAAGTTGTCAGTGAAAATATATGGAGAATTTTGTATGAATACTCATACACTATTAAAAAGTAATAATGTTTTGGAAATATATGGAATATTTTTTAGATTAAAAAAAAACAATTGTATCTGGTTAAAAATATTAATTTTAAATCTTAACATCCTGAAAACTCTTTAAAATATTTGTATTACTTTATTGCTGAGACTTTATTTCGTTCATAAAAATCTGGGATAAAAATTATTTATAAAACTCCAAAAAAGAACTTGACCTCATAAAAGTCTGATAGAAAGTGCACTTTATCTCTCTATCTAAACATTACAGTTTGAGGAAAATAAAAACTTATTTTTACCTCGTTTACGCAAATCTGCGTTGTTTCTTTTTTGTTAAGTATCAGCATTAATTAAACAAACGTATCGACACGACTGTGCACATTTTATTTCGGGAAACTGAACCAATTTCACTTTAAATGAAATTTTCAGTAAATCTCAATGAATTTTTCATCGTTCTCGACACAATAATAAATTCTACGATAAAATAAAACTTTCAAACCACAATAAAAAAAGTCGTTTTTTCGTTCCTTAACCCTCATAATCGCACCATTCCTTGTCTCCTGTCCTTCTTCAGGTAACTTTCTCATAAGGAAATCCAAAACAACCATCTAAACTACACGCATAAAAGTGCCAATCGGCGAGAGTGAGGGCAAACAGACTGTATACGCGTGTGTATATGTGCGTGTGTATTCCTTCTTCTCACCACTCGCTGTTTCCTCCTTCTCCTCCTCCTCCTCCTTCTCCTTTTGCGCCTGCTCCTTCCGGAATTTCCGGTTACCGGCGTTGCCGAGACTCAGCTCGAAGCTAACCGACTTGCCGCACGCCAGGAGGCTACGATCGATCATACAGGCGTCGTATACGACGCCGACCAGCAGGTACTTCTCTGTGCGCCACAGGCTGTCCTGTAAGTGGACGGAGTGTATATTAGTGGGCTACGTGGAAGTACGAGGCTTCGCACTTTTGGAATTGAAGGATGTGCGAGTGGAAGGTGGAATGAACTGTGTAGCGATAAAGTAATAGAGACAGAAAAATGTCGATGTGGACGAAAAGGGTGATGGAAGATTGTGATTAATCCGGGGTATAGTGTACGGTCGATGGTTATTTTATTGGTAAAGTTGGTATTATTGTGGGAACTAGATAATAAAATTGTATATATCGCCGGTGCCGACGAAGACTATCCTACTCAAAAAAGCCACTAAAACTATCCCCCATCAAAATTTGCCACGAAAAGAATCTTAGCTAAAATACGCCACGAAAACTATTCCCCA
>JAYJLV010000046.1:9777156-9787394 GCA_036873485.1 Torymus texanus
TCTCTCTCTCTCTCTCTCTCTCTCTCTCTCTCTCTCTCTCTCTCTCTCTCTCTCTCTCTCTCTCCTCCATACGAGCAAGCATAAAAACCACCACTCTCCCGAACCGGAAAAATAAATAAAGAAAGTGCCCCCGCGCAATATCGAGCTCTGCTCTCGCTCGTGCGGTGCGCTGTGCTCGTGGCGAAAAAACGACATAAATCAAACGTCAGAAGCGAACGCGGGCAGGCAGGCAACGATCCCATACATATATGTACATACATGCATACGTAACCGCGGACTTGTCGTCGTCGTCGTCGTCGTGACGCGAGATAATGCGCGCATACATACGTATAAAGGAGAGCGCGCAAGCGGCACCTGTGCACAGTGTGTCACCGAGGAGGAGAGAGAGAGCTTTCCTCTCGCGGGCATTATTACTATGCGCGAGCGCACGGGGACGATGATCGATCGCCGACCGGCTTTTGCCTTTCTCGAGGAGTTGGGAGAGGGAGAGAGAGAGGACCTTTTTCCCCCAAGTGGAATGCCCGGGAGAGAGGCAGGCAAAAATGGTCGCCGGAAAAAAATTGGAGGAGGAGAGCTCGGGTAGAGGACGAGTGGTGTGTGTGTGTGTGTGTGTGTTTGCGGATGTGGTTTCGGGTCGGTTAATTTCAAATATATATTTCTTTGAAGTATCGAAATATTCTGAAAATGGGATAATTTACTTGATTTGATCGTGCCTTGCAATAGTTTCATAGTAAAAATCGACTATCTCAAGAAAATCGATACAAGTAGAAAAATGCAGACTATAGCAAGACACACGCGCTAAAAGATCTTCATTCAACCTCTTTATTATTTCACCCTTATACTTTTCCTATTAACGTATCTTATGTCCTGCATATAACATCTCTACTCAACCAACGGTAATCTGAATATTAACACTCACCCAACGCACCCGCAGCGAGTCTCATCGTAACCGGCAACTCAGAGCTTGCCACTTCGGAGAGCTTGCGTTTCCTGGGTCGGCCCTTTTGTACTCCACCGGTCGGTCCACCCGACGTGATGGGACTCTGCTCAGCTGCACTGTAGTAGCCTGGCAAAGGTGACACACCAGGCGAACCCAAGTCCTCGACGCTGCCCGACGTGCTGCCGTAGTCCGTAGCGCAGCAGATGAGCTCGTAGTGCGGCCTTTTTTTTGATAGATGGAAAAGAGAGTTGTATTAGATAGTAGCGGTTGTAATGACGTGTTAAGTATTGATAACATTTGTATGAAAAAGTAATTTCGGATTAAGGTGAATCTTTTTTGAAGTAATAGAAATTAATTCTTAAGGTGTTGCTTGCTAAATGCTTTTAAAATACAGAAATCTACACTTCGACTCTATTTTCTTTTGAAGAACTGAAATTCATCTTAAAGTCATTACAATGAACTTAAAATAATTCTTCTAAGCTATAAATTAAGAAAATTCTACATGATCTAAGAACTACCACTCACTTAATTTCTTACAAAAGGCTATGGTCTTTAATTATAGAATCATTTGGCAAATAATTGATGCAATCGTTCTTCTTCATTCTAACATCACGAAATAACACGTGGAAGTCTCATTTAGCAATACTAATTTCTAGCGAGTATTCGTGGATAAAAAATGGAATCAACGATATGCTGCAACCTAAAACTTTACAAAATTCCTCAGCTACTCAAATCGAAACAGCACCTTGCGAATTCATCAGCTGCAGCAACCTCGGAGAGAACACCACGATCGCCCCTATTACATAAAATGGCCGCTCGTGACGCAACTCTCTTTCTGTCTCTTTACCAACCACCTTAATTGTTTCCCCGGGCATTTTTCCTTTTGCCATCGTCGTACGTACGTACTTCGAACCACCTCCTTTCTGAATACACACACACACACACACATGCACACAGTTGTACGCCAAAAACGTGTCTGCATCCGAAAATCGTAATGGCTCCCGTTTATAACGGGTCCTACCGCTTTTTCCCTCTCACCGCGGCCCAGCCATCTTACGAACGTTCGTCATCGTCAAAGCCTCGAATCGAGGCTCTTGCTTTTTTTGTTGTCGCTTCTCAACTTACCTGCAGTAAACGAGGCCGTCCCTTTGGCCGAAATGGTCTCCCTTGTTTAGCGGCGTACCACAAGAGGCGCACGTGAAGCAGGCCACGTGGTACACGAGGTCCCGGGCGCGCATCACCAATTCCGTCGCGGATATACCAGCACGGCAACGCGAGCACCTCGACACCGCGAACAGCCTGCCAGAAGAAGAAGAAGAAACAGAGAAGGACATGTGAGTATGCGTTGGTTTTTGTCGAACTGAACGAACGGTATGACTAATTAGTTTGGAATCGATGAGGAGAAATGCTTTTGGGGAAGCGGCTTAAGCGATTGGCAGGTGCTGCTGCTGCTACTGCAGTGTCTTTTTGCGAGACGATGATGGTGGATATAGGGAATTCCGGCTGCTGAGTAAAGGTGAGGAATTTTAAGTTGAGGGTATACACGTAGCGGTCGGGTGCGTGAGTGATGATTTTGGTGGTGGAAATTATCTTTTTCTGGGAATAAAAATTTCTGAGATTCTTGGGTTGCAACATTGTTAAATGTGCTGTAAATGATATTGTTTTTGGTTTCTGAAGTACGTTTAATATACATTATCCTAAAATTATTGCTACTATCAATCGTAATTAGATTAAAGATAACACTTTATCATCTGGAGCATCATAATCTTATTCACGTAAAAATAAATTAGCTAATTTATGTGTTCTTTTGTTTTTCAGGGTAAAAAGCACATCCGTACCACATATTTTGTCATGAATAACATTGTTCTGAATTTATTAATGACTGTTTCTAGATATTCGCCATCAAACTGTATTTATTAAAACAAAATGATCAAGCAGCATTGTTTCATCCTTTTCCTAGCAAACTCAATATTCGAAGATCTCACATTTTACTTATCAGAAGACCATTCGAATTCACCAGTGTTCGTACTCGAACAATTAAATATTCCCCACTTAATTTTATTTCGATCTCCCGATACCACTCTACTGAAACAAAAGCTAAAAAAAGAAAACTCGATCACAACAATCCCCTCTAAAAAGAACAAGAAGAAAAAAAAAGAGTACCGGGGACCGCCAGCAACTTCCTCGATGCGCATTCGCTCGTGTACGGGACAAAGAGCGCAATGTACGAACACGGGCGAGTTAAGATAAAGACAAAGAAGATACCGAGAGCGCCTCTGTTGCCGTATCTATTCCAGGTCGCATCCACTAAGAGAGAGCAAGAGAGAAAGAGAGTATACCCATTGCATATTGCATGGACCGCCTCTCTCTCTCTCTCTCTCTCTCTCGTTGTTTTCTCCGCGTAACGAAGCAGAACCGCGCCGAGAGATGCTTCCTGCTTTCATCTCTCTCACTCGTTCTTTCTCTCTTTCTTCCTCTCTCTCTCTCTCTCTCTCTCTCTCTCTCTTTCTTCCTCTCTCTCTCTCTCTCTCTCTCTCTCTCTCTCTCTCTTTCTTCGATCCGCGCCACCGTTTTACATGGATATGACGTCCTATTTTTGCCTGCGTGTATAGCAACGTGACGCGCGTTTGCGTTTTTACGTCTGATAAGCCACGTGTCAAGCGCGGGTTTGGTTTTATTGTTACGCGTATATACCACTTGTAATTGGCAGTACTTGTATACGCGTGTATATATGTATGTGTACGTTAGCGTGTGGAATAACAATTTGTCGACCGGGACTAGAATTAAAACGGTTTTTGTTTTCGAGCTCAGTCGCGATGGCTATGAGAGAAGAATGCTGTGTGAGGGTGATTTTGTCAGAGTCGCGATTGTTAAGTAGGATTTCATGAAGAATTTATAAGCTGTGCTGCAACCGATGGTTTTTATTGCTTGTTCTGTACGCAACGGGGAATGGAATTGATTTGAAGTTTGAGAGGTGTGCATTAATATTTATCATATCAGACCTGAAGAAAGTAATCGATAGGTATTTTTATTGTAAATGTTAAGTAGTTAAATCACTGTATAGAAGTTAAAAATTGTGCACGTGCGAAATAGTGAATGATAATTGTGTCGGAAGTGCACAACGTTCAGATACTAAATAGTGATTTTTTTCACGGTCCTACACTTAGACAGTATTTTATAGAATATTATTTTAATAAATGTATATTACTAAACTATCTTTAAATATTACCATTGACATTCACGTACTTTCTTCTTACTAGTTATATTAATATCTCGATTAATATTAATTTGTAAAGTACAAATAGCATATTAAAATTCAGTTAAAAATTTAAAAGTTCGATAAGCCATATAATTCTAATAATCTTATAAAATGTCAACTAATTATTTTTTAATTCTTGTATTTAACAATTGCATTACATCTACATTCGAATTTCTCACAAAAACGGCAGCACACCATAAGAACGTCACGTAACTCAACCTCCAATTCTCCAGCAGAAACAATAACCAACCCACGCGGGGCACATTTTTTTCGCCTCACCCTCATAAATTCAAATTAAGCTGCCTAATATACCGGGCGCGAGTTCACGGTAGCGCACAATATAACTCCCGCGCGGTCCCTCGCCTTCGGTTTAGAAAAATGTCGCGCGGCATATTTCCAGATGCGTCGTCGTCGCCACACTCTCTCTCTCTCTCTCTCGCTCACTGCTCGGATAAATATCGGGGACCTCGCGCCTCCAGATGGCCGGCCATTAGCAGGCATTTTGTGTGGTCCGCCAAGCTCCTATGCAAATTCGGCCGGTAGCGCACCGCAATAAATATACTCGCGCAGGGTCTCCTTCTTGCATTAATTCCAGGGCCTAAAAGTTTTCCAAAATTTCACTTTGAATAATCGTAATGAACCCGGACTGAGTGTATGTGGACTTCTGGTGTTTTTTCGTGTATGTGTGTAGAGCGAATGGCTTTATTTTTTACATTTGGGATTTTAATTTTAAATTTGGAGATTCCAGTATAGGTAGTTTTTGTGATTGTACGAGATGATAAAGTGGAGATAAGCTTGAGTTGTGATGGAAGTGTTGAAGTGCCTGGTGATTAATGGTTTAATCGGGAAACTTGGATGCATTTTGAATGCGGTTTGTAATGGGTTTATGAAAATTTCTCTTTGGAGTTCACCGAATGATTTTCATAAACTTCTCTTTTCAAGATATGTCGCCGGTTGTCAATAAATTCAGACTTTAATTATGTAGTTAAATTGAAAAAGGGCATAAGTTACTCGAAAAAGATTTCGAAAAACTACGGTTCAAATGATTAACTTAAACGGTTCAAATTACAGTTTAAAAGACGACTTACTCTCTTTTTCATGAATGTGTATATATTTTTTTTTCCAAAATAATGTACCTGTAGATTATTATATATTCCCAAATCATGCATTGAAAAAAAAGCGCTTCAATTTAATTAATCAACTAAAGCCCTTCTTCCATATAACCACGATATTATTCTTCAAATGTTATTCTCTGTCGATAAACGAATTAAAATATTAAACCCTTACAAATTTTTGGACTAAAAATAGTACATTATCCAACTAGGGAGGAAAGTTGACTTTTTCAACGTATTCTTCATAGTATTTTCAAAGAAACTTCAGATTATATTCTATAGCTTATGCTAAATATACTTTATTTTTAAATGTCTAGCACATTTTATGAAATGATTCTTATAAATTCAAACTTTCACATTCGTTATAGGAATAAATCTATTTGATTTCTTCAAGAATTGTTTTATATCTAAAAAAGATATCTGGATAAATAAATACTAGAAAAAAAATAAGAGAGATGTCCCAATACCCGGCTTTGCTATAGTTCGGACACTAGATATTTCCCTTATCAAAATAACTAAAAAAAAGTCTACCTTTTACCTACACTGGAAATACATTTCACTTCACCTTTCCAATTAACCTTGCAATTCAATTTCACCAATCATGAACATCTCTCACCTGTAATAATCCTCCTTACAGTAGATGTTCCCATCACGTGCGAAGCAGGTCAGCTCGGCAGCGAGTGGCAGTCTACAATGACAACACCTGAGACAGCCACAATGCCAGGGTCGGTCAGCAGCGCGTAGGTACCATCGTTCGGCAATCTCGCGGCCGCAGCCTCCGCAAGCAAGAGCCGAAGACCCGGTCGATGCCACGACGTCCTCGTGGCAACCAGAGTTGCCACCGACGACGATGCCACCGCCGTCGCTAGGGCCACGCGCTCCGACCGCGCCGTCAGCCGCCGGCGGCGTACCGCTGCCGCAGCCGACTTCCTTCAGCATCGTCGCGTGGTTGCTGAGGTTGAATTAGATGACGTGATTGAGAGATGACGATGGTGGTGATGGTGGTTGTAGTTGTGATGGTTTTGGTGCGGCTTCATTGTTGGCGCGGCAGCGTGGATCTGAGGGATGAAAAGAAGATTGTGTTAGTAGTCTTAGAGTGTGGAGGTGATTTTGGTGGTGATGAAGTGAGAATTGAAATCGTTAACATTGTTTGAATGTCTGTGATTTCTTGTAATATCATGGAATGTCAAATTTAAAAGAAAAATAAGTAGCAAAAGTTCAAAGTTTTTTTATGTGTACTTATTATGTATTTGAAGTGTAGGCTCCCTATATTGTAGAGCTTTATTATTCTCATTTCATACAATGACTCATATATTTAAAAGGAATATAAGAATCACGAATATCCAAATTTACAATATCAGGATAAACAGCTATTATACTTCTGATTAAAAAGAAATTAGTGTGCATGTATGTGCATACACGTGTGTATGTGTTTACGTGTGCGTGTGTGTATGTGTGTGCATATATTTAACACCTTCGCAATATCTATCTTGCATGTTCATAGAATCGATAATAATTTATATTACAATAAATTAAATACTTATTAGTCCTTTATTTTATTTTAATACAATAATGTACTACAAATATTTACGATAATGCGTTTTTATTTCTTAAAGTCTTCACCACTATACATATATGCGTCTAATATTTTCATAATTTTTTAATTTCTGTATACTACTCCGAAAAGCCAAAAATTTGAAAACTTCTGAACGCTCTTAATACCCCACGACCCATTATTCTTTCTCCCCTAAAAATACATCCATAAACTCAACCTAGCCACACAGTATACCACCACCGAAAAAATGTTTCAAATTCCATAACTTCTCATACATCAAAGTCCCCCACCGCTATACGAAAATAAACCCCCAAAAAAACTGTCCTAACCGAACCAACAACAACCAAAAAAATCACTACTCCCGCAAAAAGTACGAAAACAAGAACCGCAGCATCACTGTATACTCTTCCACTCTCTCTTTCTCTCTCGCAACGCCCCCGCGCTGCGCTACCAGTTCAAAAAGACGACTCTCCGGTATTCTTAACACGAGCGCGGCTTAATTACGATCGACGCTCACTCGCGCGCACGCGCTTATGTATGTACGGAACGCGCGAGAAACCGGATACACTGCGCACCGTCGCCGTACGCGCGCGCCAGTATGCTATATACGCGCTGCTCTCGACCGCTGATCCTCTCTTCCACCTCCACTCTCTCTCTCTTTCTCTCTTGCACACGCGCGAGCGCGCGAATCTATGAATGAAGCTGATTCACCGTCTCTCTCCCTCTCTCCTTCACTCTCTCTCTCTCTCTCTCTCTCTCTCTCTCTCCCGTTAATGCCTAGTAAATGCCCCGTGCTGGTAGTAAATCAGTCGCGAATCGGCCGGTGGCTAATTAGCGCGGGACCTTGCGCGCGTTTTCCGTCTCGCTTCGCGTTTTGTTTCAACCTCCTGCGAGCAGTGGTTTTTTGGGCCGTGCACGCGCTTATATATACCCTCGACGTCTTTGTGCAGGACGAACTTTTCGGTTTTTTTCAGCAGTGGCAGTAACGCGCCGCTTTTGATGTCGTCGTCGTTTTTTTTTTTTTTCTGCCAAGCGAGGTGCTGGCGTCAAGAGAGAGTACCGTAAAGTTTGGTGTGCGGGTGACATTGGCCTACCTAAGAGTTTTCATTCACGGATGGTATTTTTGTTGAAAGTTTGTCGTTCGCTATAAACTTTACTACTGTGTATATTTATTTCTAGAAAACTATTGTACAATTGTATGGTAGATTTACAAATTTTATTTTTTCGTGGTTAATATACTCTGCTGTCCATTAAGTGACGTCTTGTTAATCTTTTAAATGTTTTGTTTTATTGTGATTTAAAGCATCTTTTTACAATAAAACTCCCCCCCCCCTGTCTCCTGATTGTTAATCACTGGGCATGAAAGATACATATAATTTAAACTTTATTTTTCTGGAAAAATATTACCAGTTCCTTAACTATTATGATTTAAAAATATTTCATGTAAATTTCAATTGAACAAATCGAAGTATCCGTAAGAACCAGTTTCGATTGAATGCTGACAAAAAAAAAAAATGCAAGCGTTTTACGCTGAAAAGCTGTTGTGCAAATGTGCTCAAACGGCCGCTGTTAAATACATGTTTAGCATAAATTTACATTGGTTAATCTTGTAACTTTTCCCCGCGAGCATTTCAGTTTATTTTCAAATTTTTGCAGCGGTGCATCTTGGATTTCATTAAATTAAATTATTCTATATATTTATTGATTACGTACATATTTCTAAAAGAATAATATGTACTTCACTTATTATTATTATTTCATCACAATAAACCATTGTCTGAAAGATACAACTGATTATACAATCTTGACAGCCAAAGGCGCGGAAGATAACAGTAACTATATCATCAGACACACACACAGATAAACCGAAACCATTCACCCACTACTGTCATCCACTTGGAAACATAAACAACCTCATACTACTATACATTTCCCGCCGACTTGTCCTATATCCGTTTCCGCCAACTCATTGTTCAGCCTCCACTACCACCACGTGTGCTTCGTTAACGTGGCGCTTGATCATTTTTCAACGCTATATATATATGCTACCGTCGCGCGCGACAAGAGTATGTATATAGATGATACATTTCAAACGCATGCCACCGCGAAGATCAAACGGAAAATCGTCAAGAAAATAAAGAACGTTAGATTTTTTCCTGGGCGTATATACGATGGTATCGTTTAATTTTCAAAGGTACCGCATCGATAAGCGTGTGATTAACATTAATTTGGTACATTAGGTGTGTACGTATAGCGGTGGACGTGTATGTACGAGTATAGCGTGATAACGGCCGTTTTATGATAATTTTGGAGAAATGGGAGCTTCGTAGAAATTTTCTCGTAGTGAATGGGAGAGCGGCGATTTGGTAATTGATATGTCCGAGTGGATTCGAAAATTATTCAGGTGAGTTATTGTAGTACGGTATGGGTAGACAAGGACTGGTTGCTAGCGATGTATCTGATTGAGATGTCAAATGATCATTTATAATTTTTAATAACAATGAAAGATTATGTTTAATTTATTAGAGATATTCGGATCAACGTTATTAACACGTAGAATGTGATAGACTTTTTAGGAATTCTTTTTTTGAAATTTTATATGTTTCAAATGAAATGGTATCAATATGTTAATCAATTATACTAACAGCAGAGTCAATTGTGATTTATGGGGATTGACATCGTTGTATCGTAATATAAAATGATGAATGACAAAACATTGCAAAGATTCTATTGAATATTTTCAAAACCCTCTCGCAACTTTTGCAAACCCAAACTCAGTCATCACAACCTTGAGACTCGCAAAAACTGCCACCTGCGCAAATAAACCAACCAAAACAGCTATTTCTCTCTCTCCTTTGCGATCGATCGACCTCTTAGGACCCAGTCCACCATCCCGAGTAAAACAGATATCCCGTAACTTTTCGAACCCCTTTTCGCGACGAAAGTATTGGATTCCTCCCCTCTCTATCCCATCATCGATAGGGAAAAAACGATAAAGCCACATAGGTTGGGTAGAAAGAAGAAGCCCAACTCACCTACCAATAAAAAACGACGACGACGAAGACGGTGACAACGGAGAAGAAGAAGAAGAAGATGGAGAAGATGGAGAAGAAGAAGAAGAACACGTAGAAGAGGAAGCAAGGGATGAGTCCCTCTCGTGGGCGTAAAAGGGAAGTAGGACGCCCCCGGTCTTTTTGGCCTCGCGCGTGTATGTCACACACAGAGAGCTGAGAAATTTTAACGATCGCTCTCTCCTTTTCTTGCTCTTCGTCTTTGTCTCCTCTCGTGTCGCGCTTCTCTCTCTCTCTCTCTCTCTCTACCTGGATTGACCGGATATGTATGGGAGTGAAAGAGAGGGACGAATTCCGAAGG
>JAYJLV010000046.1:9787494-9839284 GCA_036873485.1 Torymus texanus
TCTCTCTCTCTCTCTCTCTCTCTACCTGGATTGACCGGATATGTATGGGAGTGAAAGAGAGGGACGAATTCCGAAGGCTGCCCTTCGACGACGAGTATGTACCAAGGGACAGCCAAGAGGAGAGAAAGAGGAGTCATCGCGAAGAGGAGAGATGGGAGGAAGATAGACGCGTTGGTTTATTCGGTGCTGAACAGAAGTTAGAAGCGGACAGTGTGGCAGCTGAAGTAGATACAATGATAGTGATGGTTATTAAAGGGAAAATATTGATGTCGGAGAAAAAGCCAATGGTAGAGTACGGTGTAATAGTAGGAAATGAAGTTCAATGATGTACTAGTATATATTGTACATGGATTCGTATCTACTGATATCGTTCAATTACAAAGCACTGAGTGATTAAATGGCAAAAACAAAGAAGTTTATTTTTGCTGTCTCCAGTATTAAGTTCATTTCTACGGTCAACACCGACTTTTCCATAATAGACGTTGACATAAATTAATTTTTCTCCTGAATAATTCAGTAGCGGTTGTCGAACCAGAAAGGCGTACACATTCGAACTAGATAAAGAAATTATGCCCACTTGGGCCAATACGTGGGGTCCTGGGAATCAGTCGAAATCGACGAAGAAGTAACGTTAATCGCACCTCTAACTCTCTTTCTCTCTCACTCACTTGTTGGCCCTGTTAGGTAGCTTAATTTGAATTGAGAAATTGATTACACGGTCGAGTGATGGAATGAAGATTGTTTGAGCTTGGGTTGTAACCTGTTCATGGATCTTTTATGTATGATCTTCTCAAGACGGTAACAGAGATGCCAGTGTAACATGGATGTACTAATTGTATTTAATTATTATGGTATTATCAGTAGTCCTTGTTACTTTACGCTCAATATTGAACCTTTGGATTTGGAAAAGTTCCTTAGGAAGAAGAATCAATTAACTGGTTGAGCTGAAAGAGGTAAAAAATAATTTTAAATTTTATATACATAAATGCTCGTGATTTCCGTATTAGCTATTACTAATTCAATGTGAGAAATAAATATTCAATTTTTACCATAGACTTTACATTTCTAAAATTAGCTTGAAATAATGTGGACGGGAATCGTTTATAATTATTATGTGAGATTATACGCGGTTTTTTTTATGTTTACATTTAAACGGTATTTTGTATGAGGTTCCGGAGATGTAATTAAAAAACTAATTCTATAAACGTTTGGAATCTACTCAAGAGCGCATTAACGACGCCATAAAATGTTAGAAAAGAAAGTAATACACTTTAAACGTGTCTACTTTATGAGATTTTTATGGACGCGAAGTAGCAACAAATATAAAAAAATATTTTACATTTCTATTCGAAAATATTATCTGCCTTCAAAAGAATTTATGTACTTGTATAAAATTAAACGCAAAGGTCTATGCTATCATTCAATAAATTTACAAACTCAAGCACGCCATCTAGTGGTTGAACTTGTTTTGATTTTAGAAATTAGTTCTGCTACCACATAAATTCAAAATCAATTTCCTAGGACTGCATACTATCGAAAAATCACATTAAACACTCAAATTTTACAATCAATACCAACAGAAGTGAAAACATTCTTCATAGTTTACACGAGTTTCCAAATTTTTTCGGAATTTCTTCTTTCCCTTATCACTGTTGCATTAGTGATACGAGAATATAAAAAATTTCACGTATATACAGTACGTAAACTAAAAACAGGAAGGGCCAGCATCCTCTTTGATAATTTTAAAAACGATTATTCTTTATCCAATTGCGTAAAGCATTACGCTTGTCACGCTTCACAATAATGTTGTTTTTATCGGTGTTAATTTTATTTCGTCGTTACGTCCGTGAAAGATAATTCAACTTTACCGTACAAGTCCATTAATCATCACAACACTGTGACGTTATTGAAAAATATTCGTAACGCACATTTATATATACTTTAAAGTGTTTCCTTTTAATTCATAGTTTCACGTACATTGGATATGTTTTACATCCACACAAAGGTTCCACCGATGTGACCATTGATCGATCAACTGAATTACTTTTTCCCCTGACTAATTAAACTAGGTATCCATTAACAAGTTATATATTTTAAAAATACGCATAACCAAATCGAACGATATCACTCACTGTACCATCACAGCACCAACAACCAATCGAAACAACCTAAAGCGTCGGCGGAGAGCTTTTTTTCGCGCAGTAGTAGTAGCAGCAGCAGCGGCGGCTGCCGACGCGCCGTCGTCGAACTGGTTTTCGGATAAAATCAACAGACGACTGAGACGAGAGCTCCCTTCACGCGCACTTGACTTTTACCAAACTACACGTATACAGCCAGAACCTATAATATATACACCATCAAGTTATTCTTCTACGACGATTATATCTACTTACCAGGCACAGTCGCGCGTTATCCAGCGTACGATAATACTACGTGCACACACTTCCCAGTCACTTTTACTGCCTCTCTCTCTCTCTCTCTCGCTCTCTCCCTGTATCAGCGTCACTCGCAGTATAATACCTCGACGGTACCGTAGCGTATTATATATCTTTGCAGCTTCCAGCAGCAGCAGTTCGACAACAAAAATGGACGCCAGGATGCCGGGTGCGGTGAGGGTAGCTGACGTACTTTTGTCGAAAAAATCCCCGGAAAAAAGAGCGAGCAACCGCTAGAGAGTAAAGCGAGTATATAAGCGAGCGAGTGAGCGAACCGTGCGACACGCGCGAGCTGTAGCAGCAGTAGCGGCAGTGCGCGGTGGTAGTCCAGTGGCGCTCTCTCTCTCTCTCTCTCGCTCTCTCTCGTTCTCTTCCAGCTAGACCGATGAGAAAGAGAAGGAGAGGTAGAGTAGTAGTAGCAGCGGAGGGATGTCAGGGGGTGGGGTCGTATCGGTGAGGCAACGGCGACGGGGGTGGCGTCGCGGCGCCTGCGCTGTTAGCGCCCCGGGAAGCTGTGCGCTATACACACATACACACGGGAGAATAGTCGGCGCCACCATTTTTTACCCAGAGTACAGGGATTTTCATCTCGCTCGGTCGCTCTCTTGTGTATGTATATACGTTGGGGTCGGTTATGATGCTGGGAAAGAGAAAGAGAGAGAGAGAATGAGAAGAGAGTCGAGAGAACGCGCGTCAGTCGTTCGTGCACGGGCGAACGAGATTTTTACACTGTTCGAGGGGTATTTTGCACGTTGAGAGGCCCTTCGACTCTTTGCTTTGCGAAAGGATTTTTTTTTTCAGTGGTATATGGGCTTTTTGGGATGTTGATAAGAGAGAGATAGAGGCTGCGTTTCGCTTGTGATGTAGTATTCCGTTTATGTGTACATGATTTTTGTATAACACACGGTTATTGCGACGAATGGTAAAGAAACATCTTTCGTTGTATGGGGTTTATTTTGTGAATAATAAATGCCACGAGTGTAGTATATACTTTTAGTAACAACATTCAAAGTACATGTATGTCTATACACTATCTGATTACTTTATAATTTCTTTTTGCCTGAACCACAGTAATAAATCACAAACAAAAATATTCCACCTCGATTCTTTAAATTACTCTTCTTACCTCTATCGACTTCAATCCAGACTAAAAGTAACTTCAAAATAAATTGATAACCCAAGCCCGTCGCCAACAAAACACAAACTGCACCACGTGAATTTGCAAACTCGCGCTAAAATTCCGTCCTCTCTCTCTCTCTCTCTCCCACTCTCCCAATCTTATCCCTCTCCTTTGCCACACGACAAAGCAAAAACAAGCGATGGTGCGTGCACTTCTCCTCCTCCCTCAGCGGCATTATCTCCAATAATAGATAAACGTCGTCGGAGCCCCTTAACGAGTAAATAAATGATACGTGTAATGGCGCGCAGAGAGTCGTCCGCGCGCGCGCGCATCGGAAATGATATAATGTAATTCCTTCGGTACACGCGATATACCGCGTTAGTGTATATACGGTCTATGTATATATGTATATGTGGGTATGCTGCAGCCTTGAGCACAAGCGCGCACTCACGTTAATCCGATCGCTGACTGTGTGTATGTGTGGGTGAGAGAGTGGAGTAAGTACATGTGAGGCAGTAAGCGCGCGGCTGAACGATTGTCTGAGAGCCGCGGGAGTTCCTTTCTTTCGATAATGTAAAGGTTGGTTTGGTGTTGAATGTGAGGGGGTTTTCGGTTTTGCAGGTGCTGTGATATGCGTGGAATTTTCAAGAGTGAGATCGGTGGAGTTCGTTGCTTGAAATGTTGAAGTTTAAAGGATGTTCGTGAACAAATTTTAAAAAAGGTCGTTTGTCTAACGCTGTAATTTCTAATGAGAATTACGACTCATAAAAATAAATAAAGTCGATCTGTTAAGATCTATAAAATCCCTTATCAAAATATCTTTAGTACCAGTCATCTTCCATAAATTACTATAAGAACGTTAAGTACTATACTGCAGAAGAATCTCTCTCAAACTCAAAATCTTCATTTACCTTTCGGCGAAATTACCAAACCTCACAATCCTCATTCCGCCGTATTCTACAGGTCAACAATTACACAGAAAAGTACCCCAACCTCACCACCCTGTATACAAAAATGAACTCAATCTCCCTCTATACCAAGCGCCCAGGCAATCCAGCCAACCGCAACCCTACCACCTCTCTATCTCTCTCTCTCTCTCTCTCTCTCTCTTCCCCTAAAAAAACCCATAACGCAACCACTCCATTCTCCCAGAACTGTATTCATATATATATTTACACACATACCACCCCCGTCGAATCCTAATCCCGTCCCCTCTTCGTCCTCTTCCCCCTTCCTCTCTTTCTCTTTCTCTATCTCCCATTGTGCACGTGTCGAAATCCGACGAGAGAACGCACGCCTGTATCTATACCTATACCTACACACAGCAGCGGTAGTAGTAGTAGTGGAGGGGGAGACTCGTCGTGCGACACTGCGAGTAAAAAGGATAGAAAGAGAGAGAGAGAGAGAGAGAGAGAGAGAGAGAGAGAGAGAACTGCTGTGGTATACACACTGCACATGCGCGATGAGGCGCGGCCTCGCCAACGCTCGATACTCGTGCGAGAAGAGCGGGAGAAGGAGGCCGACCAATGGAGGCGGACGTTACGGGCGGACGATTGGTTGTGCGCCGCCCGAGTGAGTGAGAGAAGAGAGAGAGAAATAAAGAGAGAGAGATGCGCAGTAGTAGTAGTAACAGCATCCCTTAGGCGAGAGGTGAGACGAAGGGTTCACGTGAGAGATTTCCACTTTCGTTTTTTTTTTTTTTGGGGAGGTTAGTGTAGGATGGTGTATGTATGGTGTTATGCCACGAAGAGGCAAGGTATTGGGTTGGATTAGGTATAAGGATGATGTAAGGGTGAGACGAGATGGGTGGATCTTTTGGTAGGGTTGAAGTGTAGGATAACGATGGGGTGGTTATGGGAAACGTATTGAGATATCTTATTTATTGAAGCGGATTATTTATCTGGAATAGAGCGTTATATCTTTTCGCTGTTCTATGGTTTAGAGAGATAAATTGGCTTCTTGTAAAGTATAGTTTCTATTTTATATATGACAAATTCGTTCGGAAAGATGGAGCGAATAACTTTTATGGTTTAATTTGGAATACTAATCGATTGATACTTATCGAAACTTTCCATTCCCACGGAAAAATAGTAGTATTGTGAAATTGCGTTTTATTAATCGTGGTCTACCTTTACTCTTATCCGTTTCTCATCTAACGTCTTTTCTACTTTTCGATCATTATTTTACACGAGAGAATTACTATTCTCACCGATACTAAGCAATAATAAATCCGTGTATATCTTTCATAAATAAAGTTGTTTCGAATATTCGGTTTGTATAATGAATGAAACAATTGCATTAGAAATTTTCGGTCTATGTACGGAGAAAATGGTTGGTTACGGTTATTAACTAATTGGTTAAGAATGTTTCAAATATTCTGCGTAGTAAGATAAACCAATAACAATAGTTTCAGTAGCCGATAATTGATTGTAAAAGAAATTTTTATTGGCCTATGTTACAATTTTGAATAGTCGAGAAATTTTCGATCAATTAGTCGTTAACCTTAACCATTCGTTATTTACCGGACACACAAAATTTGTTTTTCAATGTTGTAAAACCTCCAGAAATCCACAAATACACTAAGAAAATCCTATTAAATGACTACTTACCTTAAGAAACTAAGGAGTGCAACTAACCTTATGATAAAAATAATTCAAGCCCAGCCAAAAATCTTGCGTATTACATCCAATTATCAAACTCTCCCAACTCTCACTAAATCCATATACGAACTAAAATAAATCGTTAAAATAAACCTTGGACATTTTAACTCCCGCCAAGGATTTTCGATCCACCTACATAACTCTCTCACTCTTCTTCGCTACTACAGCACACTACTACTATTACTACCTCGGCTTGCACTTGCGCTTGCAGTACTCCTTCGCTCCACGAAATGAAGAGATTCGCGCTCGAGAGGGCGGAAGAGGAACCCGGCCCCGACACTCCACCAACGTTCTATCTCTCTCTCTCTCTCTCTCTCTCTCTCTCTCTCTCTCTCTCTCTCTCTCTTTCTCTCTTCTTCACACAGATACATAGACAGAACACCGAGGGCGTAGCGGTACCCTATTATACGCTCGCACGGGCTCACGCACGCACCGCCACGCGCAGTGTAAAGATATATATATATATATATTTCAGCGCGTGTTCCACTCTCGCGCTCTCGCAAGCATTATGCAAAGATTGCTGCTGCTGCTGCTGCTACATGCGGCGCGCAACGACAGAGTTATCTCACTCTCACTGCGAGAGACGAGTATAGTGGAGAGAAGAGAGTTTTAAATGGGAGCGAAGATCTAACGGTTAATTTCCGCGTGGTGTTATCGCGCCAGGAGAGCGCTGCGGGAGGTACTGCTAGCAGGATGCGCACGAGAGAGAGAAAGAGAGAGAGGTGAGTGCGAATTTCAGATGAGGACGAGCGCGGCTGTACGCGAGCGCGTGTCAAGGCTGTACGGGTGAGTGGAGAGATAGTGAGCTATCGTGGCAGGCGAGAATTGTTTGGATTGAATATGTAGGATTGAATATGTAGGATTGTAGTAGTGGTGGTGTGGGTGGAAATAGGAATATGGGTAGAAAAGTATGTAGTGAGGTGGGAGGTGGAGTAGTATAGACTAGAGATTTTTGGGATTTGTAAGAATTTTAGGAGGTTGGATGGAAAATCTCGTGATTTTGGTGAAATGCAAAATTTTAGTAGAATTTATTCAATATTTGAATTCTTAACATATTTTTAGAAAAAAAATTGGTATATAGGAAAAAGCAATTTAAATAGCTAAAGTCGAAGTACTTTCTGAAATAATTGTAATTCATACTGATTCATAAAGCAATATAGAAAAACGTGGAAATTAAAAAAATTACCAGAATTTATAAGAATTTTATAAGAAATACGTTTGTTTTCTAAGTAAACTTTTTAGAATATTTAATATTTTTAGGGTGTTTACAGTCTATTACTACTTTACAAAATAATATCGCTACGTTTTTAAAAATTATTCTCGGTATGTGAAACTACTTATTTCTATCATACTTCTGCGATTTATTATCTTAAATCTTTATTAATATGAAATAAGGTTCATCATACGACAGATTTCAAAAAATTTCAAACCTTTCTTTTATTGTTACTATTTTAATTTCACCTAATAACTGTTGATTTATCAGTATACAAATTTAATACATCGTTTTCATATTTCAGCGATTCTAACTTCTCGGAGTGAAGAATGGAAATCTGCATTTGGATTGTGGCACTTGGCTTGTTAACTGTGAAGCTTATTAAATTCAACAAAGCGTGAAGGGAAGATCCGATCTCGCGCCTACGAAGATTTCATCGCTTCTGTATGATTTAAGGCATAACAAATGGTAATTCAATTTAAGCAGTAATTAACTCATTGAACGTATGATAAACAATATTAAAAGGAAATGAAGTTTTAAAAGTTAATTTTCGTGCTGCAGCAGCCGACCAAAATAAGTATTTATTTGTGCGTACTCGGGCGTAAAGTTCATACTGACGTGCTAAATGTATGATTACTTCCGACAATTTCATATTAATTTCATTGATGATAGTATTGCACTTTAAAGATATTTCAACAAGTCAAATAAATATACATATTTATTTTCATATATACCTTTTTCACTTGTAAATTTACATGTCAACATAAAAATCCATATCTTCACAGATTGTTATTCGATAACCCGTAAACAATTTAATGCTATAATAACAATACTACAATATTAAATAAATCTCATTTTACGATTAAAAATCTTTTTCACTCAACCATCGTTACGAAAAAAAATTCCCTCACACCCAATCTTCCCAATACTCATCCTCTCCACCTGCGTCGAGAAAACCACTCGACTGCTCGCGCACACGCCAAAAAAGAAAAACCCACGAGAAAATCAAATCTCGAGTCTCTCTCTCTCTCTCTTGGCTCTCCGGCGTATGTATACCTCCTATTCCAGGCACGTACGCGAATAATCCGATCGCGCGATCGATCTGACGGCTCGCTTGCGATTTTCCTCTCTCTCTCTCTCTCTCTTGGTGCTTTCTACACTGCATGTCTTGCGTTCAGTGGAGGCTCGTTTATCCACGTCAGTGCGCGTGCGGCGCAGCTCGCTCTAAAATCGTCCTATCGGCTTTCCATATTTCCTTCGAGTGCACAGGGGCTATCCCTTTTCGTCTCTTTCTGTTGGTCGGTTGCTTGGTATGCGAAGTAATTAGGGAAAATTTATGCCGATTTTCGGGATTGATAGCTGCTGGCTTGGTTATCGGTGGTTGTGTTGTTTTTTGTTTCTTGGTTAGTTGTGAGTTGGGAGTGGTGATGGGGTAAGGGATGGGCGTGCGTAACGAATTGTGAGGAGGTAATCAGTTATGAGGCAGTTAATGGTGATTAGGGTTTGTAAATCATAGTTATTGAGTCATTAGATTTTAATAATGTACGGGAGAATTGATAATCTTATATTTATTAGAGTTTTCTACATGTGTAGACGTTTTGATACCTTTAAATAAACTTTATCAAACTAGAAAGTAACTTAATATTCAACCGATAGTAATGGAGAACTATTAAGAATGTAATAAACATCATAATAATTGATTAAATCCAAGTATAACATAAAGCTTTCATTATATGTAATCTTTTATAAATAATAGCTATGAAAGGTATTTTTAATCTACAACATAACGTTAAAATGATACAATTGAATTATATATTGTATAGCCAAGTATGTAACAATGCAATAATCGCAAACGTTTTTATGAAAGCGTTTTAATAATACACAACAAAGAAAGATAATTAATCATAAAAATAATAAAGTAAAATCCTCAAGAAATAACTCATTTTATAAACTTTTGAATAGATAAACACCTAGTTATACATCAAGACAAGCAAAAAAATAAAAAATTTCAGATTTATGCATTTCCACGCGTTAAAATTTTATTCTCTCCTATACAGATAGTGAAACTATTTTATTCAAATCCACCATAAATAACAGCAACTTGAGAGAGACTTTCTTTAACCCGTAACACACGCGCATTCTAAGTACCCATAGCTCGCAACCCATAAAATTAAATTCAAACAAACCGCTCTCTGTATACTGCGCACTCACGCACGCGCAAAAACTATATACCTTCTCTCTATCTCTCTTTCTCTCTCTCTCTCTATACATATATACCTCGTCCGTTACGCCGTCAAATTGCCCTGATTGCTACCGGCAATTGAGCGAATAATTCCGATTCTAAATTCGCCTATCGCGATGCGCATACGCATGCGTATATATATCCAACACGCATGTACGCAGCGTTTTCCTGGTTCCCACAGGACTTGAGCGCGAACAATGCACCTTAACGCTAAAGAGATTTGTTTCTACGAGTCGCTTCCGGCTCTCGGTAACGGCTCCCGCGCGGATTCTTTCTCGCGCGCAAGCGCAGGATTTACCTCTACCGGGGCGTTTTCTCTCTCTTTCTCTCTCTCTCTCTCTCTCTCTACGCGTGTGCTAAAGTAAGCGGCAGCGGCTGTGATATGTGGGATTTCGCTGGTTAGGAGGAAGGGGGAGGTTGAGTGAGTGGTAAGTGGATAACGGCCAGGCGAAGCGCGATGCGAAGTTTGGAAGTTGATTACGGGGATGTGATGGTAAAGGCTCGTTTGGGATTCGCCTGGATAAGGAAAGCGGATGGGAATTGGATGGTGTAGCTTGCGGTTATTCTTTTGGAAAGATAGGGAATGGAGTGTGATTGTAAAAGTGTACGAAGACGAGGGTGGCTTGAACGTAGTAAGGGTTTTTTTAAAAGCGCATTGAATTTTGAGAGTTAATATTGTTTATTATTGCATAATATTGTGATATGGTAACTATAGAAATGAAACTTTATTATTTTTCTCTTTTTACTAGTACAGATATATACGGTAATAATTATACTGGCTTGTTGTACTTTCATTATCTTTTCATATAATATTTGTATAGCATATTCTTTGTCTTTACTGTGTTTCATTTTGTTACAGTATTGATTTCATTTACAATTTCTGTATTTTATTAAAACTTAAGCCTTTTTATACTTAAATATTATCATTCATCGCTATACATTTCTTCAACGGTGCTAAATCGAAACTGTTTCAAAGATGAATGTAATGAAATTAAGAAATCTCATGTAGGATGGCTCTTAAATCTTGATAGTTATATATAAAAAATGTATGTCATGTTGATGCTTTGAAAGAAGGATTTTATATCGATAAAGAAATATAGTTCAGGAAGGGAAGAAGACACATTGTTTTTCATTTCAGTGAATTTTTCTCGCAAGTGAAACTTGTATCATGATGAATCACACGGTTTAATTCACACGAGGAGTGAATGCGGCGCGGTGCATGTTAAGAGGATCAAGAGTCTCATCAGCGTGTAAGGAAAGTTGTTGATAAAACGGTAAATTGTCACTTTCTTTTAAAACAGAGGATGAAAATACTTTCAAAATTTATTATTTATTTATGAATTAATATATATACGCGCTGTTTATCTTAATAATAAAATACAAACTCAAAATATTGATGTGACGGTCTATTCGCTTTGCTCTTACATATTATTCAAAAACATTTAGAAAGGATTGAAATTTCTGTTTATGTTTTCAATTGTAGGAAATTTGTAGTTATAAAATCCTTTACAAATTTCTGTCAAATAAATTACCGACACTAATATAAATTGTCTGATTTTATGTAATGAAAACAAACGTTTTTTGTGAGATATAAATAACTATTTAACAATCACTGATAAGAATTTTTACATCGGTCTTACAGTCTTATACATTAATATTAAGTAATTTAATGTATAAGACTGTAAGACCGATGTAAAAATTCTTATCAGTGAATGGTAAATTGCAGTCGACGTAAGTAATATTTGTAACTATTTAACAACACAATGGATACTTTTTTATACTACTTAACTATAACTCCGTAAACTTGTAACTATAGAAGTTTTTCAACTACAACATATTAAAAAACACTACGGTCCATATTAACACTATAAACTACAAGCTACCACGAGTCTAAACTCATCTATCAGCTACCACCTTTCCATCAAAACCAGCTCAACCATACTCTATACAAAAGTATATTCCTCCTCCTCAGCCAGACTCAACTCGAAATTCAAACGTACAACCCGATAGAAAACCAAATTCGCGCGCGTCGAGAACTACATCCCAACACATACACATAACCACTACTAGCACGCATAGGAGGCCGTTAGCTCGGCACAGGGATATATAATATCCCCGTTCCGCGGCGAGCACGTCGCTCGCGCGAGCTTATCTGATGCGCGTGTATCTGCGCGTGCGCGCACACGAGCTGCTTCCGGTCCGCGTATGTGTATGTGTACGCAACCGAGTGAGCGTCTCTTACTCGCGATTATCGCTCTTATACGTCTCTGTGGGTTGGTTGCGCGCGCTCGCTTCTCTTGGATCGCGGAAAAATACATGTCTCCGCGTCGTCTTTGATTTCCGTCGGCTGATGAGTTGCGTCGTGGTTAAGGAGGGGAGGAATGAGGTGGGGTGGGAAAATTGTGGGTGCGATGGGAGATGCGTAGACGTTGCGGGATATGGCGTGGTTTGATTTTTTTTTTTTTTAAGGGATTTTTAGTAATTTTATAAGATAAAGGATGGTTTTTAAAGATATAGTTAAAGCTCCTTGTTTTATTTTTAGATATAGTAAGGTGATTATGATAAATTTGAGATCAAATGGAAACAAAATTATCAGGTAATCATGTAATCTCAGGGTGGTGGTTTCGCATTTTGCAAATTCGACATTTCTAAAGAAAAATTTAGCGGTAATTTTAATTTTTTAATTTGACCGTTCGAGGTAATTTAAAAAAAATTCTTACCATACTAATTTTATCATTTAAGATATTATCAGATACTCTTTTTCTAGACAAATAAAATATTCATTATGGATTTCTCTCAGTATATCATAGTGCAACTATACAAAATATCACAATGAGCCATTGCCAACAGCCAAAAACTTCGTTATCTTAAAAATAAGTAAAATCAAATTTTGTTTATTTTACACACATCAAACGATTCAACCTCAACACACCAAAGACACTCACTCTTCCACCATCCAACTACAACAGCACAACTCACACGCATCAAAGAACCGCGCCCATTCAAAACATCACATACGAGTACTGTTTTTTTCGCTTCGTCGTTCTACACGCGCGGCTTAGTTTTGATGTCAGAGAGAAAAACGCGCATACTGGAGAGGAAAAGCTATCGGGCGGTTGGAATCACAAAAGAAGCCGCGTGTACGCAGCTCCTCATGAAGAAGAAGTAAGCAGCGATCAGACTCGTGCATCGGCGGCGTACAGGGCTGGAAAATCTACGTATTTATTCAGACGCGACTTTTTTTTATAGATGTATAAAGAGAAGAGGGGCGCGTTTTGTGAGTACGCGTGAGGCGGTGTTGTATGATGTGTGATTTAGAAATTAGGTGTAGTGTATTGAGGTGGTACGTGTCATTTGGATAGAGAGTGTTGACATGGAAATTATGGAGATAAATACAGGATTTTTAAATAAATGGAGAAGCTTTTGATAGGGTATTATCAGAGGATATGTTGGAGATGAAAAAAGGTATCTTGTATGTATATATATGTCTTATAAGTAGAACGAGTCAGGTAAGGTAATAGGCATTAATATTGATATAAAATTTTTCTACTGCAGCTCGAGCTTCTATCTTCACTTTTTTTTGTTCGACGTTTTACAACTTTAGAAAGTTATGTGTAAAACGTGTATACTTTATCTTTACGAGTTCGTTATGGAAGCGAAATGTTTCTATAAAACATTTTCCTCCGATTTAAAAAAAAAAGTTGAATAAGTAGAAGATATCCTTAAAATAAAAAAAAAAAAAAATAAACAAATAAAGAAAACTTTAATTTTTTTTAATAAACACTGTACAGTTACTTTATTCCGATCATTGGTATACTTTTGCACTACTACTACATCGACAAAAATACTTTTTGAAAATTGTTTATTATACATAAAGAAAATTGTTTATTATAAAATGAAAGAGCAACAACAATATTGAAGACTGATAATGTTTGCAGTTTACATTCAGATGGCTAAGAATATGATTTTTTGGCAAAAAAACAATATTTATTAAATATGTTATTAAAGATTTATGTAAGTATTCAGTTTTACCTTGTAAAAGAATTTTCAGGGTAAAACCGGATACTTTTATGGTGCTTTCTATGAAGAATTTTAAACTGTATTTGATATTCTAAAGCAAATATAAAATGTTGTTTAGTAAGGATATATTTTATGAATAATTATAGATTATAGTTTTTATCATGTAATATTCAATAAAACATTTTTTCTCCTATGTAATTGTAGAATAATAATTTGTACCAAACACAAATTACTTTTATATATATTGTACAAGAACAGTGCACTAAATGTCTATTATTATTTTACTTTATAGCATTATATTAAAATGAAAGAGAAAATAATGTATCTCAGTTTATCCAAAACTAAAGTATTTGGTTTTACTTTCATGTTTGATAAAAGTAATCCTTAATTTTTTCAGTTACGAGTAAAAGCACAATTGAAAAACCATATTACATCTACCTATTTGTTAACATATTAATAATAACATAACAATTCACTTGTAGTCAAATTATATCTTACTATACGACTTTTCTGATGAAAATATAGTAACCAAGAAATTGAGAAATTGAATATTGCCCCAGTCTCATTTATACATTTTTCCCACAACCACTTTTACCCTCATCCAGCTTCTCTTTCTCTGCACTCCCAGAACCACAATCCCAATACCCCTTCTCGCGTCACTTTTTAATCGCCTTATCGACTTGCTACTCTTCTCTCTGTTTCTCTCTCTCTCTCTCTTTCTCTTTCTTCACTATTGCGAACTTCGACGACGGCCGTCCTCTGCATCGCGTCCCTTGTTCCCCAACTTTTTCTCCTTCTCTCTCCCTCAGTCCCAGAGCTGCACGCCGGAACCAGTTTCGTATCCCTCCAGACTCACCTTTTCTCTCTCTCTCTCCCTCTCTCTCTCTCTCTCTCTCTCTCTTTCTTTCCGAAGGTGCGCGTACGAGGCGCGACTTCCGATGGTCGTCGTCGTCGTCGTGGTCGTCAAGAGAGCATATAACCTTATCCGCACGTGCGCGTGCCGGCGCACGCACTAATTAATGTTAAAGATGACTAATTGATCTGTTATTCGAGCTGCGTCGCTCGCTCGCGCTTCTCTTTTTTTCTCGCCCGCGTATAGCCGTACGTGCGTATATATATACATTGCCGCAGGCGAGTTTTTAGGTCAATGCTGGGCCCCGTGCGACTGATGGATATACGGCAATTAATCAGAACGACGTATCAGTGGTGCGCGCGGTGCATGTGCGTGTGTATATATATATAAGTATACGCCACGGGAGACCGAAGAGAGAGAGAGAGAGAGAGAGAGGGAGAGGAAAATTCGGTCGTTCCCATGAGCGCGTGCGTGTGCATGAGGCTTGCCTTGGCAGAAATTCGACGCGCGGTGATATGAGTGTGCATGTGCAAGAGTTTGGTATGTGGAGCGGTATAGACGAGGAGAGGTTTTGCTGAGATGTGAATTCTAAGCCGCAAGCGCAGGCGTGTTTGATTGGTAACAGGAGGTAGAAAGAAGAAAAAAAAAAGTTGCGGTTGAGATTGTTTGATGGTTGGTTGGTCTTTCGACACTTGTCGTACATTTCGAACGACTAATCGGGTATTGAAAAATGTAATTTATCATTTTCTTTCAGATGAATTTCAGAAATAATGTAGATATTTTTATTAGAGGTTTAGCAAAAGATTAAGGGGCTTTCCTAGCCTATCTAGAATTACATAATTATCTATATTCTCGTAATTTTCATTGTATTTATTTACTTTATGATTTTCATTGATTACTTTGTTATCTTGCGTTCTTTGTTTCAATAAAACACCAATAAAATGACTGTGATAATTTAAAAAATTTTAAACTGAATTGTAATTGGCTCTGATATTCCCTTAAAGTAGTATTTTATAATTAATGAGTTGATGATAGATAAATCAATATTTTAAGTTGAAATTACTGACTGAGAACTATATTCTAGAACAGAAGCTATCTACATTTTATACACATTAGATAAAATTTCCTTTGTGACAGACAACGCACCAGAAGCAATAAGAAGTATATATTTTCAAATGACTGTAATTCATTTTACAGCGTACTACTGTTTTCCGATGTTATATTGCCATTGCAAATGACTTGCAAACCCACTGGCAACGAACTTTCCAGTGACACTAGCGATTATTATGAATAAATCAAACTTTCATGAATAATCAAGAACCTAATGAATACCTAGTAGCAGTCACCGCTTATGACTTTAGTACTATATATATATATATATATATATATATATACACCACAGTAATAAAGGACATCCCTCCGTTCACCGCTAACCAGACTTTTCGAAATATTCCAAAGGCATGAGCACTTAAAGACGCAAGCCTTTGCAAAAAAAAAAGAAAAGAGGAAGACAAGGCAACGAAGCGAGACAACGGCAAGTCAAGGAAGATGAAGAAGAGGCTGGTAGCAAAGAAAGAAACAAAGGGTGAAATTGAAAGAGTGAGAGGCGAGAGAGAGAGAGAGAGAGAGAGTAGCGTTTAGGGGGTGACGCGTCGACGCGTGAATCGAAAAGGTCGTTACGCTCAGCTCCATTAATTCAGCCGGGTAATTTACGTATTTGTTCTGCGCTTCGTAAATCTCTGCCTCGGCACACGCTTGCGAGAGAGAGAAAGAGAGAGAGAGAGAGTGAGACAGACATAGAGAGCGAGGCGCCGGCTCTCTCTTTCTCTCTCGCTTGCTCTCCTCACCGGCGGGCAAAACCAATATGGTTAGGAATGCACGCGAGGAACCTATACACATACACACACACACATGTGCTCGCGAGAGCGCCATATATTAATAGTTTATTTACCAGGGAGACCCATACGTCACTCGTACCTCTCGCTTCCTCCCCCCACACGAGAGAGAGAGAGTGCACATACGAGGCTAGGCTGCATTATGCGAGGGAGTCTGTGTGTACGTGTATGTGTACGTGTGTTATATGCAAAATGGATGGGTCCGCTGAAATCTATTGGCTTTTGAAAGCCAATTTTACATTCAATTTTCGTGGCGCGGAGTTTTATGGGCATTGACGTGGTAAGAGTGAGGGTGGGTATATATATACGTAGGGAGAGGGAAAAAAGAGAGAGAGAGAGAGAGTGACCTCTGCGAAAGGAGATTGAACTTTTGCTGGTGAAGCTTGGGGATTCATGGGTGAACGGATGTGTGGGATTGAATTTTGAGAGGTTTCGAGGTATATCGAGATTGAATTTTTTTTTTCGAAACTTCAGCATTCAAAATGTATTAAATAATATAAATATAGTTGCATGGTTTAAAAAAATTTTTAAAATGTATTAAATGAGAACTGAAAATTATCAGTTTTTATAATTCAATTTTTTGAATTTAGAAAATAATTACAAAGAATGAATAAAATTGAGTAACTTGCATCATTTCTAGTTTTTTGCAAAATCAATTGTCCCGATACATTTTACTATAAAATCCATTGCAAAGCAGAATTAGCATAAGATCAATGCAAAGTAGGTTTAGAAATTTTGCTTCACATCATTTTCTTCAAGTGTATATATATACACCCCCTAAACAAACGAAACAATCGTTTCTCACTCCCAACCGCTTCCCAAATTCATCAACCACACTTTACAGACCATAAATAATGCCTCTATATTCTATGCATAATGCTCTTTCTCTCCTCATACACAGCTCATATACACAAATCCACACATACCTGCTTACACCCCCACGACACACCTTGAAACAACAAATCCAGGTACATATATACAGGTACATATATATACACACAGAAAACGCGAAGCGAAGAAACAAGAAGACGACGAGGCTGAACAAAATGTAATATTCTATCTCGCGAAATCCGTGGCCTGCGGCTCTCTCTCTTTCTCTCTCTCTCTCTCTCTTTCTCTCCTAGAGCTCTCGAGTTGTCAACGGGCAATATTGATGGCAGGATGTTGCAGAGAGGCGCCCGCAGTAAACGTCCGAGTCGAGCTGGCCAATGAGCGCCAATCAGAATCGAGCGAGCTTTTTTGTACCGGTGAAATATTATATGAGAGAGAGGGAAGGGGGCGAGAGAGGGAAGAGTGAGGCGCAAGCAAATTACTTTTTGACGAAACCTACCTTTCGGGTGATTTAGCGGTTTGATATTTTTCTATTGTCCACCAACTGAGAGAGACGCGCGAAATTTATTGGACGAAGGTTATGTTGTGAGCCTATGGTGTTTGTTATAGTTTCGCTGTGTGGATTTGTTTGCCATTAGATTCTTTCTAAGAGTGAAAGATATATGGTGCTAGGTATAACGTAAAGGTCTAAGGTGTATGGCAAAATTTCATTCTCGTTATTTTCTGTCTTGGTATTGGGTTGATGGTGTGAGTAATTACTGAACTAACGGAGTAGTGTTAAAAGGTCAAGTTTTTTTTTCCTAAGCAATATCGAACGTTTACTAATGTTAAAGTGCTCGATTTAATTTGAATTCTAGCATTTTAACAGTACTTTGGTTATAAAAATTGTACAATAAATACAATATCTCATATGTAACGGCAAGTACGAACCTTGTTTTATACCTTTTTCAGAAATTTTTTTCACTTTCATCCTAAAATTATCACGCGATTCACAAAACTAGAGCAAAAACGGAGAGAACCGTCGGAGGAAGCGAAAAAATTAGGATATCCTCTCTTACAAAACACGACTACCTGCTCTCGACACCGTACGTACAACACACACTCTCCTCTAATGGTAGCAATTCCTTCTTCCTCTTCTCCCGCAAAAAAAACGCAAACTATAACCAAACTGTCTCCTCGCGTGTACAAACACGCGCACGCGCTTATATATACCTTTAATCACTTCCCAATCTCCTCATTTCTCTCTTCCTGGCAACGAAAGCAAAAAAAAAGAGAGTAGAAGAAGAAGAAGCGGCATCTTGCGGGACCGCACAGACCGAAATCCGCTGGTACTTCGAGGAAATTCGTGCGCACGCGTGCGGAAGTAGGGGAAAAGTCGAAAGGTGCCGCCGCCACCGATCCCGATTACAGTGCTACTCTCCCCGCGAGCGAGTGAGTTGCGTGCACGCGTGTATCTCTCTAATTACTTCCTCTCCGTGTGTGAGAGTGAGAGAGAAGGAGTAATGTAATAACGGGTATGTGTGCCCTTGCGCGCGAGAGATTAGATAGGAGAAGACGTGTAGGACAGTGGTGGAGTGCGAATTGGGAGATTGGTGAGGTGGTATCGGGAAAATGATAGATGGATGGGGTTTGGAGGCCGTTTTAATTTTGATAGGTTTCGTGGGTCTCTATATGTGTATACGTAGAAGCATGATTACGAAAGTATATAGATGGTATGGGTGTATTTATTGTCATAGATATAGCTCCACTTTATTCTTTGATATATAAGAATCAAGAGGAAATTGATTGCGATTTTTTAACTCTGTATTTTCTATCTATAAATTTTGATTTATATTGGGCTGAATGAAAGTAAAGTGATAAGCATAGCTGTATAAGCATATAAAATAGGCTTGGGTAAGCTTAATAAAAAAAAAAAAAAAGTGATAAGATTATACATATAAGACATATTTATTAAAATTTTATGAAAGTACGATTTTCAATCTGATCTTCTTTTTTACTTTTGCAGTTTTCTGTGAAATAAGATGAATCTTAATTAATTTCTTACTGTTTCGTTATACTGGAGACAATATTATATAGAGATACGCCATGTAAATAGTCTATCGATAGCTTCAGCATCTATATATATATCACTATCCATACATTTTAAGTAATTGTACTATAATTTCATTGCGTGAACATCGAATTTCCAAATAAATACAAAACTACAAAACTTTACACCATGCAAAACATCCACAAGACCTTATTTCTACTTATACATATCTTATCTAGAGTATCTAAACTATATATACCGCCGAAAAAAGACCTGCAAAACCCAAACTGCCATCCACCACCTATTATCAAAAACTCTCGTGGCTACATCATCGCATGACATTTGCATTCCCGAACGCAGCCACATAGACGCAATCGCGCTACTCCATCCCGTTGCGCGAGATTCCACTGTCCCCCCCTTTCTCTCTTCCTACAATAAAATACGCATCCGTGTATATATATACACGTCGCCGTTTCATTTCTCGTTTACTCATTTTTCTTTTATTTATTTTTTTTTCTCTTTCCTCCCAAAGCGTTTCTTTTTCTCAGGCTTCCTATACATATATATATATATATATATATACATACATACGACGCGACGCGACGATGTGTACGATCGTATTTTACTATTTATCACCGAGCGCGCGCATAGTCCCGTACGGTAAGTGACAGACGCGGGCTACCGCAGCAGCAGCAGCAGCAGCCGTGAGAGACGATCGGACTCTGAAGAATTCGCCCGGTAATAGTCGATGAGTCGTCCGGTTATTAAATACCGGCGCGAGTGAGCGAGCTGTTGGCTCCTCATCTCATATCTCTCGCCGATTTATCTCGTTTTATTCTCCCTCTCTCTCTCTCTCTCTCGCTCTCTTTCCGTTCGTTTCTTCATGTCCTCGCTTCTTTTTTTTTTTTTTGGAGGCAGGAAAGAATCGAATACACGTTGAGATATTAATATAAAAAGTGTATATACAAATACATAGAAGAGCGCGAAGCCGCGAGGAAGTTGAAACAAGGTGAATTTATATTTGTGACTGATTTATAGGTATAATTAAGAGATAGAAATTTTTCTGCACACGCGTGTGTGTGTGCGTCTGCGAGAGGTGAAATATTGCACTCTAAAAATCTGCGACTGACCCGATTTCCTGTCGGCATTTTATATTGTGGCTGAAATCGATAAAACTTTATGTTAGTCGCTAGTTTAAACGATTCTACATCTACTAGCAGTCGCAGCTTTGGTCTGTGTCGCGACGCTTTGATTGTTCTCAGGGAAGATCGACGTTAATGTTTCTGGTAGACCATTAAGAAGCTTGTAAAACAATATGCAGATTTATATTTATTTTTTTTTTGTGGTACGATTTCGGAAGACAGCATAATTGATTTGGCCATACGCGTATTTTATATTCTTGAAAAAGTTTATTTCCACTCATTCTTGTATATAAATATATAAAACATTAAAATAATCTCTGAAATTTCTAAAAATGTATATGCTAATATTCATAGGACAAGATCGGTATCGATATTTAAATATATACGTATCCATTAACAAAAAATACTAACGTGTATGTAATTTATAAATTCTCAAATTTTATTAATGATTTTATATGACCTAACTTAATCAAAGGATAAAGAAGTCGTTTTCCTAATTATTTCGAAATATTAATAATGTCAATTATTTAGGATTAATATAAAAATTGATTTTTAATTTATATATTTTAAGTTTGAACCAGGAATTTTATTGAAATTTTAAAATAAACTTCTACAATATAAATTTAAAAATAAATATTACCTTTGAACACGATTACATTTAATTTTTACCAAAAATTTCAAAAATTAGAATTATTTTCATACCAAAAAATTTTCATACAATTAATTCATTTAATTTCATAATTGTTCAACTAAAAATCTCAACGATTTTCCCTCCAAAAAAAAAAAAAAAAAAAAATGATCCGCTCACCGACCGCCATTCACCAAACTTTACGATAATATCCTGTTTGAAAAGTATAAATCCACATTATTCCATGCACCAGACCTCCAACCAGTTTCCAGCATCAACTGAGCTCTCTTGCATCGTAAATAACGCCAAAAGATCCCCCAAGATCTCCCGAATCTCAGCCTCCCTTCATCCTCGAAGATGAAATTAGATAAGGTGAAATTCGGCGTGTCGTCGTCGTCGGCGGCAGCGGTGATCACAAAACGAAAAACCAATAGCACAGAAGCATATTATCCCGAGACGAGAGAATCTCGCGACGATTAAATGCCCGAAGCGGTCGGGTATTTTTTAATGTCACCTCGCAGCGCGCAGATACATTAAAAGGTAGTTTAGAGATGACTGGACGGGACTACTGCAGTCGTATGCGTGTGTATATATATATATATATATATATGTATATATATATATGTATGCACCGAAGCGCGTGCCTTCGTCGTGCCGACGACATTATATTCCACGCTGACAGATTTTTTCTCTCTTTCCTCTCTTTCTCTCTCTTTCACGAGATGCTAGTCATCATCGAGACAGAATGAGAAGCTCGAGGCCACGCGCTGTACAGCTTTGAAGGTTCAGGCTCGCACGGGATACTCTCGATGAAAGATGAAAATCGAGGGTAATTCAATGTGCCGCCGGGGCTTTGCTTCGGTATATAGTGTGTGTATATATATATATATGTGTACGGTGTTCGGGTCTCGAAGAGCGTAATTCTTCGAGATGTAAGAATGCGCTGGCGAATGGTAATGTCGGTGAGTGAGTTATCATTTCGTTTAATGTTTTCGTGGAAATGAGGTGCTTTTAAGATTCGTGGTTTACACATAATTATGAATACATATGTATTTAGTTTAATAATAAGGTAGAACGTTATGGTTGGACCGTGTACTAATTATATTGAATTAGTTTACATTAAATTATAAATATTAAAAATAATTTTGTTGTTGTAAGTAATTTTATTATAAAAATTAATTTAGAGAGACAATTACGATAGCAAAGTAACTAAACTAACTTGGTCAATGAAAATTTTTGCAGTCTAGGTATACGATGAATTAGTTCTTCAATGCTAAATTTACTTCAAACAAGTAGTTTTTCTAAAATACTGAAACTAAACGTAAAAGTTGATGTCTTAATAAATATCTTCAATATATTATATCTATGGTATAAAAATGAAGAAGTGAGAAGACACTCACTGGTGCAAATAAGTAAAAAAATCGACTAATACTTTAGTCATGATATTATAATAATATATTTATGGTGAAAATTGTCAGAAATTATGGCAATAATTTTGGTATTTCGAGTCTGTCCCAGTTTTACAATGAGACATGGTATTATTTGCTATGTAACATTTTTCTCCATGTAGTAGATAACTTAACTTATTCAAATTTAAAGAGTACATATAAACATTAATCGATTTCTTTAAAATTTTATTGTAAATAAGTAGACTATAAGTTGATAGAGGCCAGTCATTGAAATATCTATTGTCTAAACTGAATTTTGTTCTTCATATATTCTAGTTATTTCTTGTAGCGTTATGCGAGATGTCAATTTTTCACTTTTTTTTTTTAATAAAACGACAATAAGTTTATGTTTCTCATAAAATGAATTAATTTTAATATCTTTCAAGGTCTAAACATACATAAAATAAACCTAAAATATAAATATAAAAATCGCTAAAAAGTTTCTCGACATCAACCTTATTAATACACATTGATTTAAAGTATCGCAGCCAAAAAGTGACCAAATCGAATCGCAAACCAAACACTCACCACTCGGCCAAAACGCAAGACAAAAGCAACATTGATAGCCCCCCTCTGAAAAGTCAATAATACCCAAACAGATCGACACAATCAAAACGGTTAATAGAATCCCGATAAAATCTTCGAAATCAAAGCGTATCGACGCAACCAGTCGGATAAGACTCGAAAGAAAAGGGGTACGACGAGCAACAAAAAGAAGAGCAACCGGCACCGAGGGAGAGAGTGACGTTACTTTCCTCTCTCTCTCTCTCTCTCTCTCTCTCTCTCTCTCTCTCTCTCTCTTACTCTCCGCGCAAGCGAATCGTCCGAAAATCATATCCCCGGGGCGTTCTGACCTCTCGTGCGCGTACGAGCTCAAAGGCGCCGCCGCCGATTTTGTGCCGGCGGGTGAGCAAAAGAGAGAGAGAGCAATCTTTCTCTTTCTTTTCGATTGGGTTTCTCCAGAGCCGGATGATCATCCTCGCGAGAGTCATGCTCCCGAAGAAGGAGCGAGTGAGGAAGCACGCGCGGTCGACTACTTCACGTGTGTGTGTGTACGATGGATGGATGGATCGAGAAAGTAGCCGGGGACGTCTGGTAACAATCGCAAATGGAATTTTATTGTGTGTTGCCTGTGTGTATAGGGACTTTATTGTACGCGCAATTAGAAGCTTATTGGTTCAGTGAAAGCTGAAAGAGTTGAATTGCTATTTTAACTGAAGCAATTTATCTCTAAAGAAGCTATAGTTTGGTTGATTTAGCTAAATTTATGTGATATTTTTATTCAATTTTAAACTATTTTAAAGATACCTTTACGATATATACTACGCTTTAACTTTGCATTTTAATAATCGCAACTAATATTAAATGATAATAATTGCTCTATACTCTTTCCACTCAACCATTTCTTCCAATCTAAGTAAAAATGAAGTTTAATATCATACAATTTTCTCAAAAACTCTTTCGAAATATTTCATCCTGATGTATACATCTCACATCTCATCGAATCCAACTGAACCACAGTACTTACATTTCTATTGAACCCGCACGATCTCATCCACCACAAAAGACTCAACAATCACCCGCACACATCCTTCCAGCAGCAGGAGCAGCAGCTACCTTAAATCTTGTATCTCAATCTATCATCGCGCGGGAGTGAAGACGTTGTCGATTAAGCCCCCCCCCTCTCTCTCTCTCTTTCACCGCGTGTACACCTGAGAAAACAGTTACGTCGCAGCGAGATCTCAAGGTATAATCGATAGAACGAGAACTGCTGCTGCTGTTGCTTCGGGGTGGTCGTGTGCCTGTGTGCATCGGGAGCTTGGCTATCTATCAGGTGGCCTACTAGATTGAGTGAAATGAAATTGTTTTCGAACACAGGCCTTTCTTTATATTCGAATGGAAAGAGGAAAGAGTGGGTTGGTAATGAACCCACTGAAGAAATTTTGGTAGCTTCGTCAGGAATAGATGAAGCACGGTATTGTTGAGGTTACAAGCAGATACTAAATATAGATGTCAAGGTTTAATGAGTTGTTCTTTATTAGAATAGTGTATAATAATTTTTTATCCTTTACGAATATGCGCGAAGTTTGTACAAAGATGAAAAATTAATATTGTCAATTTGAGTGTTAATATAATTTTAAACAGTTGAGAGTATTACCACTGTAATAACTGCCAGCTAATTTAAATAATAAAGAAAAGTTAACAAACATATATACTCAACATTTAAACTATCCATCTTCCATTATAATTCTATCAAAACCATATACCAACAATACGAAATCGAATTATATTTCACTATCGTCAAAAGTCACGTACACGACGACGAAAGGCTGTCGCATGGTCACAATCAAAATAACCTATACTCAAGACAGAACATATTCACAAGATCTCTTACTTTGCAGCGACGACGACGAGTCGTGCAAGTCACGCGTGTCCGCAGTGCGGCGACAAAAGCCGCTAACGAACGACCTGAGCTCCTACGCTACCGAGTGCTGAAAGGATGACAGACTACCTTGACTAGTCCATCTTTTGTCGTCGACAGTTGCAAAAGTCCTCCTCCTGTCTCTGATGTCTCTTTGTATATATAGGTGTATATATGGATGATTTTATGGAAGGTCGGTTGATAGAAGAAGGATGTGCGATGACCGATCAATATATTTCAGTGGGTTAAAGTAACTTTTCGAATGACATTTTCAAATGTATTGCTTTCGATGGGTCTAACCAGAGAATGTGGTTTAATAAGAAATATAGAGATAAAGGTTTCATATATTATTAGTGTAATTAAGTGAAAGAACGTTCTATTTATGTAGCTGTAGAAATCCTTAAAATGTATGAGCTGTTTTTGAATAAGCATGAGAGAGATTATAGCACTCGGCAGAGTATACTATAGTTATAATCGTATTTACTGTTATTCAAGTTCTTGTAGGCGAAGCAACAGTTTATCTGCAAACACTGGAACGTACGCGAGGAAAATTATTGTGTCTATAGAGTGGTCGGCATGTCGAATTATGATATAATTATTCAAATTCAGTATTATTGTAGTTTTGATGCTGCTCAAGAAGATTTTGGTTAGATAATGCAAACCAATGAGCTGATGAATATTGTTTCAAACGATGAGCACTTAAATAGTTATTCACGGTTAGATTGGTTTGCTATTCTCAATAATCATATAAACTTGATGGATTGCTTACTGTTCGAATGTGAAGTTGAAATTATCTATCAGTGACATTCATAAATATCAGGGATAATCGTTCAAAAAGATTAAAAATGAAGATGGATTGCATCGAAAACAACTGATTATGAATTATTTAGTTTGGCAGTTATCTGCCTAATGTAACAGGAGACAAAGATATTGTGAAATTTGATGTTTAGTGATTAACGCGTCTATTTCTGTAATGAATAACTATCGGTTGCGACATTCTCTCGTTATCGGAAATTCGTTGCTAAATTTATCTCGACATAGTCTTCATCATATCGATATTACAATACACTCAGCTTCTTCAAAAATCCGTTATACTCTACATTTTCTTCAAAACAGCTCCAACCAATCCACACACACACGTACACACATCATCACTATAAAAAACTATCTCCCGAGGACCACATTACATTACCTTTCATTTCAGCTCAGATGACTGTGCGCAGACAGGCTCGCGCATTTGGCGTACAATATAATGCCTTCGTGGCGGCCGCATGCAATGCTGCAGGCCGGATTTTCATGGACTGCATATTGGTCGAAAAAAAAACAAAGATGAGGCACACGCATGTATAGGCATGATTTATGACGTCGCGATGATTCGGCGCGAGCTCGCTAAATGCCACGATCAGAGGCTGTAGCAGCAGCAGCAGCAACAGCAGCAGCATCATCATCAATCAATGGCCTTCCGGATAATCCACGTCGCCCGGAAACTCCAAGTGGAAAAGGATTTTCCTGTATTTTTGTTAGGGGGGGGCTCTTGAGAGGTCAGGAGGATGTTGTTGTTGTTGCTTGACTTGTCATGTGAATTGAATTATGATGCTTTATGACGATAGGATTTTTCGGACTCGTTGTAATATAATATTTTCGTTGCTTATATGGTGGATTGAGGTTTGCGCTCTTATTACAGCTTCGTGACTAAACAGTGATATTTATATGGTACTTTTTGTGTACCTGTAAAATTAAAGGTATCATTAATCAAAGTGGTTGTTAATGGGTTTGGATGATCTATATAGATTGACTATTTATAGAATGTAATTATTCATACGAAAAGACAGAAGTAATAACTTTCAGAATAAATAAGATCTACAAATATTTTTTCTTTACTTATAACAATATTGCTCGAAAAAAAATCTAAAATTGCCGTATAACATATGCGTGCTATTTTACAACCTTACATCCTTTAATATGCAAATGAAGTAATCCAAAAAAATGTCGTTCTCCTTACGCAATTGTTCAATAGCTTAATGTGCTATATTTCTTAGGCCATAAAAAAGGATTGCACTCGCGCATGCATACGTTAAAATCAGCAAACATACCAGCTGATCGTCTCAACGCAATTGTCATCAATCTATCTTATCAGATCTACTTTGACCTCGCACAATGGTACTTATGTGCCAGTATGTCGGTTCGATTACCGATTCGCACCCTTTGGACAAACATGCGGCTGTTTGGCGAACAGATTAGAGAAAGAGAGGTGGTGTGTTTATATGCCGAGCCCTATAGTAGCTCTGTGTTGCAGGGATGAAAGCGTTGAGAAGTCATCTGCATCAAGGTCTTATCTTAGTCGGAGTGACAATTTGTAGTTTACTTTTTTATTTTACATGGTTTGCCAGATTCAACTAAGCTGCATTTCCCTATACTGAAAGACATTTGGGTTGTATTTGTTTTATAATTAAAATCTCCGAAATTTTATTTATGCAAATTTTTATTTAGACTAGAATAATTTTTATGACTTTTGAAAGTCTTACAGATTATAAAGAAGTTAAAATGCTTAAAACTATTGTCTTATAAAAGAGCATCATTCTTACACAGATCTAAATCCCTTTATTAAATTTAATCCGTCATAGAAATTCTTTAATACTCGTTCCATACACACACACACCAGTTTATATTGACTAATATTCCATCATAATCCGGCACATGAAACTCCATCTAACAAACCATCCAAAAACGCCAACAGTTATTATCCCGTCATCACATATACTTCTCCCTCCAAAATCAGGGACCCCACTTTCAGACAATGTCTCCTAACGACGCATCCTTGTCTATATGCACACACGAGAGAGGGAAATTTCGCAGGTGTTCGCACGTAGAGAGAGCGAGAGAGTGAGCCCGACGGTGCGTGAATCTCGATTTCAGGCGGCGATAAGGGCAGAAAATCATGCGTTGAGAGTGCGTACATGTAGGGGCGCAAATAAAAGGCCCGCGATCGTATTGTGGAGAGAGGCTCGTGCCTGTTGGAGTGGCGTGGGTATATATGGCGGGGAAGGATCGAGAACAAAGTGGGTGGGGATGGGATGGAAGTTAGGGTAGGTATATTGTTAGTTTATGAGAATGTTGGGCGATGGTGAATGTTTGAGGAAATCAATGTTAAGGAGTTGCCGGTTTGAAAGTTTTCGGAAAACTGAGATGAGTAACACTTTAATTTAATCGTATTTGTTTATACTTATTTTTTTTTTTTTTTTTAATGAATTTTATTGGAATGATTGCATACTGATTGTTATTGACTAAACGAAGTATAGATGTAGGTACATTCGATGCAAATTATATGGGATTCTTTGAAACGTTACATAATACAATAAGGTAGAAATTGGTAAATACTTGTACAATTCGTATCGGCAAACAATTTATTTATAGTTATTAATTATTTCGTATCTGCCAATAATTATAGCAGTGATATCAAGAGAATATATCTCAAAATTTTCTTAATAATGCATACTTTCTTGATTTCAGTATGTTAAAAATACCTATATGCTTTTTGGCAATAAGCCAAACTGACAATTTTTGATAATAAAATTAATGAATAATTCATACGATTATTTTTTTAATTGAAAAAAATGTTTTTTACTAAGAAACATGAAAATAACTGGAAAAGTGTATATAATAAATGTTTATTGATAATTGATAATATATTATTAAATTTTCTTTATTTATCTAATTATTTTGTTAACAAAATTTACCTGATACGTAAATTCAAAGTTAATGACATTAAAATCTTGTTACGTAACAAATGATGATAGGTAGAATTAGCAATATAATTTACAATTACGTAATGTGATGCATGTGCTTGAAACTGGCTACTGAAAGAGTTGTTATATTACAAACTGTTTATTTAATTTATGTTCACTTCATTGTTATAGGACATTGCAGATTTATGCAAGAGGCTTTTCGGAAGATAAGAATTTATCTATAATTTATGCATGACGTAAATCTGACTTTCTCCGGTGTCTACTGTATTTAGCCACTCGTAGCTATATCAGCAGTCGTGGCCGAGTGGTTAAGGCGTCTGACTAGAAATCAGATTCCCTCTGGGAGCGTAGGTTCGAGTCCTACCGACTGCGAATTTTTTTTTCATTTTACCATGTTAACATTTGCATCTTTATATTCGCTAAAACTTAAAATTATGTCGAATTTGTTGGATTTAGTTAATTAATAATTTGAAACTTGATGCTAACGTACGTCGATCACTACAATTTCTTTAAATTTTGATTATTTCATTATTAGTAAACATTTTAAGATTGTATTTTTTATTGGTATTAAAAAAGTTTTTATATAAATTCACATATTTATTGTACAATTTTTGTAATAAACAAAATTTAAAAACTGCAATTAAAAAAAATTTCATTGAAAAAAATTTTTTTGAAATTAAAAAAATCTAATGATGGATCATTACTCAGTACCCCAAGAACCATTGTAAATGAAATTTTATATTGATCTCATCATTAGAAAAATATATTCTGAATAAAGTTAATTAAATATTGAATAGTAAAATAAAAAAAAAAATTCGCAGTCGGTAGGACTCGAACCTACGCTCCCAGAGGGAATCTGATTTCTAGTCAGACGCCTTAACCACTCGGCCACGACTGCTGATAAGTACTAAATAGCTAAGTTAATCAATTTATTAAAATTCAGTCTAAAAATAAATCAAAGTAAAAAATAGTGTTCTATGTCATTAAATTTCAGATAATTTTATTAAAAAATTGGTTACTATTATAAAATTAATGAAAAGTAATGAATCATTAATTCTTTCTGATCAATACAATTTTTTTAATAAAAAAAATTCTCAAAACAGAGAAAAATATTTAATTTGGCTCAAATGTCATTTATAATATATTTAATGTTAATTGTGTTACGTAACTTTTTAAAAAATAACAACAAATTTAAAAAACAACGAAATTTCATTTCATCGATAAATCTCAGCCCGTTATAAATTATAAATCGTACTCTATACCAAAAATTGCTGAGAAACACACAATATACCTTGAGTCATCAAAATGATATTGCAACCTCACAAAATCCAAAAATATTATGACACTTCCCAAACATCGCTCAAACTCACACACGTACACACACGCAAACGCTAAACCAATTCTCATTCTCTCCAATAATCAACGATTTTCCACCACTTTAAAAATCCCGAACAATAAACCTGCAAACTTCGCTCTGAACAGTCCCTCTGCGCACAAGATTAAGACACGAGCCCCTACATCCCTTCTCCAGCATAAGAAAAAAAAAATCTCCGCACTAAACCCAAGACCCGAAAGACCCGAGAGCGATTCGTCTCGGATATAATATTATTCTCGAAGGGTCTGAACGTCGGCGACGGCTCGAGTGCGTGCACGCGTACACAATACAAGTCAACACGGCTGTCTGCGTAATGAAGTAGTTTTCGAAGGGATGGATGAACATATACACACACACATATAAGCAGGAATCCCTTGTACAGCCATGGGGTGCCGCACGTAATTGGGGAGCGAGTAGCAGTTTTTTCCACTCACTCTCTCTCTCTCTCTCTCTCTTTCCCTGCGTATACCCCAGGGGAGATCGGTCGAGGCATATGCTCTGTGTAATCCGCGTAGTGTAATAGATAAATAAAGCCCCCTCGAGTGCCGGGCGCGAATATGCTCGGCGTTACGTATACCTAACGAGCTGACGCTATACTGCTGCTACTGCTGCTGCTGCGGTTGCATCGATATGGGCGTGGAGGATCTGTTCTTCGGGGTGGACGTGTCTATATAGTCACTACGTGTGTGACTTTTCCTTCGATGTGAAAGAAGTAATGGTGGTGGGCTGGATGGGGAAAATCGAAGAGACAGTTTTTATGGGATGTGATATGGAGACGTGTGGTGTGGTTGACAGGGGGTTTCATGATCATGACGATGATTATTTGAAGGAAAAAACGCGGTTATGATAGGATGCGTATTATGAGAAAGTTTTTGATGAGGTATGGTGTTGGAGAGTTTATGGTGGTGCCGTAGTTATTATACTGTATCGTGCGACCAGAAGTTATTTTATTTTCGATATCTATATAGAGTATCATATTTATTAAAAGAAATTTACATCTCGATGCATTACTGAAAATTTTTACAGTAATAAATAACAAATTTGTATACTCTTTAATTAATTATCATGCAGAAATATAACAAGAAGAGCTTTTTGTATAATAACTAATTCAAAAACCAATGCAACGTTTTCCAAAAGGTCATGGAAATTGAATGTTAAACATAAAAGTGCTACTAATCACAGTAAATCATAAAAAAGGTATATTATAGCATAGCATAACATATTTAATTTTTGGAGTTACTCTTACACAATTAAGAGATAAATCAACCAAGTAAAAAACTAAGGTACCTTTATAAGTGTTAATAAAGACAGGAACAAAACACACGTTCAAATAGTCCCACCATTACGCATCGAGTACAAAAAGTCGTCATGCACTCACCACCGAATCATCATTACAACAAACCCCACCTAATGAAAATAAATCCTTAAACTGACCCTATCACTCCTCAACCCTCCTGTCACTATCTCCATTCGCACTCGTCCCACCATTAACCCAAAAAACCTCAATTTATAGCCCATCCACCCAAAAAAAAAGCGAACCACCTCCCCTACATCCACAACCCTTGCCACCGCAGCGTCACGCCACCAAAAATTTTCATACTTCGCGCGCGACGCAATTAGACGCGAGAGGTTCTTCCTTCCTGGCAATAATTCTCCGACGTAGACTTTTTACAGTCCATTGTCCCTACCACACACACATACGAGTGCGCAGATGTTCCACTGCGTCGTTTATTCTAATGTTTCACTTTGCGGTGCGAGGGGCGCGCGAACGCGAGGCTAATCCGTGTAATTTTTACGCGGTGTGGAAAGCGAGAGAGAGAGAGAGGGACATTTACGAGGTGTCGGCTGTTGTCTTGGCTATGTGTTATGTGAATATGTCAGGTTTACGAAGCGAGGATGCGCGGTTAACGGCTGATGGTTTAATTGAGCTGTGTGGTATGGGTTTTTCGATGCTGTACTCGCTGCTGCGGGTTTGATGAACGGCCGGTGTTGATGGTTGTGATAAAGTGCGGTTGAACAATTGACTTTTTTTTTGTTGGTATCGCGCGGGTATATGTGGAGTAGTGTAGTGTTCGGTTGGAAGACAATTGTGTACTTGAAATTTAGTGCGCCATTGCGTTTTTTTATGTAAGATAATTAATAGGCGGAATTTGAATATTATACGTGTGGGATTTTTTTAATATTGTAATTAAGCTTCCACGAGTTGATTTATTTAGTTACTATATTACATTTAGAACTATACTATAACATAAGTGACGAATTTTCTTCTTTTATTATTTTGAAAAGATTCTGTAACCCCTTACATACAGAATTTTATTTAAGCAATATATCAACATTCCTTCAAGAATAAAAAATTTCAAACAATTACATTCACGAACCATAGTATCACTCTATAAAAGCACAAACCCTATACCTGACTCACAACTCCGCGCCACATAATCAAATGCATTTCCACATCGAAACAAGAAAAAAAAGCACGCATCCTCGATCCTTACACCTACAGCCATCCGTACAGAGAAAAGTCCAGCTTGCACTCACGAGCAACATTGTACGCCTCGCTCTCCAACCTTCCGCACATCAAACGCGTCCACGCGTTCACGTACGTTTCTCACTCTCTCTCTCCGTATATATACACACACGCCTCGAACGTGAAAAGAAAGCGAGAAAAAGGAACTGTCGCTCGTGCATATATCGAAAGAGCGAGTGAGAGAGAGAGAGAGAAAGAGCTGTCATACGCACCGAGGGCAAGCTATATGTATGTATGTATATGTATGTATATATACGCTCGCGCCCCGTGAAAAAGCCCGACGTCACTCGGCTGAGCGAGGAAAGAGAGAGAGAGATAGAGCAACGTTCCACGTGCGCGCAGTGCTCGTTAGCGTCAGTTTTGTACGTGAAATCGAAAGTCGACGTCGCAGCCGACGACGCGGAGCTCAGGCGAGAGGCGACGTCGGAGGGGTTGAATAAAACGCGTGTGCTATAAGAGGGAGAGAGAGAGGCATGCGTATGAAAGAAAAAAGACGATAGGCATTCGAGAGAGAGAGAGAAAGAGAAAGAGAGACAGAACAGTTTTGGAATGGGAATAGCGAGTGTGTGTGCTGACTGTCGTTGTATACAGAGTTTTGCAAAAATGGCTCTTTTGTCTGGTTTCTATCGTTTTTCTGCGTACATATAAACGTGAATGGTGGGTGGCCGGTATATGTTTGTTCGATTATATGAAATTGAAAAATCAGGTGAAATATATATTACATATTTCTTTTGGGAAAAGATGTAGTGCTAACTGTGATATCCTAATGGATAATAAAAGACTTTAATATAATGCAACTTTCACACTCTTTTTTAGGCTACAACTGAATTATTTTTTAAATCATTTCCCAAGTATTTAAATAAAAAAAATCTCTGCTGATGAAAATATTTTCTGTTAAAGTATGAACAATTTTATTGATATATTTGCTGCAATAGTATATTTTAATAATAAGCTTATTTATATATCTGACTTAAATCTAAACGTCGCATCACAAACAACAACCCGCAACACACGCCTCCACTAAATTCATCAATTTTCCACATATACACATACGAAAAACTCAACCCTCAACCTACACGACCTCGTCTACCCAACTGCAAAAAGGTACAGTCGTCGTAGCTTCGCATCGAGAGAGAAAGAGAGGCGCAAAATCGAGGGTCGAAGATTAAAAGGACGAGGGTGAACGAAGAGAGCTAGAGGCCAGACGGAACCACCACCGTCGTCGCTAATTGGACCTCGGCCGACGGCGCACACACCAGTCGAAATGCGCCTGTGCGCCCCGACGCACTTCAAGCTCGACTTCATCCCCCTTTGCGTATACGTATATATATATACGTACTTTCGTCTCTCGCGCCTCTACGCGTATCTCCCACGTCGATCGTGGATCGTTTATTTATGACGCGCGTACGTATAGGTTCGAAGGTTGTTAGTGAATTTTTGCGTCTTTGTTTTGGATTTCGGGCGTTCTTTTTTGGTTGGATGATGATGGGGTTGAGTGATTCGGTAAATCATGGGGGATGGGAAGATAAGGTGATTAGAATCGAAGAATAAATACAATATGTGCGAGGTAGGAGGTGTAGGAAAAATTGTCTAATTCAAAGCCTTGCGATGGAGTTTTTTTCGTAATTCTTAGAATAATATAGAAGTTTCAAGTATAAACAACACAATTCAAAGAAATGTTAACATGTTTTTCTACAATAGTTTCTCGAGATAGAAGTAATACATACGTTACACAAAATATTCAATAATCTCGATTTTCCAATTTATTTCATTAAAGATTGATTCAATAACAAGCGTAAAGAATTCCTTTCATAGACCACAGTTATTGGAAATAAAATAAATATCACCGCCCTAAACGTTATCAATCACTATAATTGACCGAATAAACTACTCGAAAGTGCACCCCACGGGAAACCCAGACTTGCTGCCATCCCCGCAGCGGGTCCCCGAACTCTTGACATACGTTCTCAGTTCTCCCAATCCTACGTCATCTTCCAATTTCTCTCTCTCTCTCTCTCTCTCTCCATACTTTGACATCGTTACCTCTCCGCATGTAACTATCATCCCCGTCATCGATACTCCACACATGTACCCACAGACACCAACAGGCACGATTTTCTAGTCAACTGTTCACTCACGCGTGCTGGGTTATTTTAATAGCGAGTCGTTGCGTGATTTACGCGTAGGTTTGGTTACGACTATATACGCAAGCGCGTATCGCGCATGGAAATTAGAGTAGAAGTATAGAAAAAGAGGAGAAGTTTATTAAGTTGCTTGAGGGGTAAATTATTTATGTCATTTGGCGTACAGGTGAGTGCGTCAATGGTTGTAAGTGTTTAGGTGGACGCGTGTCTTTGGTTATATGTACCTGGTAGTATGACAAGTCGATTTGAAAAGTTACTATGCGGTTTTATGACTGTTTTACGGATATAGTGTGGGCTTGACGGTTGTCGGTGACGTGAATGTTTTCTAATACTATGTCTGGTTTTTTATTTAAATTTTGAAAGGTTGGTCGTTATAAAAATTTTGTCCGAGTTAATCCAACATCACACGGTAAAATCTAGCGGATATCATTATATTTAATATCAAAGTAAAGGCCACGAAGATTTCACGAAATATCTCTCAATTATGCGTATCATATTTTTAAATGCGTACTGCCTCTATCCGAAAAATACTTTTACTTATTCACTAACTTATTAAAAACAGAATGCCGTCACAGGAATAATCCTCCCCTGAAAAAAAAACTCAAAAAATTGGAGCAAAAAGCTCGCCACCATTCGTGCAAAAAAAAATCAATGATAAACAAACAAGCGCTTGCACGGCCGACTGGCTCTTTCGGTTAATTTTCCCCCCTCACGTGTATGTGTGTGTGCGTGCACGCGCATTCGATTTGCGAAAATAAGCCGGCATTTACTCGATTGACCGCGGAAGGCGTGTAACAAGCGTGACAAGCAAATGCGCATCGCACGCGTATGCGCACCCGCGCTAATTGATTGACCGTCCAGTCAAATAATACATTCATTTCGTTCCGGCGCATTTGCCGCATCGTGGAGCAACGCCGGTAGTCTTTTTCCTCTCGCTCTCTCCCTCTCTCTCGCTTTCTCTCTCTCTCATGCGCACTCGCTCCCCTTTTCCGTTCGACGAGTGTGGGTGCAGATATATATGTATATGCGCCTGCTATATGATGAGATATTTCATGGTTAAATGTAAGTATTTTATTTGGTGCGTTATTCGTTTCGTCTTTCGTGCAGTAATATCAATTAGCATTTGTTTGCAAAACATTTCGCTGAATATTTTATTATGTTATTTCATGAATATACTATTTCATTTTGATAAATTTATATATCCTGATGATTATTTATATGAGTTTATTGTAAATCAAAGTACAGTTAAAAGTAAATACGCTTATGAGGAGAGCGTCAGGGGTTCAGATCATTAATTTGGCTCAAATTTTAGGATATATATTTTTGGATGTATAAACATGAATAATGCTGTAATATTAGACCCTAAATGTAAAAAAACTCAAATTTTCGATGTTTTTCGCTTTATTTTAAAAGAATCTTACAAAAAGCCTTTGCTTTTAAACGATAATCATTTAATCCTGGAAAGTCGTAAATATCAATTAAAAAAGAGAAAATGAGCTTTCATTTCCTTTTTTAAAAATTAAAAGAATTGTGATTTCTTCCAAAGTTAATTAAGAAAAAATGCACTATTCCATTACATGCATATTTTGGTTAATTTTTGTTGGTCGAATTTAAACTTTAATAACTTTAGAAGTAGGTTTTATCTTTTTCTAGATTTATTTAAAGTAAAGCTAAAAATATTCAAAACTTTTTTGGGATACTTTTAAGGTTGGTCTTTTTCTGGTGCGTTACAGTCTAATATTGCAACTTTCTTCATATTACTACATTTAAAAACCTCAAATCCCTCATTATCAAATCCTAACAATAATGAGAACCGAACATAGCATAAATATTTTTTGCGCCATAAATCATAGCGTTTTTATATTAAAAAGTATTTAATAATTACTTACATATATAGTTATAGAAAAAGAAATCAAGATTAATGCAAAACAATTGAAAAAGTTATCAGAACTACATATCTGCATCCAATCACAGAAATATTAAGTATAATTACATCTTTAAACACTTTCACTGCGCGATTGAATTTCACCATCACCTCTATTACACACACAGACACATCATACACCATCAGATAAAAATTCACTCACACCGACTCTCTGACAATCAACGAAATCTAGAATCTCACTTATGCGACTACCGTCGGACACCCAATCCACTCCTCTCTCTCACTCTCTCTCTCTCATCTAACTATATCTCTCGCACCTGCTCCTACCTATCCACTGCGAACTCGCAGATCAGTCACTCTCGATCCGGTTCACAGGCGAAATCAGTCCGTCAAATCGTACGCGACGTATGCAACGCTTCACTCGCTCGCCCCATTACACCCATGAATACGCAATCAGACGTGTACATGCACGTACGCATGGTATATTATGTAACGCGAGAGTCGTCGGGTGTTTATAAACAGGAAGGGGGACATACGAGATGAGGATGCACAAGGATTCAAGTAAGTTGACTGCAGAGGGTTGGTATTGTTCAAGCGAGGGACAGTGGTATCGCGTTTTTGTCGTTGTTGTTGTGATGACCTGCGGTGACGCGTGTGCTGGAGGTATATATAGAGAGAGGATGAATAGATTGGACGGTTGGTGAGATGCAGCTGTATAATGGGATTGTAGGATGCTTGAGGGTTGATTGTGGATTTGAAATTTATTTTAAAGGTGGGTGGTATACGTGATTGTGTGGTGAAAAAGAATTTTTCCTCCTTTTATTCTGTTTTCGTAGGTATACTGGAATGCTACAATAATGCTATTTTGCAGGCTTATTCCATTTTTATTTTAGCTCTTTTATTATGAATATTTACTAGCTTTTATACCTATATTTTGTTCTTAAGATAATGTAAAACTACGTTATGTGTTATTTCAGTAAATTTTCATCAGTGATTGGAACTAAAACCACGTGTGTTTTCAGAATGTTCACACCGAACAACTATATTCAGATCAAATAATCTGTACAATATTAACTTATCTCAACATAGCGACTAATTATAAACGAATACCTCCAAAATACAACGAACAAGTAGTATATATACACGACATGACCTTATTTCCCAACCCTCGAAATCTAGTTCTCCAACTTCCGCATCGAAAGTTTGTTTAAAGCAACTCCGCAGCGACATTAAAAAGAAAAAAACCTCACGATAAAAACCTCACAATATAATCCTACCTCGGTATACTACTCCTTTTCGAAATAAACAACAATTTTCTTTTGTTATTACGATCAAGTAGACCCAGACTACCTCTGACTATACGGTAAAACCGCACTCGTAGGATTACTTCACACCTCTCAACGAGTCCGCTTGCACTCCAGCAACGCGCGCGCGCGCGCACCACCACCTCTTCTTCTTCTTCCTGTGCGCCGTAGGCATCGCGCGTATTAATTAAATTTCCCGCGATTTTCAAATTAAATACGCTGCTTCAGGGAGGAAAAAAAAACAGGCCGAAACGACTCTACACGTATATACATATAACACATGGGCGTGCACACATACTCTTCAGCGTGTGAAGAGCTCGGGCGACCCTTAAATAAAGCGCGAGCGCGCGCGCAAACGTAACGAAGACATCAGCGAACCGACAACATCGTTAGCTCTATTTTTTCATCTCCCCCTCAGTGCCTCTCTCTCTCTCTCTCTCTCTCTCTCTCTCTCTCTTTGCAGGCGAAACGACAGTTTGTTATTTTAAAAATCCCTCTTCCCACTCTTACTCTCTCTCTCACTCTCTCTCTCTCTCTCGCGAAACTTGACACAGGCGTCGTCATCGTCGTTAGAATGGCCTCTTTTCTCTCCCTCTATCCCTCTCTCTCTCTCTCTCTCTCTCTCTCTCTCTCTTTGTCGTCCTTTCGCCCCGGCGCTCGTTTGCTCTTCGCTCGTTTCTACTACCCCCTTATCGTCCTCGGCACAGTACTCGAGGTAAGCTTCACCTCCCAGTCTCCCACTGCTACGAGAGAGCGAGCGAGCGAGAGGGAGCGAGAGAGAGAGAGAAGCAGTAGCGCGCGCTGTACTACTGCTCTGCGCCGAGGAATAAAATTACCTTCGTTACGCGAAACGCAGCTCGCCTGGTTCTCGCCCGCTCGCTCTTTCTCTCTCTCTCCCCCGCGATATTCTCTATTCTCTTTTTTCTGCGCGCTCGCATGTACCTCGTTCCGTCTCTCTCTCTCTCTCTCTCTCTCTCTCTCTCTCTCTCTTTCTCTCTCTCTCTCGCTTGCTCGTGCTGGAAGTTCTTTTTTGCTCTTTGATTTTTTTTGTTCGTCTGTCCATAGTTTATTTTTTTTTAGGTCTACCCTGCTGTGCACGCTTGGTTCGATGAATTTGTTTAACTTTATTTTGTTGGTTAGTCACTTTTTGTTACTGAAAAAAAAAAAATAATTTATTTCCTTCTGTTCTGGTGCAGCAATTTCATGGAACAATATGTATGCATTTATAAGAGTGAATAATGATTCAAGTCTGTTGTTCAATATTATATAATAAAATAGTTATATAATAAATTCTAACTACCAGTAGTAATACTTGGTGAGATATTTATATTGAGAAATAAAATCTTAAACAATCTTTTACTTGCATTATTTTTGAAAAAAATTTCTAAAAGTTTTAAATTATTATATTTATATTTATATGTTATCTCATTATTTAGTTTCGAAGAGTTACTTAATTATTGTATAGTAAAATAATTTTTTATTATTAACATATTTTTATTATAGAGTATTTCGAATTAAAACTACATAATACTCTATAGAGCTACTAATAAAATATTACGTTTTCAAAAATAACTAAAAAGTAACTGTAATTAGCGGTATGATAATTTTTTTCAAATTGTAGACAATTTTATCTTGCGTCATCATGTTTCAACGTTAAGAGTCAATATTAGTATGCAGTCATACATGATTTTGAATAAAATTAGTAAAAAGAGATGTAATTATAAGCCGACAAATTCAAATAGTTTATAAAATTTCAATAAATATATTATTATTATTGTTCAAAAGAGAGAATAATATAAAATGATATAGCGTTTTTATCATCAAACATGAGTTGAAAACTACAAATAAAATACACATCATAATTCAATGAAATTAAACAAAAATAATTACCTCTTACCACTTGGTACCTTTTACCATCAAGTATCCAAAACACTTATCAACCCACGCGATCACCCTAAAAATTAAAAAATTCTCATTCAATTCAATACACATCAGCTGCTTCCTTTCTTTTCGCAACCAATAAATCCACACGCGTTCGATAGCGACCCCACCTCTTAATCTATACATTTTTCGAAATCCCCAAACCTTCTCCCCTCTCTTCCTTACCCATCACGCCGTACGTCTTACTCACTGCGCGTGCCCGCTGACCAATTTCGCACTAATGAGTCCCGTGCATTATATTCGCGAGAGAGAGAGAGAGAGAGAGAGAGAGAGGAAGGCCCTTTTCGCGTATAGCGCGTTTTTGCCAGAGAGAAAGAGCGCGCACGGTCCTCTCCTCATTGTTCTCGCCGATCGCGCGAGCGTAAATATTCCGGATGGAAAACAAGTTCCATTGTATGTACGCGCGCGCGCGCGCGCTCGCGGGGTATTGTCGCGACCGCAACAATGGCCCCCGCCCGTGCTAATTTATGGGGCTAGGATAGGGCCCCTGGAGAAAGCGGAGAGAAAGAGAGAGAGAGAGAGAGGTGCTGGTATAGTGGTTGGTGGTACTTTTTTTTGCGAAATGGTAGCGGTAGCGATGGTGGTGGTGGTAAACCTTTTTTTTTAAGGATTATGGATTTTTTGGTGGGGACATTGGGGTTGAGTGGTGAAAAATAGAGGGGTTGCGTTATAAATGGCGCTTTTTCGCTTGGTTAGAAGATAAAGTTAAGATATTACTTTGACTTTTTCTCGTTGACATTTGAATTTTCAAGTTTTTCATAACAGTTTTTCGTACAAAAAATATTTGTTCGGAATAGAGATTATATATCATCATAATTTATCATTTTACTTCATAACATCGTGAATTTCACAACCAACAAAACTTAACCAGCTAAAAACGACACTCTTTCTCCTTCGCATTCATCTATTTCATTACCATCATCCCAATCAATCTCCTCTTCTATTCCCAACCTCATTAGACAAAAACTCACCTGCACCTCGTTCACTTGGCACCATCGCCATGCACGTCAGCCTCGAAATGCTCAAATAATCCATCCGCCCTGCACAGCAACCGTATCACCACTTTCTATCAAAACACTCAGCTTTCATCCACCCTCCCCACCCCTCTTGATCCATATAAACAAAGTGGCCCACGTATATATACCCTGCACTGCATGCCGAAAACAAAACCGAAATCGATACGAACGAGAAGATAGATATATAACTTGGCACTACGCGTATACATGCGTATTAGGACGCGAAGCTCGCGCACCTGCACGATTATCTCCTCTCTGTGCGCAAATCCAGAGAGAGAGAGAGAGAGAGAGAGAGAGTTTTGACAGCACGCTAACGTACAATACGCTCGAGCGAGCCCATTAGTCCAGCCGATCGACTATCTCTATGTATATATATGTAAGCGAGAGTCCATAATTGAACACCCTTTCGCCAGCCAGGTGGACGCTTCTTATATGCGCGCGAGCTGGAAAAGCCGGAGCGACGAGATATAATAGCCCCCAACGCGCGTAGGGGTCCAGTCGTGCGCGTGGTTATGCTGTGATCTCTCATTTTCTGGGGATATAGGTTAGTGTCGGTGCATCGGTTGGGTTGAGATGATGTCTCAATAGGTGCAGGGTGTACGGTAGCCTATATGATGATTGGGTGCAAAGTGGTGCGATTTTGGGTGGATTCGGTGCAGGATGGTGTAATGAGGTGGTGGTGGTGGTAACAATGGGATATGAGGTTTCTTGAAATCATTACGTGTCTTGTTGTTCAAGAACAATGATTGAATGCGATTTTTGTAGATAATGTGGGTAAAATGACTTGGTACTGTTTTTGTTAGTTTAATAATAAAAAGCGATAAAAATGATGAAATAGATTGGAACTTTAGACGAAATAGTTGTTGAACGGTGAATTGACCGATGTAATAGAGACAAGGAGCGAAATCAGTTTAGGTTTAGTCGGAGATGAGAGCAGAATTAAAAAATTTTGTAAAATATCAGAATATATACACTCTTTATTAGTTTAAATAATTTTTAGCATTAATCTATTAACCTATTCAAATAGCTCACTACAATGATTTGTTTCTGTGGGTTCATAATTGATAGTTGGAATATTTGTCTTTCAAACGCCGATCGTTTTTCAAACTGTACAGATTGTGAAAACAGTATTTACCCATAAAATCTATTGTTATATAACTCTGCATTTTTATTCTATAATATTCCAATCAGAAATATTCACTAAAAATATAATCATTGACCAAAACTTTTTACACTACTTTTATGAAATCAAAAACTTTTATTTGTTAAAACAAGTAATTATAAAACTATATGCTCTCATTAATTTCTTCCAAACTTCAAATAATTATCCCATGTCAAAACCCAGGATCCACAGACGAGCTCGCATAACACTAAGTATATCCATCCCTCTAGAAAAAGAAATCTTTCCGTTTGCGCAGAGGAGCGCGCCACTTACGCAATTACACAGTGTTGCTCAAATTAAGACTCTTTTTTTTTACGACTGTTGACCCACGAGCGTGTAAACCACCTTTGAGGCGTGAAAAGAAGTGTGCGAGCCGACGGCGTCGTCGGCGGCAGAGCGCAAAAGGGCGGCATCTTTCTTTTTCGTAATCGGAGATGACTACTCGAGCTCTAAACACATCCTGTAATTTGAGTCCCCGTTGTCGACGGCCTTCTTCTTTCTCTGCTTCTGCTATTGCTGCTGTTGCTCGCGTGTCTTTGTCGTTATGTGATGTTTGGATATATATATATATATATGTGGGTTAGTATCGGTATTGAAATGAAATAGAAGAAACCGGATTTTTATGGGTTTTTCTTTGTTTGGTTTTTATGTAGCGGATAATGTTAGTGGCTGTATTGGATACAGAGGTTTTTGTGGGTATACATGTCAATTTAAGTTTGCTCGATTTATCTTGGGGAAAAAGTGTCAGATTTTTGCTTATAGGGGTAGTTGTACAACAAATAATCTGAGATTTATTGTAATATCACCGTTAAACTAATTCTAAGCTTAAATTAAAGCACTTCTCTTGTTCATTAATTTTCATGATTTACAAAATTTTTCCCACTTTTCAAACCTTAATATTCGTCCAACAATATTGATTGATTAACGTCTAATTTTGTCATGTTTAATTATAGCTTATTTTTAACTAATTACTGAAAATTTTGGTAATGATTCTAATAACATTTTTTAATATATTACAGTTGATATAAGTCTACTAGGCACAAACTTATCACTAAAATGTATAATATAATTCTTTTCATAATATCAATCAATAAGTTACAATAACAAAAATTTGAACTATAATAAGTTATGTCAAACATTCAAATAAACCTTAAGCATAACCCCGGGAGAAATGTTAACTAACAGTTGGCGAATTGTTTGCCAATTTTCAAATTAAAAACTTCACATCATGATTATGTTGCTATTTATTGCCGACGAATAATAATTATTTATACGTGTGAAAGTATTATATTTAAAATAATCAAAAATATAATCGTACTTCAAATAGTTTTAATTAAATTTTAATGTTAATCTTAAGCAGAAATGTCTCCACTTGACAAACTCGTTAATGAACAAAGTTGATTTATTTTTTACCACTGAATACTTTTAATATTTGTTGAGAAAATCTCGTTTTGAACTAACAGATCTTTTGGTTGCATAAATACATTCATTTTATGACTCTAAAATGTTATCAAGCATAAAAATTGTAAATCTGAAAACAAATCGAACACTGAAGAATCAGAATATTTTAACTTTTAAAGCTTTAAAATTTTCAAGTACGTTCTACAAAGTAACTTTTAATCAGCCTCTTCAAACTTCTTCCAACCACATCCCTGCCCATCTATATCCATTACCTAAGCAAACACCCCATCATTCCGCATTTAAACCACTCCACCCACGTTTTAAATTTCAATTACCAGCGCCAACCACGATCTCCACCCACCAAAAAAAAAAAATCTCATCATCCCCAAAAAACACCAAACTTCTGACAAAAACTCTCTATAAATCCTAACCATCTCTACTGATAATTCCCTATAAATCTCGGCCTTGCCATCGACTACTCGCAGATGGATAGCACATATAGGATGTAGAACGGAAAGAGAGACTACCGCGCTTCGCCGGCTAATGACGCGAGTAGGAGGTGGAGGTGGAGGTGGCGGCGTAGGCGTGTCTCAGAATTCGAGCTATTTTCGAGCCTTCGTGAGAAGGCGCATTTATCAAGCGGTCCCCCTTTCGCGCCGCTCCGTGCCGGAAGCTGATGCAGCCGACGACGACGACGACGACGACGCGGTTCTACGCTACGCGACAACGACGGTGTTGCGTCGGGTTATACGCGTCGGCACGGGTCGAGGTGTCGGGTGTGGGATTTGACGCAATTTTGAATTTCATATTTTTATATTATGTATAAAGAAACTGGAATTTAGGAGTTAGGTTTTGTAAGTGATTTACTGTACACAGAGAAAAGAATCGTTACAATTAACGAATTATGCTTTTAAATACTGTACGCGAGTAGTATTTGTGACAAACGAAAATTTAATTGTTATTAAGCAATAATTTACAGTATTAAATTTTCGTGCTATTAATAGAAATACTTAACCCGTTTTCACATGTCAAATTCATATGTCTTAATAGTTAAGAAATATGTTCAATAGTTAAGGAATATGATTTTGACCTTTCATTTAGCAGACCAAAGAATGTGTCTTAATAGTTAGGGGACCATGACTTTAATATAAGAAACAATGTAAAACGAATAATAACAAATATTCGTTTGTCCATATCCAAATGCCAATTCGTTAATAATTAATGACATTCCTTTAATATAAAGATGTATTTTTCTGTGTGTGGTTAATGTGCTGGTAACTTTATGATTCCAAGTATAATTAATCACTCATTTAGGATTCATCATTTTCTAATTTAATATTAAAGCTTCTATTTTCAAAGAAATCAATATTTTAATATTGTCAACATAGATCAAAATGTTTTTCGTCCCGTAACGTTGAATACTATAAGCAAACTTTGATTATAAAATTGTTATACGTATATTTTTAGTATAAATAGTAAAGACAAATTAATAGAACTATTTTATTGGAACCTGACGTTTGGGAAATTTAAAATATTTCAGAATTTATTAACTATATTGATACAAATTTTTAAAAATTCCCTTCTTATTTATTCCATTCGATATTTACTTCGTTACTGGCTATAGGAGGGATAATAAATAAGACCTTTAAAATAAATAATATCTTATTTAATTACTTTAAAGACTATTTCCTCAAACTAGGTCAAATAAGCAATATCTTCTTATAAATTGATAAAAATCTGACTAAATTAAAAAAAAACCATTAAATCATTAACAATATCTACATATACTCCAATATCAGTGCTAAATAAATTTACCATTTACATTACTATATCAAAAAAATACCACCTACTTCCGAAACCACTGCAGATTCACCTCCCTCCCACCCCGACTTTTCGCCACATTACCTCGTTCTCCCTCAACCATAAAAAATCTCCCAACCTTACTGCACCACCACAAGAACTAATAACAAGCCTTCTCCATCCATCCATCCATCCATTCATCTATCCTCAGCATTATACACGCATACGCATACGCATATATATATATATATATATATAACACACACGCGCGTCACACGTGGTAGAGATCTACTCTCAGCAGACGGATCGCGTGTCGGCGCTGGCGCCAGGGCCCCTTTGACACGCGATCCATACCGCGGCTCTCATTCCTCTCTCCTCCTCCTCCTCTGCGGAATCGTATTATGATCTCTTTCGCTCCGAGCGCGCGCGCGCACGCGCGAGAGTTCCTAAGTGTTCGGCGACGATTTTTTCTTCCACTCCCACTGTACCGGATGGTTTACGATGGCGCTCTCTTGGTTTTTTTTTCAGGGGAGGGACACAGGTACGGAGCAAACATTAATCTTAAGGGTGTGTAATGAAGGAGCTACTGAGGAGGGATTGGGTGGGTTGTTACGTTTTGAGGTTCAGGATGTGGTAAGAAATGGTTTCTTTTACTTTTTTTTTATTCTATGTCGCTTGGGGATCTGGGTAATGAGGAGGTTCGAGGAAGGAAATCGTAGATTGCGGAGCGGATGATTTTCACGTGGATAGCTGTGAGAAGGAGGAGGAGCAGTGGATGGATAAGTGTCACAGTGTTTGGGTTTATTTTCTGGATATTTTTAGTTTTGATAGTGATTATAATTTTTGAAAATTTAATATTATTTGCTTTGAAACTAAATACTTTTGATATTTGACTTTTTTTTGAGTTGAAAGATTAATAGAAATCAAGATCTTGACGACAGGTGGTTACGATTTATGTTTTCTGCTCGCCTACTTATCTGGATAAAACCGTTTGTCTATAAAACAATATATATCACAATTCATAAAATACACATTACCACCATCACCAAAAACTATCGATCACCGACCACCTCAGTATTAAACCTTAATAACCCAACGATAATCCTAAATCCACTTCAATCCCCCAACAAAAAAATCCCTAGAAAAGCCTTCCAAACCAATGACACTAATCCTTGCTGATCTCCAGCTTCTCTCTCATCATGAATATAAATAAACTGTACGCTTATACAGCATCCCCTCGAACCTCCTATCACCATACATACGAGCGTACTTCGCGTTGAAATCGATTATAAATATCCAGCCGCGGCGAGTATATACAAGGAAACTATATCAGCCGCGCCCCGCGGCGTTGCTCGCGCAGGTGAGAGAGAGAGAGAAACAGCCCACCTCGGAGAGTAGACCTCCGTCGATTCGACGCGGGGCGTCCCGATGGCTCTGTGTATATATGTGTGTACGATGGGCGCATTGTTTGGTGAACGACAGTATAGTCGTGTATAAATATAGGTAAGTGATGAGCAAAGGGGAGTCGAGGAGATTCATGGGTTGCTGGAAAGTTGGAATCGATGCGATTGGGGTTCGGACATTAGTGTGTTAGTTTCGGATAGGGAATGTAGGAATTTTTAGGGATAGGAGGATCGTTGATATTGTTAAGAGTATGATTTGAACGTTGTTTAATGACATAATTGAGAACTCTAAAAGAATTGATTGTCATTTGTGTAAAGGCAATGAACATTGAATTACTTTTAACATACGATTATGTCTAATGTATTGATATTTTTACATCATAAAATAATAAGTTTATGAATCAATTTGGTTCATATCGTTGTTAACCTATCGAGTAAAAGTACGATGTTCTCAATATTTTCACTGCAAATTAACTCCCGAAATTGCTTACAAAATCAATCATTCATCAAATAATAACACTCAATATAATGAATCTTATTATCTGATAAATCATCATTTAAACATACGCATTAACTTCACCTTTCTATTTACTCCAGATAACCGTCACATCAACTCCGCACCATATCTTAATTACTACCCAAGAAAATTATCAATCACAGAAGCCTTAATGAAACTATCACACCAAAACCAGTCCCTCCTCCCCTTCCTGAATACACGTGCACTCCTCCAGCGCTTGTCACAATTTGTACTCCAATTCATTCACTCCGCGAGTTCTCATTACCACTCGCCTCGGTTCTTGAATATTAATAACTCGCCGATGTGTGCATTAAACGTAACACATCTCGCGCGTTTTATTATTAATAACCAAGCGACTGCGAGTCTCTCGTTCCATTGAGAAAACGTGTACAGGTGTCACGACTCGCCAGGCGAATCGTTTTTCTCGCGTGTGGCGGTGTACAATGGAGGGAAGAAGGGCTTATATACTTTGCACGCGAGTGGAGCTTGTTTATGAGCAACAAAGGAAAGGAGCAAAGCGACGGTTAAGGCCGTTATAATAATCGCTTATCGCTATCTCGCCACGACGTCCAACAAGATAATGCTCTTCTCGCGCGTAAGGCGGGGGCGTGTGTGTGAGTACGAGACGCGTGCGTGCGTTCTTGAATGGACGGTGCGGAGGTTGAATCGGATGTTTAATTGTTTAAGTGTGGAGTGCGTAGTATTGTGCGTTGATGTGTCTTTGAGGAAGTTTGGTTGGATAATTCAATGGTTTCTGGAATTCGTAGAGATTGTGAAGTATATTTTGACAGAAACTGTAGGGATCTGAATTTTATTACAATTACATAAACTGGTAATAAAATCTACGGTTGTTTAAATCGTTTTCTGTTAGAAGCATTCTTTTGAAACGTAAGTATAATAACCGCTGTTAATGTTTATAAATCATAACTTATATTACTCAAATAAAATAATCATTTCTGTAGAAATAAAATTTTAACATAATGCTAGAACATTTATCTACGTCATGCACATCCATTCGATTTTCCGCGTTTTAGTTAAAAAATTATTCTTAATAGAATTTATTATTTTGTTGAAAAATATCTCATAAGGCTGTAAGTAAAATGTATGAAGCAAACTGTTCTTACACACGTGGTTAATCAATCTTCGTTCACATCGTGTTCGCTCAGCGAAGATCATTAAAATTACTTTGTCAGAATATTGCTTGAATAATGAGAGGAGGCAAAAGTTTTTAAAAGCTACAACTAATGTAGAACATCGTTGGCAAATCTTTCTGCGTATCTCGACTCCATATCCATGTAGTTTTAGTTTACGGGGAATGTGCTATAATACACAATTAGAAGCAATTAAAAAACTTATTATAATCCATTTGTTATGATCTTACTTAGATATAGCTGATACTATAAAATTAACACCATTAATCATTTACGTATACAGTTAATATGATGTCATTATACAGTTTTGTAAACTAGAGAAAAAGTTTAAATTAAGATAGCTAGAATCACTCGAATTATCATTTATTCGAATCAAATATGGATTTTTATTAATCTACAGTATCTAAGAAAGAAGAACATATAATATAAATACTTGTTTTTCTACACGGAGAAAAATGATGTAGGAAAAATAATTATTTTTTATAGAAGCGGTGGGACTGACTCAAATTCTCATGAAAACTACTACAGTTTATAGTAAAAATTGCTATTTGAAAATGAGTCTGTCTCTCCGCTATTATCAAAAATAGTAATTTTTCCTACATCATTTTTCTCCATGTAAATTACTGAAAAGAACTTATAAATAAGTAGAAAATTCTTACATGAATCGAAAGAATGATTTATAGTGATCATATGTTACTGATGCAAAAATTGTATCTCGCATTATTAGAATAATTTAATTTACTACTTACCAAAAAATTCTCAAATTTTAATCACATAAATATTTTCTTATTATAGAGTATTATTAAAACACATTCCCTTTTCAAACAATATCAAACACCTTACAGGTACACCGATCGCTCAAAGGTACCCACCCCCATATACAACCTCGCACCTTTACATCTTCTAAATTTAGCCACCTCCCATCCACATCTCTCTCTCTCTCTCTCTCTCTCCAAGCGCAAACGAAGGGCCCGTACGTGCACTAACACACACACATACACGGTACACTATACGAACAACCACGTGCGCGTGGGCCTGGGGCAGACGATCGCCACCACCCACGTACGTTCGCTCGGTGAAAACGAGAACGAGCTCGCTTCGTCCGAAGAGAGAGAGAGAGAGAGAGAGAGAGAGAGCGAACGCGCGCGCGATTCGAGATTTACGATTCGCTTGAATTATGGCCGCAGGCGAGCTTTTTGCGATTTGTCCGGATTTCGCCGTGTATAAATAACGTTTTATGGATTCCCGGGAACAGTCGAAGGAGAGAGAGTGAGAGAGAAGGGAAAGAATTGAGTCGAAGATATGGCATATATATATATATATATATAGTAGAAGAAGGGATGAATGATGAGTTTTTAATGAATTCATATTTTATTGGGCCACGCGCGTTATAACGAGTTGTGTCTGTGTGTCTCTCGGATAGGTATACATTGTGGGCGACGATTTGAATTGGATTTTAATAGGCGAGATGTGAGGTTCCAGAAACTACCGTGTAATTTATGTTCAGTATGATACTTTTGCCGAATAGTTTCGGATTTTTACGACGTCATTTGGATCAACAGCTTCGGGGGCGCACGCGCGCGCTTTGTTGCGGTTTTTGGGTGTATAAGATGACGATTCGTTGAAATTTTTGTAATTAATTGGTTATACTGTATCGCCAGACGGTCGTTAAGATGTATATTATTGGATTTTAATAGAGATTAAACAGTTCTTGATCTCGTAGACAATGTCGTTGCGAATGACTAATTGTAATTGGAAGATAATAATGTTAGGTTTTTTTACGATTTCCATATATTTAAATGTGGATGTAAATCTTTGAAGATAATAGATGAATCTAGCCTAGTAAAAGGTTCATTAACGATTTTAGTCTACAAGCAATTATAAATATGATGATATATATTCTTCGTGTGGTTGAATAAAAATCTATTATTAAATATTTTGAATTAGAATTTCTGATTTGACTATATTAAACCTTTTGTTGGAATGGTTGTAAATCTTCAAAAGTGATGACTTTTTATGTGATATACAAGAACAATCCAGATCGAGCAAATATAGAGCATAGTCCTTGGTCAATTCAAAAATGAAAAACATTTTTAATAACAGCAGTTTTACGTAACAATTTTATCACTTCAAAAAAAAAACCCAATAACAAAATTTATCGAACCCAGTATTAATCACCTACAAATGAAAACGTATACCATCATCATGCCCTATACCATCCTTAACTTCCATACCCTATCCCCGCCCCCACCATGCACCAAACAATGAAACCTTCCGCTCAAAAAAAAACTTTACAACCATACACACACACACACACACACACACACACACATACGCTTTCGTCCGACATTAGACAACACCGCGCAAAAGCTGGCAACCAGATGCCGTATAGACCAGGGCCGTCGTGCGTCGTCTCCGTGTATAGCGCCAGGCGCGTGCGCGTCATTGCTCGTTAGGATCGCGACGTCGCGCCCACATCCGATTTCGGCGCTCGCGATCCCTTTCGGCAAATGACGCGTAACGGGGGACCACCCGCACGAGAAAGAGAGAGAGAGAGAGAGAGAGAGAGAGAGAGAGAAAACAACGCAGTGAGAGGAGAGAGTCACGCGAGTTCGTTATAATGGTATAGACGACGATTGAGATATTGGATGCATGGCGGGCGAAGAAGGTGGAGGAGGTTATTATTGGTAAAGGGGATAAGAGAAAGAGGAACAGAGGTGCTTGTTAAACGTGCGACACCGGGTGGTAGTCGCTGTAGGAGGAGGCTGGGTGGAGTGATGATAAGGTGATCGTGGTGGACGATGGTAGACGGTGTGTGGTGCGGGTATATAACTGACGGAGAAGTAAAAAGGTTTCGGTGGGTCGAAATTTTAATGATGGTCAGCTTGAACGTGGTAGTGGTTTTTAAAATTTTTTAATTTTCATCTGTTGTTTAAAAGTCTTGGGTAATTTACTTTACGTAATGAGTAGTAGATTGATTTTAAAAAATTATTATGTATGTTTTTGAATGATTGATATAATCTTGACAATTGTTTTAATGTCTTTTTATGCACTTTACCTTTTTGAATGGAATTTATTTTGAAATAAATTTAAGAATTTATAATAGGACATAGGTACAATCTTTACATCAATTATATACTATTGGAAGCCATTCTAGCTTTCGTGAATTTGAATTTGATTTTAAATATATTTAAATATTTCAACGTAATAATTTAAACACAATTTTCACTGATAGTCAATTTTTCGGCTTCTTATTACGTTAAGAATCAATATTTTTATATAAAACGTTATCCATAATCAATTTTAGACAGAGATTTATTAAATCTAAAATGTGTTTTTTTTTAAAGTTACTGTTATCGCTATTTCATAAAAAGTTTAAAACTAAAGAATATCCAATAAACTTACTCTCTAAAGTTGAATTAGTGAAAAAATCACTAAAGATTAGTTAAAATTGCTCCACCGAAACATTAGTGAATATTC
>JAYJLV010000046.1:9841582-9865034 GCA_036873485.1 Torymus texanus
GTAATTTTATAAATGGCAATTTAATTACAAGGCGTTGATCTATATATATATATATATATATATATATATATATATATATCGTGCATATTATTGATTAAAAAGTAATTTACGATGACTGAACTGATAAATTATTTATGTCTGGAGTCCCTTGTTATATAAATAAGTATCCGAAACACACTCATCAAATCTCATATTCTAGGTCAATAAACGATTAAAAAGCCATTCGGCAATCAAATAGAAATTTTAAAATCACTTAATCAAAAGCCCGTGCAAAAAGCACGACGTTGGCGCGGAGAGAATTTAAATTTTATACGAGCTCTCGATTCAATTAAAGAATTTATACCGCGTATGTATATATAACCTACTACCTGGCTTGGCGCGACGCACCTTATTGATCGCTTTATCGCCGCACGCCAATTATTCTTTATTACGAAATTAATACGTTATCTCACAAAAACAGGTGTCTCGAATCACCATAAATTCACCTTCATAAACTTCCCCCTTCCTCACCCTGCTGACAGAATTAAAAAAAAAAACAACAACAACAACAACGAAGCGCGCAAAATCTTATACTCCGATCCTCTTACTCTCCTTCCTGTGCGCCTATATACACTGCATGCGACGAGCAACGACGACGACGACGACGACGACGAAGAGGACGACGCTACTGCCGCGCGATGCGTATCGCGACTCATTAGCTCCTGCGCGTACGTACGTACGTACGTTCGTACGCAGAGAAAGAGAGAGAGAGAGAAGGAGAGGGACAACGTTTACAAGACCAATTACGAGTCTAGGAGGCAAATAGTTCGCCGGCACGATATATAGACGCTAGCGCGCGCGCACGCGACGTCGATAATTGCCTCTCCTCATTGTACGCGCGTGCGCATGCCGGAGATGAAGAGATCCATTGTAAGCAAGGAGAGAGAGAGAGAGAGAGAGAGAGATGAAGGCTCGTCGTTCAGAATCTGCTTATCGCGTGGCACTTTTTTTTCCTTCATTCTTCGGTGCTGGAGGTTTTTAATGGGTGTGTTATGGACGGGTAAACGAGGCTCGTTGTTGTTATATACTGCACGGTCGCTTTGTATCCGTCAATTGATGATTTTTCTAAAGAGATGACTTTAACAGGAAAATGGGTAATACTCGTCAGGTATTGTATCGCGTTGGAAGTATTATCAAAGTATACGTTAACGAATTCGGGATAAATTTTCATTAACCTGGCATTATACGAGTACCCTGATGACGTTGCCATACAGAAGGGTGGAATTGGTTGTATGTATATATATAGAATCATCGGGATAGAGAGATGAAACCACATCGGAATTAATGCCGTCTAATTTCGCGTTGTCTAATCTACCAGGCAATAATTCATCGGAAGGTACGGATACTTCTGTGTTGAATTTATGACGTAGCGCTCTTGCCGCTATCTAGATCAGCGCCGCTTAATGCACATCGCTTGTATTCAATTTAAATTTACATTCACCGACGAAGAAATCTAAGTAATTACGGCCACTGGTGCTGCGGCGGTGGTGGTGAGCGCGCGCACGCGTATATAAATATTTATTACTTCTTTCCCTGATACTTTTTTATAATTTTCCTGATATTAATGGAATCTCATTGTTATATCTGATAAGGAATGTGGCTCGAAGATTCATATATTAAGGTAGGCTGTATATAAAAATTTTGTTTTTGTTAATGTGATTTTCATTGTAATTATATAAAATTTTACGTGATTATCATGACTTTGAAAAATTACATCGTGACTATGTAGTTTTGTTAAAATTACCGGCCCTAGATGAGCTGCCGAGCTACCTAATTGCCAAGTTGTGCAAGGTATTCTTTTTTTTTTATTTTCTCGATCGCTAACTTTAATATAAGCTGTCTAATATTTAACAAAAATAAGTCTCATAATTTACTCAATGAAAAATCACAAAGTTATATATTAATAGTTATACATTCAGTACCTCAACTACTCCAAGAAGAACCATATACGCTTTAACGAATTCTAAACCATCCTCTCTAGTGCTAATCAACGACGGATAGCTTTCCCAGAGACACCAAATAGGTGCCAATGCATCTTACACGCTCGGAAAAAGACCTTTACGCGAGCGCATCTCAATCGCCGATACTCCGTAAGACCTCGCCGGACGAGCTCGTTTACGAGCCGCTAAGTACACCCGCTTCTTGCCCTATCTCTCCCTCTCTCTCTCTTTCTCTCTTCCTCTCGCATGACAGACGACTCGCGCGCATTATCGCTAATTCGCTCGGGGCCTGCATCATAATGTAATTGAGCGATCGAGAGCAGTGGACGTGTATATATATACGTCGCCGAGATCCTCAACGATAGGCTATCGCGCGCGTTGATCGATGGAAAAATGTTCCGTGTGTGTATGTGTGTGTGTGTAAATGTGAGGATACGGTTTCACGCTTTGATTTAGGAGAACCGAGGCGCAGGTGCGGTTGGCTCTGCAGGAAGATCTAAAGAGGTTTCGAGTACGGGGAGGAATTTCAGGTATTCGGTGAATTTTTTTTTTTTATTTTATTTTGGAGGGAAGGTTTATTTGATGGGTGAGTGTGGGTTTACGGAATTTTAAATTACCTTATTCTATGGTTTTTTCATGATAAACATGATATACCGTTATAGTTACTGTACTGATGCTACGTATTTTATGAATAATTCTGAAGTTTAAAAGAATTTGGTACTATCAAATGCATAATGTTGACTTTTATTCTAACTTATACTGGTCAGTTAATATTTGAAACAGAATTTTTGAAAATCATTATAATGAAATGTATGATAGCACAGAACGAGATACATAATGTTACGCAATTTTTTGAAACGTAATACTATGGAGTATTATCTCTCACTATTTTTCAAATACCAACAATTCGTACTAAAACAAAACCACAAACTCTCCAACAAACACCAGACAAACTCGTTCCCACGCTCTCGGTGCATCCACACATACACACACAAGTTCTCCTTTATTTCTCTCTCGTCTCCTTTTGCTTTCTATCTCTCTCTCTCTTCGTTCACAAGCAGATCACCTGCCCACGCGCTCTCGGTAGGATTCGGTGGATTTATACCGGCCGGACAAATTTTATCGGGCTTCGGTGGCAAACAGCGCACGCCCACGCGCGCGCCCGCGCCCCCCATAAATCAAGCGCTCGCGCCGCTGCTGCTGCTGCTGCTGCAGATCTGGATCCGCGATTTTCTCGGTATACTTGTCCTTTTTTACCCTTATTCGGATACGAAACTTCGCTGTTGTCGTTGTTGTCGCTGTGAACGCGGTGTGTAATGTTGTTTTAAAAGTGAAGGAGATGAGAGATTTCCGTAGTGCCGATGGGAAATAGAGTTTTATGTTTAGGTTACTGTTGAGTTGTTAAGTGTTCTTAGTAAAAGAGGATTGAAGCTTATTATTTTAAATGTAAGGTTCACGTTTGCTATGAAATTTAAAATCTGTCGAAAATGTCGCATAATATTTCGTTTTTAGTTTCACCTTTTTTTTTCTAAAAAAAAAAAAATCATTTGCGTCAATATTATACGTAATATGAAAACCCAAGACTGTTATGTAGATAAAAAATTGATTACTCAATTCATAAATTTTTACATCGAGTAGATTTCCTACACTGATTCTAGAAAGCAGTTTCGTTCTTATTTTAAACAGTTTCATTAATTTAAATGCAGATATTTACTATTTTTTTCCTTCCTTTTTAACCGTCCCTGCCTCTATCGTATTTATATCTCTTATTTTCATACCCGCACGCACCGACTCCAAATCGTCGCTCAAAATAAAGCAATAAACAGGCAAAAAAATTCGCCTCGCGTGAAGTGTTACACGCACGGATAAAAAGAATTTCTAATATCGGATGATCTTTGCTCGGAGCGGTTGATGTTCATTCTGTCACTGTTTACATAATTAAATTTCGCGTGCTCCGTTTGACGTGGCTATCGGCATATGCGATCTAATGATATGCACTCACACGTTATTTAGTATATATACATTTAATTTACAGTGTAGAAATGTATCAATAAATGCGTCAGTTGATCTGCGCTTTTTTTTTTAAAATCGCGTTACATGTTTTATTTGGCAATAAATTTATAACTTTAAATAAATTTTGCTTAATTATAAGAAACTTTCTCTTATATGCATAGTTAAAAATTATTTTAATTTAAAATACTGATATATTTTTACAAAGTAGAAGTCTCAAATTCATAGTTACTTGGTTAGACGCGATGTTTTTTATCTATACTTCATAATTACTCCAGACAAAAATAATCATCGAAGAATAACAAAAATTAATTTAAAACACTAAACACTTGAGCATTCAAATCAAAGTGGATTAAAACTAGTGATTATGTGATTTTTAATAATTATGTTTCAACTTTAGAATCAAAAGTAAATCCACAATCACCAACCTAACCTCTACACATTCAATAACACCAACATAAAAGAAATCAAAAGTTTCACTGACACGACTCACCAAGGCTAGCGGTCATAGCCTCCAGATCCTTGGGTTTCCTCTTCCTGGGTCGTCCCTTCTGTCTGGGCGCCGGTACGTTCGCTACGGCTGCAGCGACAGAAACCGCAGTCGCGGCAACCACAGGCGAGGCGCCATTAAAGTACGGCATCTTAGGCGGCGATCCGGCACCAGCGGCGCCACCAGCGTCCGACGGTGTGGCTGGTTGTAACGACACGGGACTCTGCTGTTGTGGCTGCTGCTGCGGTGGTGGTTGTCCAACACGTGGATGCATGTGATGCGGAGGTGGTGGATGATGCAGGAACTCAGGCGACGGGAAATTCTGGCCGGGATAGTGCGGTCCTGGTGGGTAGACCGGGACCGGCGGGCTTTGGGACGGATGCATTTCGGCGCCCATCTCGTAGTGCAGCCGGCAGAGGACGGTGCCGTCGCGCATACCAAAGTGGTCGCCCTTGGTCAGTGGCACGGTACAGGCTGCACAGGAGAAGCAGCGCACGTGAAAGACGAGCTCGCGCGCTCGCATCACGAGCTCCGAGGCGAGGATCGCTGTTTGACAGCGCGCGCAGCGTTTTGCGTTGCCGAACATCCTGAAAAATGACGAAAAATTGGGTTAGTGTTTGCTTTTGAAACGTTATAATTGGTGTAACGTATTAAGTGATATTATTAATATGATTTTTTGGGAAATGCTGATTATATTGACTCATTATAGTTTGATGAGTAATAATTATTTGTAATCTTACTAAACCTGAAAATAATGTATGAGAATAAATATCCAAATACTTATTAAACATTGTTTGTATTTAATTGGCACACAAATTTTAATATATAAAACGGCTTTCTAATTTATAAGCGATTTCAATTCCATCTAATCAATAGATTCTAAAGAGAAACTGACTCAATACAAGTTTGACTGCAACATAATCGTACAGATAGCAACGTCAAAAACATAGTCGACAAATAATTCGAAATATTGCATTGAATTGCACAGATGCATTTCAATATTTCAGATTTGCTTCTCCATTCACATGTTAATCGATAAAGTGCTGCTAAGATTTGAAAAGCAGCCTCACTCAACTGCAGCCAACCTTCCACAACCAAAGCATAGAAGCGGTAAGCAGCAAGAAAAAGACAGCCGCGCGCATACGAAAAAGGCAAGAACCGTGAAAAGACAAAATGCAACGTCCATATCCGGTGCGTGCGGCCTCAACTGTGCGTGCGTAATAGGACCATCGCGAAGAAGCAGAACCAGAAAGAGAGAACGAACGAGAGAACGAACAAGAGAACGAATGAGAGAAGGAGGAGGAAAGAGAAGGAGAAAGAGAGAGAGATTTGAGCAGAACGCGTGCAATATATTTGGAAGTAGATTATACGCGGGCAGGTAGCGCGCGTTGGTAGCTGCACGCGGAGCTGAGGAAGATATCGGAGGCGATAATGCAGCCGCGCGTTCACTCGCCAGCTCACGCCGGTAATGGAGACTGCTGGGTGCCGTTAATGCAGTAGCGATGTCGGCGCGACCGCATCGATTCCACAGCCGCCACCGCTGCTCCTCGCATTTACATATTTTTTTGTCGACTCTGTGTTCCCCTCATATCTCCCAGAGAGGGAGAGAGAGGCAGAGAGACTGTCTCTTATCCGAGCGCTTTCTTAAATTCGTGCAACTCGCTCGCTGTCGAAGCGACGTACTTAGATCGGTTTCGGCGAGTGCGTATTGGCGTTATCGCCCCACCCGACGATTATACCCGGCGCGGCGTTCGATTTTTGTTTGTTCTCGCCGTTCTGGCTCGTTTTTCGGACGTGCGAGTGCGATTTGCAGAGATGATTTTCGTGTATTTCGGGAGGGGTTATGTATTATACATTCGCGATTGCGTTCCGCTGTTGTCACCTCTTAGGCTGGAAGAGAGGAGGAGGGAGAAGCCGTTTTGAATAACCGGTTAATAAAGAAAAATTAATTAAGTCAATGGCTAAAGGATCGAGGTGCAATCAATTTTTGCAACACAGTTTAAGAGGCGTATTGCAGAAAGTAATATTTAAAATTACACGTGGTTTTCAAAGTATCATACTAAATTAAAAGTGATTTTTTATGACGCTATTGAGGAAACGTGAATGTTTAAGGTGCTTAAACTTAATTTTACTTTCGTAATGTTGGGCGCCATTTTCGGCGTTACATTCGCAGTGAATAAACGTATAAACGTTCCTTACATACTTAAGTATAACACTTTTAAATAAAAGTAAACCACAAAAACAACTTTATGGTTTATTCTAAAACTCGGTCAAAGTTCAACACCCCACGGCCACAAAATTTCTCACAACCTCTATACAAATTGCGTGCCAATTTTCAATTCGCGATCATCGGAGAGCCGATCTAAAGCGGTCTGTGAGAAAAACGCCAAAAATCGACGACGAGCCGCAAGGCCGGTAATAGGCCGTCATTAATTATATGTGCACCCCGTGGACGACGGCGCACCGCTACCCCTTTTCCCATATACACGAGTGTCCCGTGGCGCTTCTCGCGCCTCCTCCTCTGCGTGTCGCTTTGCGGCGGCAGCGAAGTAGCGATATGTATGTACCTGGAACTTGTACTGCCGTGGGATGTCTCGCTCGATTTTGGTTTAAACGGCTGGGCGCCAGTTTTTATATTGTGTCGTTCCCGTTGGATTATTTTTTTTATTTATACGATAAAATTACAAATTTTCAATTTTAGAGGTTGGGCGCCATTTTTTGCCTTTTGTTGTACCAGTCGTCTAGTCACCGATGTAACCGTTTTATATGAAAATATACTCAGCACGCAACTTAAACTTTGATTGTAACCTCATAATAATGCGATAATGACAATAGCCTCGACGCATAATAGTTTCTTTACACGCCCTACATACTCGTGGCAAGATTCTTTTCCATCACGTTTTTGATCTCCCCAGATACGGTGAAAAGAGATTTAACGAGCCTTGAAATCGCAGACCCAAAACATACACCACACGAAGCCAGTTTTTATATTATCGCACCACGCGTAAATAGATTTTCTTTTCCCAAAATATGCGTGGATTACCACTTGTCCCTCTTGAAAACGTCGCGTGTATTTCACATCAAAGAAAAAGTTGGATTTTGTCTGAAAAAAACTGCGGAGAGGGGAACGAAAGCAGAAAAAGCGTGAATAGAAAGTCGGTTCTTCATCTAGTAGATTTGGACCCATTGACTCTACGGATCATTCTGTGGTTCGATAAACTCACTACGAGGGATTATTTCTTTGATGTGCGTTATGTACAAAGCTTCTCTATTTTTTTTTATTGAAGAAAAGCAGGCTCCCTATTATCATACTTATATCATCTTTTCGAAATTTAAAAATAGTTTGTGACATACAATGAATCGTTCCCATTAACATAGCTAACCGAATGTAATAAATATTCGTTTGAGCCTTTAACAATCGCAGCGCATACCGATCAAGTATCAAACTGCGTAATTAACACCTCACCCTCTATACACCATTTCCCCGGTTCACCCATTCTTGCAACAATACTCACAGCAAATAGACAGGGCCAGTCAAATATTTGCTACATACGCGCGTAACACGCATCCGCACTGTCAACGCCCATAAAATCTCGCCTCTGCGATATACTATACACGAGGGGCTCGCACCGCGAGCGGTCCGATGGGCCGGCCGCGTGAAAGCAGAGAGCTGCACGCGCGTGCGTGCATCTATCCTCTGCTCGTGTGAGCATGCGTGTGTGTATGTGTGTAACAATAATGCAACGCATATGGCGCATCTTGTAAAACTCTGCGGGTGTTTCGCGCTCACGCGTGAACCGTTTAAGGGAAACACGCAACTGCGCCCCTGCGGCTTTCTCTCGTTCTTATGTATGTGTAAGGCGGCTGCTGCTTTGTGTCGAAGAGTAGATGTTGGGTCGTATATGTTGGCTATTATGAGATTTTTCGGTCGTTGTGTGGGTATGCATGACGTTGTTGCGAGAACTTTTGGGTCGTAACGAGGTTTGAGTGAGGCCTGGTGTGTGGGGATTCTTAGCGTAATTAGGTTTACAGCTCTGATTTACATTCCAAATAAATCGGAATCGTTAGTTACGTTTGTCAATAAAGTGGCTTTCATATAAAACGAATACTCTTTAAGAAAAAACGTTTCTCTAGGTTTATTGTATTATTCATAGATGTTTCACCTATAATACGAAACAGACTAGTACAAATTCATTTGAAATAAAATAATGATATTATGGCTCTTGAGCGCCAAACTGTTTATGCAATTCTCTGTATTTCTGCGATCAGTACGTTCTTTATTCTTGTTTCTAACTGAAATATTTGTCAGACACCAAAAGTACTATCGTTATCATATATCTTTCGAGAGCAAAAAAATCATTTTTCCATGAAAATAATTTTTGAGCGTTTGAGATATTTATTCGACCAGCCGGTATCGAAATATATGGTAATGATCGCTATAAATCAGGTAAAGAAAATGTGGAACGTGGTTACAAGTATATTCGTAGAATTGCAGTCGCGCACTGTAGTTTAAAGTAGGAAACGTTTTCGTCGGTATAAATGCCGTCCTAACATTCTTGTTTGCTAACTTGTAATATTGAGGAGTAATAAATCGCGCAATAGCTTTTGCGGTGCACAGAGTTTGAGAAAGTCATGAAATCGTGAGCGATTAATCAATATGTGTAATTTGAGTTTATATACCAATTTAGATAAAATTAGACGTGAACGTCAATTTCGGACATTTTTATATAGTTTTCGCTTTAAGTAAAAGATTTAAGAAAATAATAAAAACGATACTTGTTATCATCAATGATTTAAAAAAATGAAAGTCCAGCTATAAAAACATGTTTTTATAACATCTCTTATCGGTAAATTAAAACTTTTCTAATTTTCTGACACAACCGCCACCGTAATAACTTGTGATTCATACCAAACAGAAAAATAATTTAGCACCAAACGATTCAAACAAATTCACCTCTTATTTATCACCAGCACAGCAGCTCGTTCAAAGGATGTTCGACAATCGTCGAATCCATACATCACCTCCCGCTTCTATACTGCGCGCACAACACACTCACACATAACATCCCGCGCGTATATACGCACATTTGTACGCGGTGCGAATTTTAATAAACCCCCGTGAAAAATGGCGTTTCGTCGAGCAGCAACGCCAACAACGAGACGACAAAACGAGTAAAAATTCACGCGCAGCAGAGAGAGAGAGAGAGAGAGAGGGAGCATAAATAACGACACGCGGAGTAACTCAATGCTGCAATCTAGATTAATGCCGTCGCTATAATACAGAGAGGGAGAGAGAGAGACCCATGCAGCCAGTGCCGTCGGGCAACGAGAACGCACTCGAGAGACTTGAGCAGCCTTTTCGAGAGCTGGACAAGAGAGAAAGAAGGAGAGTTGTTTTTTCGGTGTAACCAAGAAAAATGGGTTGGTCGTGGCGAGAGGAGTAATACCGGTAAGAGAAAACTTAATTTTTTGAAAAAAATAATACCTTATGTATATATTAAGTATTTGAGGTACTTTATGAGGGAAAATAAGTTTAAGTGAATATGCTAATAGTCGACAAAATAAATAATTGTTTAGTATTAGATTTTTATGTAAAATACGGATGGGAAATCCATTATTTTGAATGTGAAATTTCCACATTTTAGAATCAGTATATCGAGATAGTCAATACTAAAGTATAAAACAATTTTATCGTTTTCTTGTTTACTTGAGCAAACTACAACATTTCTACTTTTAACTATGTAATACACTGCATTTTTACTTCCAGCTACCTCACCAAAAAACGACCAACTCATCTTTTTTTTTCAATTCCGACTTTATCGCAGCTGCACTCGCATAAACACTCAGCGGGTTCGCGCAATTTTCATAAAACCCGCGCTCGCTAGCTGCTACCCGTTGCGCGCGTTGCTCGTTTCGCCACGATTTTGGATTTTTGTGCGCTTTTACGACGTCGCAAATCCTGTGGCAACTGCGAAAAAAATCGAGAGACGCGCGCGTATACGTATATATGTTTATATATAAAACGCTTGGCTTGATTGACGCGCGGATTGCCCGTATTTTTCGGCTTTATTTTGCAGCTATACACTGAAATTCAAGCTGAGTCGAGGTCGTTTTTGGGTTGCACGCATGCTACGCGCGAAATATGACTTTTAAATGATGGTATATTGCGTATCGTGGATTTTGATGGGCACGCATTGTGCAATGAGTTATCTCGCGAAAGATTATATCTGGCTATGCGGATTGTAAATTATCATCCAGCTTGATAAGGATAAAAAGAAAGAGTCTGATGTTTGGGAATAAAGTTGGTAATGATGAAATTAAGGTACGATTAAATACTTATTTAATTGACGCTTGATAAAAACTGTAATAATACGTGAATTATGTTAAACTTCGGTAATATTCTTCCCAATGAATTGTCAATAACTTTAATTTTAAGCTCCTACTGTAATTTTTCAACTGCAGTTAAAATTTTAATTAATACTCCTCTGTCCATCCAACAAATTTCATCGATAACAATCAACGTTTTCGACTCCCTAACAGCTCCCATTTAAAAACCAGCGGGTATTCGAATATCACCGCTCTCTTATCAACATTATCATTCCAGAACTGCCAGAAGCCTTTAAGAATCCCCTAAAGCTGGCATTTTTATGCGGCACCCCCGATCAGGTCGCATCAAAAAAGCCGTAAAAATCCGTGTACAAACAAACATAAATAAGACCCATCCACTCTCTTCTCTCTCTCTTTCTCTCTTTCTCTGTGTTACAGAGAAAAGAACGAAGAAGAAGAGGAGGAGCAGAGGCCAGAGTCTAAGAGGATTCGGCGTACTCGCACGGCAGGGGGGCGCGAGAGGCTCGTGTGTCCGAGTGTCACCGCATAAAGCATTCCGTGAGCAAGCGAGCGAGTGAGCGCGTGGCTGCGAAAGTATCGGGTTTCGCGCGTGTAAGCGAGGATTAAGTCCGTACGAGAAGGAGGAGGGGGAGGAGGAAGAAGCACAAGATGTGTTATTTTTCGAGGGCGAGGTTTATTTTTTGAGTGAGAGTAAGAGGTGTGTGATAGTATGCAGTTGCAGGAGGAGGAAGAAGAGGTTGGTGAAGATAAGGGAATAAGGTGATGGGTATCTGAGGGAAGTAAAGATGATGTATGGGTTATGTGGAGGTGATGGAGGGATAGGCGTAGGGTTATGTGACGCGGAATTTTTGCAGCTGAGTGGTAGCTCTTTATCAACACTTGAATGAAGCAACGATTATTCTTCTTACGAAATGTGTTAGTGATTTTAAAATATACAAAAACTGTTGGTACACGTAACTTTTTTATAACGTAAACTCTACCGTTTCCACTGCAAATCCTGCCACCTTTTTCACAACCACGTTACACGTATCAGCTTTTCTTTCGTTCTCACCTCCTCTTTCTCCCTCTCTCTCTCCGCCCTCTTATCTCACAGCCGCGCTTGCGGGCTCGCACGGTCGCCGTTAAGACGTAATGATATATAAAGTATCGCGTGCAGGTGTCACCGCTACAAATGCTCTCGTTCATTTTATCTCCGGCCAGAATCTCTCTCTCTCTCTCCTTCTCTCCTCGCTCGTTCCGTAGCTAATCCCCCTTAGGCATTCATCACTTCGGGTGAAAAGCTTACGTTTTTTGCCGCCTCCTTGCATTCATATCCGCGCGAGTATAGCGAACGTGAGAAAGAAAAAGCGAGGGGGAGGATATTTTTTCTTATGAGAGAGGGAGAGAGAGAGAGATAGCGAAGGCGTGTGCGTGCTGGGGTTATTTATATTTATCTTTGCCTGGGTTATCGAGGCTAGCGTCGGTGTTGTGCATATTGTAGTGGAATAAGGTGTGAAATCAAGGTGAATGGATAAGACGTGTAAGTTTCATTGAATTAGTGGGTATCATTCGGTTCAATGTTGTTCTCTTGATTGAGAAGAGCTAACTGAATTTAAGTAGTAGAACGAGGAAAAGTTTTTGAGTGATTTTATGTATGTATGGAAAGATAAAATGGAAAGATGCATTAACTTATGAAAATGAGCGCTTTTTTACTACTAAACCGTTGATAACGAATAGATTTTGAGGTAAGTATATTTATAGACTCGAAAAATAATTTTTGAGAATACTAAACGATTTTGTCTACGTTTCATCTGACGCAACTACAACCTTCAATAGTACCGATGACCATCGTTTATATTCCTGATTTCTGTTTATCCAATGAACGTTCCCATTATAAAACGATACGTGAGAAAATTTATACCGATTCGATTAAGTTTCCAAATAAGTGCATTAAATACGAAATCACCTAGATAATACTGAAATTAAAAAGTAATAAATGGAAATCTCGTATAATCCCGTGTGACACTTATAGGTACATTAGAATATTCACAGAATCCAGATTACCCAAAACTCTACTACATCCCGTTACATTCGAAAGTCATCATCATCACTAAAATCTCCTCACCCAACTATCTCATTTGTCCAACTTTAACCATTAAAATAATTCACAAAAAATTAACAAACAAACAGTAACAGCCTCTCCGATCCTTATCCTAAAAACTCTTAGCTCTCTATATCCTAGCTATCACAACAGTTGTCTCTCTCTCTCTCTCTCTCTCTCTCTCGAAATTAAGAAGCCGCTCGTTCACGCACGCATGTCAGCGCCTCGCCGAGTGGTAATTGAGCCATAACCATCTCTCGGTGAACACGCAAATATTTCACCACCTCTCTCTTTCTCTCTTACACACACATACACGCACACGCGTACGTGAAGAGTCACACCGGGAGCTAGAGGCTCATAATTTAACGCTCATAATTAAGATGCGCCGTGCTCGGCGACATGAAAAAGCCCCTACCGTTTGACAAACGATTTTCTACGCGCGCGTATTTTATGCGCTGCTATGATTTCTCGGAAGCGAGAGAGGGAGAGATAACCGGTGTAGGATGGAAATGGAAATGTAAGCCTCCGGGCGCTTTTTCGGTACGCGCGTGTTTCTTCGATTCATGAGTGTAGACCTTTTTTTTCTCTCTCTGTGGCTCTCTGGTATGGATGCTGAGAGTGGAGTGTATTTATTATTGGAGGTTCGTGTGTATCGGTAGCGAGAATGAAGTGGATTGCGTTGGAGATTTTATGCGAGCGTGGATGCGTTTGGTCTTGATTGGAAATGTTTGTATAGTGATATTTTGAGTTCTGTGTACCAAGTTTATTTATAGTAAATAGTTATTTTCAAGAAAAATCGATATTAATTTTTGTACGTGTATTCGCGATATTTATTTCAATTTTAAATAACAAAAATTATTCTTCAAAATTTAAATTTCTGCTGTCATAACATTTGATATTTAAAAAGAATCTGATGAACATCAATATAAACATAACAGTTATGCAAAATTTTGGAGCCTCGAGGAAAACGATGTAAACATTAAATTAATGTTTTATAAAACTTTCATATGTTGCATTATTACTCTTAATTTATACAGCTTGTTAATTAAAATTAGCCAAAATTTAATAAAATACGTTTATCAGAGTTGAAAATAGAGCCGTCATCGTAATATTCCTCAATCTGTAACTGAACTTATCGACGGTTGAGATCTGATTACAGCATTTCGAAAAAAAAACTACATGCTGGAGTCGACAACGAGCGATAATTTATTACAATACTTGTTATAGCAAAAAGCGCTTTAAAAGCACAGGCTTAAAATAAAATTCCGTTGCTTTCTATTCCAAGAATCCTTATGATCCGCAAGAAATCTTCTTTCATTCTTAGTCTATAACTCTCCCGAAACGAGTAACTGTTTTCAACGCCACGCGTAGTATCAAAACAAAATCTACCGGCTTCTTCGCACATTTAATTAAAATAAATTAATTCGCCGTCGTACACGTGTAACTCGTCTATACCTGCGCTTTATCGACATCCCAAGCACAATCAAATTTCATACCGTCGAGTTTCGTAAACTACCTTTACTATTCACGTCAGCGTTCTGCTACTGTTTATTACTACTTTTTCACAATATTTATACAGCGTGGGCGTGAGTACAAGATTTATTCAAAGTCACCGATAATACCTCAATCGTGTATTACATAACGTAATTAACGAACAATTAGCATTGTAAAATTTACAGCCGTCGTTTGTACGACAGTGCGACAGCGTCAGTGGCGATCGACTGTAAATCAGTACACGGATTAACATTCGCTCGACGATTGGTGCCTGATAAGCCCTCGTCTCTTTCCTTCTCTCTCTCTCTCTCTCTCACTCTCTCTCTCTATCCCTCTTGTAAAATTTCGTACGCAAGGACTGCGGTACGATATCTAATCGTTGCCGCGCGTCACTGATAGGTACGCGCGTGCGTGCGTACGCCCGGTTGCACTAGGCGACAAGTAATTTATGCACGACAATTACCGGATTATTTATGGGCTGTCGTTCGTGGCTAAGGACAAAAAGTGCCAGGAGCGCGTGTCTGAGCTTCGATTGGATTTGAATTTCCCGCACAAAAATTGCTTTCTGTCGTCTGTCGTTTATGTTTATATGCATTACAGGACATGCGTGAAAAACATTGCAACGGGTTAGACTCGATAATGCGAAATTCCACACCGATGTAGTGAAATTCGAATACAACCGTACCTTGGAATTTCACAAGTAGCCTCAATTAAAAATACTTGAAGTTTTCACACATTCATTAACCGTCGATCCTACCAACGTCATAAGGAGAAGCTTACTTTTTATTGATGATCGGACGCAGAAACAAAATCGTCGCTTAAAATGTTTAATCCTTCGACAAGGTATTAAAATCATAAATTCAGTACAAAATCACCGGAATAAAACCGTCTCAGTTCACTTTTTCCCAGCTACGGTTATTTTCACCTCGAACTCTTTCGCACGGACTTCATCTGGGCGAATCAAACGAGCCCTGGAAGTTATAAATTCCGCGATCTGCGCCCATAAAATCCCGCAATGTCAAGTTTACATTCCTAATGTAAATATCAGTTCAGCTTTCTACAAACCTACATAAAATTATACAGCACTCGCACGCAATGAAAAAAAAAGAAGAAGAAAAAGAAGCGAAGGTCGCTATTCCCTCCTTCCTAATTCAATTTAAAGTACAATTCGACGCGCGACGGGCGGCCGTATTATCGGGCATCCGATACGCCTCGGTGGAAAAAATGCTCAGGAAGAGGCTCACGGTCGCCCAAGCAGGAGGCTAGAGTGTACTACACGCGTGTACATGTACGTAACGATCTCCGTCTTCTTTACGCGCAGGCAATTTTTACGGCGTCACGCGACGCGACGGCTCAACCTTCTCTCTCTCTCTCTCTCTCTCTCTCTCTCTCTCTCTCTCTCTCGCTCTCTCTTTCTTCCTCCTTCGGATGGGTAAGGAGAGAAAGTGTTGGAAATTTTGCGAGGATACTAGGAGCGAAGAGAAGAGTTGATGTAATTCGGGCGCTCCGATGGGTAATGAGTGTTATTTGTGGAGAAGCATGGAACGGCTGGGTTTCGTAAGTTTGAGCGAAGCTGAGGTGAGCTGGCCTGATCGTAATCTCAACTGAAGTATTTACTACGAAAGATATGAATTTTACGACAGCTTAGAGTATGTTTAATTTTATTATTAAAGTTGTAAAAGTTGCTGCGGGTTTGCAGTGGCTACGTTATTAATAGAACAGTTAAACACTAAACTATTTCTACAGAATGCATTGCTTTAATCTGTTTTCTCAATCTTGTAAAGTTAAATAAAATTCTTTCAGTCTCCTACACTTTACTTTATGTTTTGCGCAATTTTGAAATTGGAAAGGAGTTGCTTTTATGTGGAAATTCAAAATGATCCTACTAGTGAGCTCCACATGTCAACTATTAAGATCATTCACTAAACATCTACCAGCAAAAAAATTCCAGTAGCCCGAACTCAAACCAACCCATCATCATCGTTTCCTAAATCCACACCGCAACGCCATCCAATTCACAAAACGGCTACTGTCTTGCGCCCTCTTTCGCGACAAAGGTACGCCACCACCAAGGGCGATCTTCCTCATTAGCGCAAAAATAGCTATAATAATTCTTTGAAGCTAGAAAAATTCGCGCGCGAGCAATTGCCGGTAATTCTCTGCGTCCCGTTTTTCCCCTCCTCGATAATGACAGACACAGAGACGCTGCCGAACCGAAAATTGCACGGAAGCGTGCTCTCGAATCTAGTTACACGCGAGCTGCACGCGATGCGTCGCCTAATAATGAGCGAAGGAGAAGGTAGGGTATACATAAGATAAGCCGGCTTCGTGACGGGATGTGTGACAAGATGGGCGCCAATCTCGCCGGCGGCCTAGATGTTCGCATCACGATGTCACCTTCGTGTGCACGTAATTCCGTCATTTTCAAAGCTCATTTTTCGAAAAAAAACACACACATACACTTTTATTTCGGTACGTAGATATATAAGTAGATACTTCCAAGCATATTATACGCGCCTGTGTTTTATGGTAAGGGCGCGAGCTGCGGTTGCGCGATGATAATCAAGATGCGCGACTAAATGACACCTTGCAGCGCGTATGTGTGTGTGTATGTGTATCGCGAGGTTCATCTTCTGTGGGGAGGCGGATGAGGAGGAGAATACCAACCACCACACCCGGCTGGCGGAAAGATTTTTATTTTGTGCCGAGCGCGCACTTAGTCGGCTGAGGAGCTTATTTATTGCCGGTCGAAATTCTCGCACGTGGAACGGCCCGCGGTAGTGTTGATGATGTTCTCCGCGAAGAGATAAGGCCTGCTTTACTAGTGTAGTTTGGACGCCAAATTTATAAGTTTAATATTCTAAGTAGTGGCTCCGTGAATGATATATTCAAGAAGTACCGTATATACGGCGTCGTAAATTCGAAAAATAATATAGAGAATCATTGTTCGCGATATGCTCGAGGGCGCCATTTTGAATTTCGTAGCATCTCGAAGCTGATTTTTCCTTCCTTTAACAATAGCTGAGAGACTGCGTATAATAACCTGAGGAATGATCGTCGCAAGCAAGTGCATCGATCCGGCTTATGGCGGGTCAGTCCCTGGCGTCCTTGGGCGCCAAGAGTCTATAGTGAGATCATCCGCGGGTTAGAGGTGCACGCTCACACTCACACGTACATACACATATACTCAGACGCGGGGCAGATCGACGGTGATTTACTTATCGGATATCGACGCTCTTCGCCGGAGGTAAATGGCCGAGTCGTGACCATTAGCCCGTGCAATTCCCCGGCCTTGCGATATTCGCTCTCTCGCTTCCCGACCCAAAGAGAGAGAGAAAGAGAGTGAACCCAGTGGGTAAGGAAGAAATCGCCCAGCTACGTGGAAGAGACGCGCTTGCGCACGCTGTGTGGGGCCCTGTGAGATCCTTCTCTGTCTCTCTTTCTCTTTCTCTTCCTTCCTCGCTCTCTCAGTTCTCCCTTTCTTTCGATCGCGGGCCCATTGCCACTACAGCGTCGTCGCGTCGTCCCACATGCACTTGCGACCATGAGAAATTCGACTTGAGAAGCTGTGTATGTATGTGTAAGTGTCTTTCTTTTTTTTATCGTTTTGCTGTTCGTGGCCATGCGGTGAATCACGATTATTTGATTCCCAGGAAAATTAATATGACGAGGAAGAGCGATTAGGTTAAGAGTGCTCGATGACAATAATGAAGAGAAAGGATGCTGTTGATCTAAGGAACTAATGCATCTATAATCAAACATCTTGGAAAGAAGTACGCTTTTTATCATTGAAATGAAATAAGCAGAGTATTATTTTACAAATAATATGTATAGTGTTCGATAGTTATAAATAAAAAATTTGAAACTAAATTTATTCTACAAAACTACCCATAGTAGAAGGCCGAGCTACTTGCAACCAATAAAAAGAGAAGGAGCCCAGAAAGAAAATGAAAAAGAAGAAGAAAGTCAGCCGTCGCGCAGGTGAACACTGAAAGACCTTCCACCGCTTACTTTTTCCGTGACGCGCGACACCGTGGAATTTCGTCGTCGCGTTGTCGGCTCTTTTTAATCAAGATCAAAGCCGACTTTTCCGAAGTGAGGCGCACACAGACAATTTCCGCGTGCGCGTAATGACGCGCAATTGTTTCCGCGAATGGAAAGCGATGAGCTCGCACACGCGCACGTGAGAGAATTCTGATTGAGAGTCGCGGGAAAGGATCGTCCGCTAGCAGTTAGTACCGTTTATAGTCTGCTGGAATAACAATGCAATGGTTAAACAGCTTCATCGGCGAGAAAATGGCTCCACTTTGTAATTGGATAGTTTTGGTAGTACTGAAGAATGGTTTGAAAGTGTGGAATTATTAGTATATGTACATATACATGAAGGGTAAAAAAGACATAAAGTGCTTATTATTGCATTCAATAGATACCTTAGATTAAGTAGGGAATTTTCGCACCACAAGATAAATATTTATGGTCCCTACTTGGTTGTGGTTATTGTCTATTGTCTATGATAAGTACTTCAGAGACAAACAGTCGTTGTCTTAGATAATCAGAAATGTTGGTCAGGTTAACAGTCATTTTTAGAATCCAAAACTAACAATAGAAATAATACTTTGGTTTTCCTAACTCCCAAAAAATCATATTACAAAACGATTTGAACATAATTATAAGACACTCACCTATAGTAGTCTTTCTTGCAATAAATATTCCCATCCCTGCTAAAACACGTAACTTCTCCGTCCAACCCTTGCCTACAATGTGAACACTGAAGACATGAAGCATGCCACCTTCTGTCTACCGCCTGCAAATAAAATCTGTCCGCTATTCTCTGTCCGCACCCCGCACATACGACCGCTGGACCATGATCGTGGTCCTGGTGCGAAGGTGGTGTCGATGGTGGCTCCAGTTTCGGTACCGCGTGCATCTGCTCTTGCACATGCTGCTGTTGCTGTGGATGTTGATGATCCGTTTGCGATGGTTGCACTTGCGATTGGTGCAGAATGGTTTGTTGGTGATGGTGATGGTGGTGATGATGGTGATGATGGTGATGTGGATTGGTCTGTGGCGGTATGGTGAGATCGTTCGGATGCTCGTAGTTGTTGTTACGGTATTCTGCATCTGTGGAGAAAAAATAGTTGTAATTATGAATATTGTTAGCTATTTCTTTTTTGGATAATTATAACGACATTTTCATTACTACCAACAATTGACGATACACATCCAAGTCCTGACGCGTCAGTATAACGGTGAAAAAATGTGCAAGGCATTCGAGCAAGCATCGCTACATTAGCTTAGTGGATAGAGCACCGGACTAAAACCCTGGATACGTGAGTTCGAGCCCGGGTTTTACGCTACTTTTTTAATAGACTTATTTATTTTCATTTACTCCAAAGTCTTCTTATACGTAACAATATTTATCGTAGTTTATTATATTTCGAAAAAGCTATCTCTACCAATACAGATGGGATGTTTAATAATTATTCTGAAGTACAAATTACCGCAACGACTCGAAATACCATCCTAACTCGAACCAATGAATTGTGAGAAAAGTCATCTCGCGATTCCACTGCGCAACACTAGATTAATTTCCTGTGCAAATATGACGTTACATCAGCCCATACTAGTGCACTCCACGCTCCTCTTCCACACCACTCCATCTATTATAAAAACTCACGCAACGCCCTGAGTCAAACACTCTCTCTTCATGAGAACCATTCGGAATCTCTTTAGGCCTTTCACTTCATCCCCACACCGTGAAATCGTTGAGAAACGATATACACCCGGGCGTCACGTGAATTCCGTGCGGCCTCCCGTCGGGTGGATTTGCAGGGGGTTGCGCCTAGAGAGAACTTTGCGCTATTATCGCTATTAATGCACTTTGTAATTATTTTCATTAGTTGCGGATCAGTAATAGCAACTACGCTGGAATCTTGTAATGGTATGGACGTTTAGCATGAATTACCGACATTTTCAATGACATATAAGTAAGTATTACTAAAGTAGCTATGCTCTAAAGGGGCATTTGCAGAGTTACAAAGATGACGAGTGCCACTATAAACGATTAATAAAATTATTTGATTATTAAAATAATTTGATCGTTCTCTTGTATCCTTAAAATTCGTGTAATCACGTTAACGGAAACCCTTTGTTGCCATAAACAAACAAATTATCAAATGCTCATTGAGTACAAAACTATTACGTCTATGAAAAGACCCTTTAACAGGATCAGAAGCCCTACATGAAAAAGACGAACTTTCTCACGCGCAATCATCCCGATCTGGTAGCCACACGCTGCCACCCATAACAAGCCGCGAAAGTGGGCGTAAATCTCACACTCCTATATCCCTTTAAAGCCATCATCTCTCACTTACCTCCCGGAGATCCGTAATCCCTGGAGTCGTAGGGGGTAGCCCCGCTGGCATCATAGCAATTATTGTTCGGCCCGCAGTGCGTCTGGTGCAAATTCGTCGTCGTGGGACCAGCTTGGCTGCACGAATGTTGCTGTTGCTGATGCTGATGCTGTTGCTGATGATGATGATGTTGCTGCTGATGCTGATGGTGAAGGTGTTGCTGATGCTGCTGTTGCTGCTGTTGCTGTTGCTGGGATTGAGGCTGAGGACTGGAGGGCAGAGTCGTAGGCCGGGCGGCGTCGCCCATGGACGCGGGCAGACAGGGCGAAAGGTCGCGGGGTGTCTGGTCGGTGCCGACGCCCGGTGCGTTCGTCACCTGGACCACCCCCGCGCCACCGCCGCCGGTGCTACCGCCGCCCGGCGGACCGCCCTGGCAACCCAGCGACGACAGGCCGTTGCCACGCTCCTGCGAGTTCGCCGGCTGCTGAAACAGAGAAACGAATAGAAACGTTAGACACTTTCAATAAAATCATTTTTATATTTTTTATACGTGAAAACTATTATATTTTTAACTACAATACACTGTTGAATTTTCATGTTTACAATTAGTTCAGAATCATACAAAAATCCCGATATCATGAAGGTACTTAGAAATTCTGCCTTATACTGGTTCTTATATCAGACGACGCGAAGGTCGCAAAAATCGATCTCCTCGCCTCTCTTGCGAAACGTTGCACCTGAAATCCACCTTATCCACCTCCGCTCTGCATTTAGCTCTCGACACCTCGTGCGACAAGAAACGTACTCGCGCGGTATCCGATGGACGACGACGACGACCGGGCGATAAGGAAAAAAAGGTAAGCACAAGAAAAGGACGGGCTGTCGTAGCGACCTCTCAATTTTCGATCTCGATCCGCGGCGATGCGTGTCCGCGAGAGATTCCGCGCGACTTCAATTAAAGCTGCATGCACACATCGGCCGATCGGCCGAGGAAGATAAGGTGACAATTTTTCAGTGCAGAAGCGCTCGACATGGGACTTTTTTGAATGTTCAGTGACGTGGGAGATAATTTGTTTGATTTTGAGCGAATGAGCTATTGAAATCGATCGTATGGATCTTGACTGACGTAGTACATTGATCTTGTGATGTTAGCGGCTTATCGATTCTTAGTTAACAACGACGTCAGACGTCAAAATTGTCGATGTAGTGAGATTTTCCTTTATCAGACATCCTTTCACCTTGAATAACACTCATCGAGGAAATAAGTCAACCCGAAAAAGGAAATCCTGCGATAAAGAGTAATGAGAAAGGAAACCCTCTTATCGTTAATAAATTCTCCGACAAATGCCGGATCAATGTTCAAGTACCCTGTTTTCATCCCTCCCATTGATACGCCTATAAATACACAATCGGCACATTCGCACGTCGTTCAAGACTGACGTCCAAGTGTGAAAACATATCCGAAGAGTGAAGTGGCCTGAGCATATTGATTTGATCATCACCGGAAGCTCCTCGAGTACCCACAGCGCATAAATACGTCAATCGAAGGGGAAACTTTGCATCGCTCGCGCGACTAAACGGATCAGTGAATAGCTGCTATATACGTCGGTGCTCGGGCGACTGACTTGGAAAAAGTGGCGGTCTGTGGTGTAACAGTTTCGAGGAGGAGAGTTTCGGTCAGCGACGCTGATGAATGAAACTGTCCTGGCAAAAAGCGCAGCAGCGAGGAAGGAGATTTAAAGATTCAGGAGTTTGGTGTCGATTTCAGTAAAATTTTTAATGCCGTTTTTGCAATATTTTCAGTTTTTATAGCCAAGAGTAAAAGTAAATAATATATTGTATTAAAATGAATAAGAACTCTGTTTAAGTAATGATCAAACTGTCGGCCTGATTAATCAGTTAGCATGTGTTATAAAACAACTATCGAATGAATAAATTGACTATTTCTATAGTAAGGTAGAATTATCGTAGACACACAAAAAGGAGCTAGAACTAAGAATCGCAATAAAATATCCTGAAACTATCTTAACATTAATTATGATGGTATATTTTACCATTACACAGAAACTAATTGATGTATTTCGATAAAACTAGCTTTTCAAAAGTATCCCTGAATTATGACACGAAGCGAGATATTTAAATTCCCTCTCAAGCAACATCGACTCCCGCATATCCCATGTATATCAGCTCTCTCTCTCTCTCTCTCTCTCTCTCTCTCTCTCTCTCTCTCTCGCGGCTTCTGAAACGCTGCAGCACAGTGCGCCTCGTCGCAGCACGGCAGCTCGCGGAGACAACGCACATACACAACCGGCAGCAGCAGCAGCAGCAGCAGCCGTCGTATCGGTCGACTTGTCGGAGGAAGCCGGTAGGAGGGGAGCCGAGAATACCGGTCTACCACTATATACACGTACATACGTAGACGTATACGCGTATATATATACGTACGCACACACGTACACGTAGTCGCCGGCGCTCGCGAAGCGGACGATAATTTATGTCGGGAGCCGCACAACGTGTGCGCTGACATTTGAAACGAGGTGCGTTGGCTATTGGCGGACGGAGGCTCCTTATAGGGCCGACGGCGCATGCGCCATTTCTCGCGATGCTGAGGTAGAGTAGTTGTAGTAGTAGAGAGAGAGAGAGAGAGAGAGAGAGAGAGAGAGAGAGAGAGAGAGAGAGAGAGAGAGAGAGAGAGAGA
>JAYJLV010000046.1:9865134-9909461 GCA_036873485.1 Torymus texanus
TATATATAATACAAATACCTATAAACTTCCATAGAGTAAAATCAAACAATAAGGAAAAAAACCATATAATATGATTTAAACAAATAACTTATGACCTAACTGTATCAACTTACCAAGTAATTTAAAAAAACCAACTCTAATTTCAATCAAACCATAACGACCACTCGATTAACTCTTCCTCAATATTAAACCAATCCACGTCCACCACCCCCTGCACTGCGAGTTTCCCAAACGTCGCCAAAAGTATGTCGCTGATTTTCATCGCCACGATTCTTGCGTAACGTTCTCTCTCTCTCTCTCTCTCTTACCTTTTCTCCTCTTACTTGAAAATCCGCGTTGCGTCAGACGGCCAAACGGCCATTTCAGGCGAGCATAGCCAGTGGTGCGCGTGCCCGGAATTGTTATGAAATGGAACGCGCATCGGTTTCGCGAGTAGTGCAGCCAAGTAGGGTAGATGTGGTGTTGATGGGTTCAGGTTGACTTGGAGCTCAAAGAAAGTTTGTGTCTTTTTTTTTAATTCTGCGGTAGCTGAGGTTACTGATGAAAATTGTTGCGAAATTTGGCAAACGAGTAATAGCTTCGGTTCATTGCGGTATCGTTTTAAGATCATGGTAATATTTTCAGCTACTTAATACGTTTGATTAGGACGGCGATATGGTGTAATATATTTATTAATTAACGAATTACTGTCAGTAAAGTTAGAGTCTCGGCAGATTTTATGACATCGTATGAATTTAATGTGCAAGAATAATATTTCAATGTAATTTGTCGAGTTCTGTCAGAATTTAGCATAAAATTGAGTAAATAAATAAATCATATAATACGTTGGAAAACGGGAAGGTGTGACAAACAAGTCCTGCTGTGATAAGAAGCATTGATTGATCTTTCATTGCCACTACGGCAATTCTTCTTACAGACTTCAACGTGTACGTTTAATTTCTTATCGTCTAATTAATTTTTTGACAAATTACACGAGCGATTAAAAAGCGCCTAAAGAGCAATAAATATCCGAGACAAACTCAATTTAATTAATTATGAGCCGATCGCTTCGGCTCTTCATTCTTCAATGAAGAAAAAAATTGTTCTCCTCTAACGTGTTTACTAATTATAGATTAAATGGCAGATTAAGATAGTCAATAATGGACATAAATTAGCGCTGTATATACAAGGTCCCGATAATAGAGATTTCTGCGTCTCTCTTTCTCGCGTCCTGACGTAAACTTCTCTCCTCTTATCTCTTAATGATGTCACATTCGCTCTCTCGACTCTCTGTGTTTGTCTCTCTCTCTCTCTCTCTCTCTCTCTCTCTCTCTCCCTCTCTCTCGCTCGCTCTCAGCTTTCGGAACGTATATAAAAAACGAGGCGCAGTTCGTTTTATCTTTCGCTCGCTTTTAAAAATAGGTCCTGGTCAAAGAAGGTCGCTTTGAAACTGATTGCTATAATTACATTTTGCTTCTGTGAAGAAAAAAAAGCGGCGGAGCTGCGTTCTCTGTCCTTGAAGCGGTAACTTGCCTATTTGTCGTTAACTTTATGAACAATGTTTCTCGCGATCCCTTCTGACAAATCAATTTATTGCATTTAATTAAATTTTGACGTTAAAAGCCTATTCGCCATTTTCTGACAAGCGACCTGAAAAAGTCTACGACGACGACGCTCGAGATAAAAATCTATAGTCATTCTACGAGAATTCGTGGACACAGACTTCGAACTCACGCGTTGAAAAAATCGAGAAAAAATCTCGAGCGCGCGGTTGTGTCGCATGGACCGATCGATGACGACAACGTGCGTGTGCGTGACACTGACATAAAATCAGTTCGACGGCGTGAGAGAAAAAGAGAGCGAGAGCGAGAGCGAACGAGAGAGAGATTGAGAGAACGGATTCAAAGGCAGCACGCGCTATCAGCTTCCTCGGTTAGGAACCGCGCGAACGAGAAGTCGAGCGACCGCCCGATAAAGATAACAAACGGTCCGGCTTGTTTCTCTCGCCTTATTTCTCTCTCTCTCTCTCTCTCTCTCGCTCTCTCTCTCTCTCTCTCTTGTTTTATTCCTTATTTTATTGATTATCAATACATTTATTATTTAGAAAAACGCAAGCTTAAATTTGTCATTGTTTCATTAATAAGCATACTTTTTATATATATTTTATTAATATTGGACTAATTAACATGATTTTTCTTGTACTATAGAGAGGTGATGAAAGGTTCGAAATCTAATTTGAAATTATAATATTCTTTCAATTCCAGACATATTACCAAAGTATAACATTCGTTATGCTACAGCAAATTCTTTTTGCTATATTATATTTAAAGTACACCCGTCTAAAATATGCAAATGACTTCTGATTAAAATCTTACTTTAATATTTTAATATAAATCACATGAGAATTACTAAAGTATGAATTTCGAAAAAACGTGAAATAATATTTAAAATAATTTTCGGAAATTCCTGAATATAAATACCAAAAACTTATTTGTACGTCTAATTCAATTCGATTGAATGTCTTGCAAAAATATCTTACAAATCCTTCTATATAAATCACAAGTAATTTACACATCAAAGCCGCAGAGAAAGTAATTCTCATTGTTATTATAATAACTTGTTCAAGACACATCTACGCGGCATCTAACGTTACCAACAGCACCAACTCTTATTTATCCAAACAAACACAAACTCGCCGTACACTCCTAAACAACCTCGAACACTCAACAACTCCCAGGAGAGCCCTCGACAAAAAAAACTACTCGAGCGAACAATTAAACTCCTCGCGCCAAGCTATTCCATTCCCACATTTATATAACGCACTTCTTTATATTTAGATTTATCACACTCGCACTTTCCCTCCTCCTTTTTTCCGTTGTCGCGCTGGGCCCGAAAGCAGCCACGCGTAGGCGTTCGATAGCCCCGTGATATCTGCTTCTCTCTCTCTCTCTCTCTCTCTTTCTCTCGTGTGCGCGAGCTGCTATAAAAAAGCGACGACTTCTCTCGTTCCCTTACAACACACAGCCTCCTCACCACGCACGTATATACATATACATACGCACATAAATGTATCGAACGACGACGACGACGAAGAGGACTACTCCCGCTCTCTCTCTCTCTCTCTCTCTCTCTCTCGTGCACGCGCCCGCGCGCGCACACGCATATAGCTTCCGAGCGACACGATGTTGCTACCGGCAGGATCGTAAATATTCCGCGGATACTGCTTCTCCACTTTACTGCGCCAGCGCGTGTATATCGAAGGAGAGAGAAGTGCTTGCCTGCATGCCTGCCTGCTTGCTTGCCTCCCCCGTTCACGGTGTTGTTTTTCCATCCGGGGTAGAAAGGAAGAGAGAGAGAAGAGCGTAAAATGAATTACGTTTTCGACGTGCCGACGCGAAACGAGGAGCACTGATTCACGCGGATTTCAGCGGCCATTACGAGATGCTGCCTGGGGGTTTACGCGTGTCGTCTAGGATCCGATGCGAGCCGATCGATTGAATTACACCGGAGGTGAACGACAGAGCGGAGGAAGCGGATCGTATGATAATGTTGTGCTACGTCGACTAACATGGCTGAGAATTTATAGAATAGCGTAGTTGATAAATTGTGTTGTTTGTTGTGGTGGTAGTGTTTTTGAAGAGTTTTAAGAGATCGGGTAGAGAATCATGTTGTCATTTCTCTTTTCGTAAACATTAGGATATTTTACTTTATTACTTTGCTTGCGTGTATGTGATATTTTACCGTACGCCACCTAGCGGTGCATTTTATTATTAAACTTGTATTACAATTATATTATCCATAAACTGTCATTTCGAATGTTCTGTTTCTCTGATAATCCAAAGGAAATCGTTTGTCGGTTCTGTGTTGTAAAAATTTATAGATGTCATAGATTCTAAAAATTACGATATACCTAAATTTTAACAAATCGATTTGAAAGAGAATTCTTGCTTCCAGATGCTCCGAAAGTTATGAATATACGCTATCCTGCTAAAACTACCGATATATCAAACGAAACCGGAAAGATGCGCTCAAGTCTCAGATATTATAACAAGGAAGAGCATAGACCGAAAAAAGAAGTCGCGAAAGAGCAAGAGAGAGAACGAGAGAGAGAAAGAGAGAGAGAGAGAGAGCGAGAGAGAGAGAAGGATTCGCATTCGGTGGGAACGAGGAGCGAGAGGCTCGTTGGCCATTTCTCCGTCTCCTCGGCTTCTTCTTGTTGCGGTCGCGTACGGTCGCACACATAGGTGCACCTTTTTTCTTCCTCTCTCTCTCACTCTCTTTCCTCCTTCTCCTCCTCCTCCTTCTCGTCCTCCTCTTCTTCTTCTTCTTCTTCTCCGTCGCTCGTATTTTAAGGCTGAGCTCGCGTTATAATATCCGCGGACGCCCGAGCCGTAATTAAAGGCACAAGGCGCGCGCGAGCGAACGCTGCTCTTCAACCGCACTTACGCAATTTGCTCATCCGTGCCTAATTGCTCGCTCTTTCTCTCTTCCTACTATACCCTTCCACCTTTCTTTTGTTCCCTTCGATTCCGGAATATCGACGTGCGTACATATATACGTGTGCAGTTTCGCGCCTATGGATTAAGAGATTTGGAGGAGGAATATATGACGATCGCGTGATATGTTCGTTTCGTGCATATATGCGTTTTTTGCGGTCCCTTTTGGCTGTGAATGTCGCCGCTTACAATGAGGGATAATTGAGGGCTCGTGTGTGGCGCGCAAATCGACTTAAGTGAATTTCGCTCTGTACGCGCACGCGCGTGTGCGACGTTTAAGTGCATTAAGCCGACGGGAAGAAAGATGCTCGGCAAGTTTTGCGCGCGTGCGCAAATTCCTTTAGTTGCTACTGCAGTTTAAAGGTGTCGTGTTCAAAGTTAAAGACAGTGAAGAATTGAATTTTTCTCAAAACATGGACGAAAATGCGCAATTACTTACTGAAAACTTTCATGAAATTCTTTTTGGGCTTTCAGTTGCAATTGTAAATACTTATATTTAATTTATCCGTGTATTTTCGTTAATTCAATAATAATTATAAAGAAAAAATTATTATAATAAAAATTAAATTATTAAAATTAAATAATAATAATCAAAATTATTATTGTAATTTGACGTTTAATAAGGAAAGAAAAAATTTAAAAAAAAAGGATCCTTGACAGTTTTCAATTCCAGCAGAAGATATTTTACATATTATCCATCGTTTACCTAATTGCGATATTTATTAATATAATATTCAGTGTAAATATAACGTCAGAATCAAAATTAAAAATTAATATAACTCCCCGATAAAGAAGCCACTCTGCGCAACTTCCAAATTAACCGAAATCGAAACGGAACGTATCGCAATAAAATTTTAACGCGCGCGCACACGGTTACCCTGAGAGAGAGAGAGAGAAAGAAAGAGAGAAATCCAGTCGCACTTTTAGCTCATTTTTCACCGCGCGAATTTAATAATTATTAACGGCATCCTCGGATATATAAATACACCCTGTCATCGTCGAATCAAGGAAGAATAAACTCGAGGCTATATTGGCCGTAAGCTCAGCCGTTACGGCTTTGACATCAGGATAAAAAACGGCACGTTGTAATCTCGTATACCGATTTCTTTTTGCTTCAGGCACGCGCGTGCGCGAATATAGCGACACACACGCCGTAAAACTTAATAATAGAAACGAGATTTAAAAAGTTTCGATTTTCTGCGAGCGAAGTAGAGATGGAGGAGGAGAGATGTGGAATGAAAGGAGTGAAAATTTCGAGAATCACGCTAGGCCTCGAATACCGCCCGTGAAGAGGAACGGGACGATGCACCTTCGAGCTGCTGTACCACACATACAGATACACATATATACACATTCATCGAGGCCGGAGAAATAAATGGTTCGAATTCCTTCAGTAGTGTGCCTCTGACACCTCGCCGCTCGATTTGTCATTCCTATTCTAATTCCCGTAGATGTCGTTGGCTATTTTAAGGTCGGGCCAAGTGTATATAGATCGGCACCGTAAGAATAAATAATTTATTTGTGAAAAGAAGTCGAGTCACCTGGTAGACATGCCGGTGGTGTTGAAATAATCTAGTTTTTCTTTTTTGATAAATGAAACAGCCTGGCTTATATTTTGTTTATTCGGTTCTACGAAAGAAGTGACGATTGAACATGTATCATAAGTATAATTCAAAACACAGTGTATTACTATGACGTTATTAAATGCATTTTTAAACATTCCTCTCACATGATTCAACGTAATTCACTCTATAGAATCCAGTGTGTGGATCATTTGTTCGTTTTAATTTCAAAATTATATACCGGCCGCAATATCAGCGGAGCAAACGAACGCACACCTACTCCACCGACGCCAAATCACAGAATGTGTAAGCACTTTTACGACCGGAATTATCCGAGGGAGCGAATGAGGCGCCAGCCACGGAACGTCGGCGTCGGCGGCGGCGGCGTCCCTTTAGTCTTTTCATCGCCGGCAGATGAGCACATAATAATCGAGCGCTGCACTTCGATTCTCTCTTTTGGCTCCACTCTCTCTCTCTCTCTCTCTCTCTCTCTTTCTCTCTTGCCATTCCGATTCAGACCGTTCACCACTCGCGCTCGTATATGCGCTTTATGAATTATTCATAAGGTTTATGAATTGCTCGCGCGCGAATTTTGTAGCGAAATTTTCGAATTTCAATTTGCGAGAGAAGAAAGGAGAGAAAGAGAGGTATTTTGTAATTAACCAGAGAGAAAAAAAAGGGTGTCGATTTTTACACATGAATCGAGCGACCGAATTAAAGGAATTGCACGTAGCTGCGAATGCATAAAACATGATTTTTGTACCATTAACGTGTATATAGTGTGTGATTTCTGAGCTAAGAACATTTAAATGTACGAAAATATTTCAACCATGCTGAATTAACACTTGCTCGGTTTGGGCAAAAATACATACGTGTATATATATATATATATATATATATATATACACACACACACACGCGTGTATAATTAATGTATGGTGTTAATTTATATCTTTTAATTGATAACAACTGTTTTCACACCGTCGCGCTTTTATTTTTGACTTGTAGCTACAACTGTCGGCAACAGGTACTTAATTAAAAGTTTTCTTTTTCAATGTTAATGACGTAACTTTTACTCCTTCGAATAAAGCGCAGAAAAAAACGTAAAAAACTCCTCTGTGTAATTTTTTTCACAGTTCGTCTGAAACAGGTCGAAGATTCGGTCACTCTCTCTATCCACTGATGAAAAACATACACATACGATTCAATGAACAACGACAAAACCATTTGCAAAACTCAATCGACAGCGCAACTCTATTGAATAATAATCGCGCGCGATGTATATCCTTTTATATCGTCGACTATACTGCTTCTCGAATTACGGAAAACAAGTGGCCGCACCGGCGCGTAACCCACTTCTGATTTTTCGAATCCCATAAAACTCAAGCGCGTGCACACGTTTTTCGATGAATTTTCATTCACACACATATATACATACATAGAGAGCCAGTCCAGTTCTCTCGCAATGGCTATCGAGCAGCGCGGCTTTTTTCCGGCGGCTACCAGCTATATTTTATTGCTGGGTTGTTTTTGCCCAGCGGCAGAGAGCGAATTTCCAGCAAATGCACGCGCGACGCGTTACTCTAATTGCATTACCGGATCGTAGCGACGCTCTCGTCTCGTTTCTTTTTCTCGCACGCGCGTATGGAGAGAAACGATCCTTTCGCGTCGAAAATTTCTCATATTTGGCATTTCTTGGCTCTCGGTTTCTTCGAGAGTCCATAGCGTGCGAAGAATAGAGATTTTTCCGGGTACTTGAAATTCAGATTGGCGAGTCAATTGGTATGTTGAATATTTTTATCGTGGTTTTTTGTCATTTGAGAAAAAAAAACGTTTTTTTTGTGGTTGTTAATTTCAAAGGTGGTATGTGAAGAAGAACATCATAAAGATAAATAGCGCATATATTGTGTATAAGACTATGAGGTAATCTAAAAACTTCATTTTTTAAATAAAGTTACAAAACGTAAAATAAACGACAATTCATAAGAAATTTAATTTTAAGAAATTTTCATTAGTCATTTTATATATAAACATTTACTAAAAGTATTTTTTCACAATTTACTTATTCAGCAAGACAAAATCTCTCTGTTTAATATCAGTACATTAGTATTACGGGTCAAAATTCTCATAAATCCCATCCTTTCCTCACCACATCACACAGCGACCTCCGCGCCGCACATCACAACCGCAATCCAGAAATTAGAATATAGACGATCCACTTTTTTCCGGCCGCGGATTCCATTCTGCGTGAAAAACGAGCTTAGCACATAATGGGCTCGTAATTCATAAAGGCTTAATTCAAGGAGGTCGATATAGGCGCGGGAATCTTCTCTCGAGATGCGCGCCTGGGATATTCGCACGGAGGGGAAAAAAGGTGCGAGTGAGAGAGACTCGACTAGACTCGTTGGCTTTCGTGCCTCGTGTAATTGCAGCAACGACGCGGCGGTCGCTGATGTTTATTCAATAGGCTCAACTGTCATCGCTGATATTTTTATCTGTCGATGACGGGATCTTCGCCTGAATCGAGGATACTGTCGTCGATGGTTTCTAGGAGTCATTTTTTTCAAATGAATGAGAGAGAGAGGGAGATAAAAAGATAAATTATATGGAGCAATTGAAACGGTGAACTTTTTATCCGCGATAAATATTCCAGTAGCTGTCAGTGGCCTCATAACTGCCACTTCGAGTGATTTTAAATTACTCCGTTAATAGATGATATATATTAAACTACATTCCTCAAATAAATGGACGAGTAAGAATGCGAAGTAGTCAGTGATTTCGATCTTCGCAACAGCAGCACAATATTAATGAAACGATAATTTAAAAAACCTAAGATATCAAAAAGACAATTTGATATCCCTCACTTTACGCTCGTGAAGACGCCCTATCACAATTGCCGGTGCGAGAGCATCGACCCGAGGTATTTAGGAAGCATGACCCATGACCTCGCTGCAACGATTGCGCATGAAATAAACTTTTGGAGTATGTGTGCAAACTTGTGTACGAGATAAGGTGGCTGAATAGAGGGGCGAAGATTAGCGAATAAACGAACTCCAATGGTTCATGTGCGGCGAGTGTCAGAATGGAAATTCTAAATGTAAAAAGCTTATGTTTACTAGGTTCGAATGAAAGTTAATATGTACTATAATAGAAATATTATCGAAATAAAAGTTTGTATTTTACTCATTTACAAAAATGTGATGCTAGATATATCGATTCTAAATGTTTGGGCGCCACTTTTCTAAAAATTTAATTTTATCCCTATTTGATAACAAATGATAATGACACGTTCATTTACACAGAAAAGTATAACATTTAAGTGTAGTTTTAATATTTACTTCAGAAAAATATGTTTTTAAATTTCTTATTTTATTCAGTTGGGCGCCAATTTCATACTCGTATCATAATCGATACTTTTGACGCTTGCCAAAATAACTCAAACTCTATCGTCCAACCAACTCATCTTAAAAAATCACCTCAAGTCTCTAGAAAAAAAACTCCGCAACGGCTCCACCTGACGACGGCTATACGATTCCGCGCGATCCGTCGGTCCCGGCGATCGTACAGTTCAGATTGTCAGCGCGCCTGCGCTCGCGTCCGCTGTACAGGCCGGAGATAGACTTTGATCGATGGCCAGATTTCCTCGGGTCTTTGGAAATTCCGCCGTATCGGTGATCTCGCGCGGATGTAAATAGCTCGCGCGCGGTGCGCCGCGTTTTTCTCCTGCTGTACACACTACGCGATCCTTATCCCGTAGCGCGAGTGCACGGTTGTGAACTGTCTTTGAAAACGTCGCTGCTGCGCGCGAGCGCGAATTAATACTTAGTTTCCGTGATAGATAGAGAAGTGCGGAGGTGATGTCGTGTGGAGGTTAGATGTTACTGTTGCTATATAGGTTCGATGATCGATATGAATCGTTAGTTGAATTTTGTGATTTAACGTGTGATATTTTTCATTTTCCTGGAGTTACTCTAATCGGATGAAATAATTAATCTGATCAAGTTGTTGTAATTGATATAAGCTAATGTTGTAATTCAAATCTTGATAGACACTGGGAACGATAATTTGAAATTTAAATTTTAACTGGTTCATGGCTCTCTTACTTAATTTACAAGCCTGAAAAACGGTTTATCAAATCCTAATAGAAATCTTTATTGAAATGTTTTGACTTTTGGCTATTCACTAAGTAAAAAATTCGCGTACTATCACAGCTTCTTATCGTATGCTAATTTTTTATACATTTTTTGTTTACTTGCATGCAGATTGGAAATGAATATTATCTAATAAAATATGAATTTTCAAATGACAAACAATTGCTAGTTTAAATCGAAATTCTTAATGCTAGATGCAAACAGCGTCGACTTGTACCAAGAATTTCCATAGATGGAAAACACATCCGATAAAAATATGCAAAGATCGCTCTAATCGTCTCGTAGACACTGATGACGTTATTAGCATTGCAATAAATCAGTGGACATGTTAATTGATAAACTGCCCGCGTGTCAGCGAGAAAAATGCGTGAGTGTAAGAGTGTGAGAGAGAGAGAGGAGGAGGAGAGAATATCACGATGTGGAGGGGAAAAAATAAGAGTAATTGATGAACGATAACGCGAGAAGAAGAAGAACGCGAATAAAAGATTCGCTTTTTCTCTGTAAACGATAAACTCGTTATATTACAAGACAGATTGCTGTTTCTGTTTGACTTCTACGGAATATTCACAGTTTAATTAAATAAATATTATATTTGATTGACAATCGGGTATCAGAAAGTAATTTGTAATATGTAAGTACTGCTCTTTTTCACATAGAAAATTTTTTAGACTAAAACTACAAGACATGATAAAATCTTTTAAAAAATTACAACATTTTAAAGTGGAAATTCATCTAAAATTGATGTAGATTATTACAGAAATAGCAGATTTACTATTAGATTCTAATTAGAATTATTTTTATAGCAATAAAACTTTACGCCGAATATTACAAATGAATATACACAAGCAATATTAAACATGTATTCGTTATAGTCGCCAATAAAACTTCTTCGCTTTTTTGAAAAAATCTTTTCTTTAAAAATTAAAATTGAAATACAGTCTCTAAAGCTTTTCAATATTACACTATCCAGGAAAAATCACAAATATTTTCCTCTTTCCCGTGACCACAGAACCACGCGCACATCTGTACAATTTTACCAATTCACAGACGTCGACAAACCCATTCTTAACCATCGCACTCCCTCGCAAAACTTGTGACCCAACCGCCTCTGTCTCTCTTTCTTTCTCTGTCTCTCTTCCACAAACCACAACGTAACACATCACGACTGTCATCACCCCTTTTACAGCCGTCAATCGTGCCTCATCACCATCGGCCACCGATAAGCTCCGCACACACATACAACCACGGATAACCGCAAAAAAGCTCTTTGCCTGCATATATACATTCACACACACACACACACACACACACACATACATCAACACAGACACAGAGGCGAAAAAGAAAGCGGAGCAAAATCCGGGAAAGAGAGGCTATATGCCATATAGCAGCGTAGTGCGCGCGACCCCGCGTTCCGCGAACGCGCACCGCCGCCGCAGCACGCGACGGATATCTCGGGCTGGCTGCTCCAATAAATCACCCGCACGGCTGCGGCGGCGGCTGGCTATCGCCGGCAGACGCGCCGTGCGCCGAGTAAGAGAGAGAGAGAGAGAGATGGCCCTTATCTTACTCGCCGAACTCGGAATAATCGCGCGAGCCTCGAGCTGCGGCTGTCGCTGTCTCTTTCGGTTGGTTGGTTGGGTTCTTCTTTTTTGGTTTTACAGCGTGGCAGTGGTGCTTGTTTTTCGTGGGTTGGGTATGGAGGGTGCGACGAGGGAACGAGAAAAGCAAAAGCTTTTGGTTGTCGCGTTGGGTGCCGTTTGGTGGAAGTAGCACGGGTTTGTTGAGGGAAAAAGTGAGTGCGTATACGGTAATAATAGGATTGCATTGAAGAAAGAAGCAGCTAAAATTATATTAATAAAAGATAGAGAATTTCAATTTATATCATCTTCCTACTATTACACTTAAGATTTTCTACTTACTCTTCAACCTCCATATAACAAAACTCTTTGAATCCAAAATATCAACGACCCATACCCATTATCACCGATCAGTACCATTTGACCGAAACATTACGAACCACTGAAGACAAATGACCGCGTCGTATCTGTAAAATCACTCAACACGCAATAGAAATCATCATTCTTGCGTTGAGACTCTCTACGCGGCTTCTTTTCGTCGGAAAGTTGCTATCGCACTTCGGAAAATCCGGACATCGCGTCGCTATGCTTGCCAAAGATCAGTCACGTTGGCTTTATGAATACGCGACGATACACACACGAACGCAATATAGGAACTATATTAAGATGCGTGCGATGATATGACATAAATAAATTCGAGTTGAATCCTGATGGTCTCTCGGGTTTCCCGGTGGATTAATTGTCCACGATGTGAAATTGTTAAATGTCGGTAACGAATCGCTCTTGGCGAGACTTTGATTACTTCATACAATGGTATACAAACGGTAGCCTGTGTGCTAGTGTTACTCGATATCGTTGGTTTAGTGATTTTATTGTTATTATATAGTATATAAACGAAATCGCAAATTTAACGTTTTCAAAGTTTACCTCGAATATCAAGCCATCGTTGGATGTTTGTATAGCAAAACTGGCACAGTAGCGAAGTTGGAGTGAAAAATCTGACTTCTTCGGTATAGATAACGAGGAAAAAATCTTTCTTCTACGATACTGTACAATAAAAAAAAGCTCGAAACTCAAGCTTCTTTCCACACACTTCACCGGCCGCGTGTACCACACACTGTCTCGTCGCGGTTCTTTCGCATATATGTGTCTCTCTCTCTCTCTCTCACTTTCCGCTTCTTTATCTCCAATCGTTTGTTTATTAATCCACATGTACACAAGCTGCCGCGTGTTTGTATCTTCTTCTCTCTCTCGGACTCTTCGCGGCACGTCATCTTATCTCTCGATTCCCTCTATTCTTTCGCTTGCCGTCTCTCTCTCTCTCTCTCTCTCTCTCTCTCTCACTCTCTCTCTCTCTCTCTGCCTCACTATCGCACTTTCTTCTTCGCGTTTATTGTCCGCCGACCGGCACTATCGTCATCTCTTATCCGCGCGTGAGTTCAAGGAGCGCTGCTACTTTATTCTACGTATATATACACACACACACTCAGCGAGAAACGATGATGGAAAAAAAAGAATGAATGTGAAGTCGGCTAATCGACGCCGAATTGACTGGCGCGAAACGTACGCACATATTATGTATATATGCGATAATGCAGAAAGAGGGCTAAGTCCACTTTTTCTGATTCTTCTTCGCGAAAGTTTAGCAGTGATATATTTTGCAATGGGGATCGTTCTAAAATAAATTTTTTTTTTTTTTCATTGACCTCACTTGTACAGTCACAGTAGTTATAATTTAAAAATTAAGAGAATAAATTTCAAATGTAAATTCAGCGTTGCACTGCAGACTTGCTGCTACATAAAACAGTATAGTGTAAATAAACGTTAAAATTGAGAACTAAAAAGCACAATCCACTACTATTTCAATAATTATTAAAACTGGATAACCATAAACACCTTTTAACTGAATACCGACGTTCGCGCCCCTTAATGAAATAATAACACCCCCGTTTCCGAACCTCACTTGAAAACCTACAATTTTCCCAACACCCTTAAAACGAACGTTTACCCTCGTCCCTGTTTCCCTTCGAAATTCCACGCTTATCAAGCCACCATATCCACTATATACTTTTCGCTTTTCCGTTGAGCGATTTTCGACTTTCGAGTGCGCTCGTCGTCGCCCCATCGCTTATGCGCGCACACGCGAGCAAGCGACGCGCGCGGCTGCACCAACGTCAGCTGCTGCACCTGCGCGCACACGAGAAAGAGAGAGAGAGCGAGATTCTATCTCTACTCTAAGCGAACGTTCGCTGACTCACTTACGTACATATATATATATACACACAATCACACACACATATATACAGCGATAAATTGAACGGCATTAATATACATCGAATGCTTAATGGTCATTCCCTTTTTTTCGCGACCGAGAGGGAACTAAATTCGCGTGGACGTTTCAATCTTCGCGTCGCCAGTATTTTTAGGCGAGTAGTTCTGGCCGTGTTTGTGGGGAAAGTGCGAGACGTGTCGTTAATTATTGCACCGAAGTGAAATAAGGGATGGTGTATTTGTAGGGAACGTCGTTTGGTTGTACTGCAATTGGATTTATATACGTTGTGGACATTGAGATGCGACTTTTGTAAAACGATAGATTTGGCTGGTTGTTTTTTTTTTCGAAAATGAAGAAGGCGCGAGTTGTGCAATAATGTTCGCGAGTCTAGACGCGAATTTTTGAATGTCGAAAATCGTATAATTTCTACATTCTGTCTTTCGCCAAGATACTCGAGGTGATATACTATTGTAGTTACATTATGTAAAAGGATTGAGAAATGCCTCGGTGGCGGGAATCTGCGCGGATCTGTTTGGCTAATATACACTATGGTAATTATTACTTCATTATTCACATTGATTGGGCATGAATCACACGGTTGCCGCTGAGATCCAAGCATGCGAATTACATTATTGTATGTTTTTATGATCCATTAAATTAAAAGATTAGATTATTCAATAAAAAATGTTAATGATTTGATCTAACGTTGTAATACAGTGCGTGGAAAAAATTACTTTTCAATTCACATTACGGATTCAATACGTTTATATATGAAGAAAAATACACATTCGCAATGCATTATTAAAACCTGTTTGCAAAAGTCATTGAACATTGCTCTCTTTTTGTTGCAGAACATGTATTTTATGCAAAATCGAAGAAAATGATACAATACAAGGGGTTTATATGTTAATGTGAAAAAATGTAAGACCATTGACTTTAAATTTTCCGTTCAAGAAGTTTCCACTTCCTCAAATTCAACTTAGTTAATTCAATTCAACTAGCGCAGTGCGGTAATGAATGCATTGTAAACAAAATGAATTGTTGCATAGCAGGTATCTATTTTAAATAAGTGAGACAGCAAGTATAATCTTGTCCAGATAATGAATCAGTGTCACCTGGACTAGGTATTCAATCATTGTGTTACTTTAGTGCAAGAATACATTTTTATTATTTCAAACCCGATACTATTTACTGCTTCTCTTGAAGAAGAAGAAGAAGAGAAAAAAGAGAGGAAGAATGCGCTCGTAAATAAGTTTCCTTTTCTCGTTGTCTTTGGAATGAACATTGGATAACGTCGCGTGTTCGTGTACCTTGATAGTATATCTATCATAAAAATTCTCTATCCCCGTCTCTCTCTCTCTCTCTCTCTTGCTCCCTCTTGCGCGTGCGCGCACGAGACTTGAGAAAAATTCCTCTAACGCACTGTGGGAAAATTTTACACAATTAATGGTACTTTCACATACGCCGTATACACAAATCTTAAGTAGTGCATGTAAGACGGCTTTTTACGCCGGGACACAACGGCGGCAACGTCGCCTATATGCGCGCCTGTATATACGCGCACTAGCCAGACAGTGCAAAAACTTCTGGAAATTTTGCCATTATTACTTCGTTCCCTGCAATATCTAATCGTGTTGTAGCATTGCCATAATGTAAACAGCGTAGTACTGACCCAAGTCAAACGAAATTAGTATCACTTTAGTGCTATAATAACAATGATTTGTTTGTAAAATTATATCGTGTACCGATGATATAAACGTACATTGAATTTTGTGTTTATTGGCAAGAAATGAATGTAGTGGCTGATTGCAACTTCGAATCACGTGTTTGAAAATTCAAGTTATAGCGAGGATATAGAAAACCAATCAAATCATAACTTTATGTAGAGTAATGGCATCGTACGCATTGAACCGCTGCAGCATGGTTTTGCAACTACGCATGTCAAGGGAATAAAAGAGCCATCATATTGCAGTATTTTTCACTGTCAAGATTAGATTATTAATTCTAAGAAATAATGAAAATCTCTTAGCTATTGATTACATAACCTCAAATTCAAGTGTTTGATAATATAAAATCATTTTTACATTCAGCAGATATAAAGCTTTATTTAAATTTCTCAATAGCGAACAAAGTTTCAGACAACTACTATAACAAAAACCGTAAATCCGTGCTATCAAGTTAAAGTATACCTATAGGTTAAAGACAAATTTTTCAATACAATGTCATCTCTTGTTTAGAATAAGAATTATAGAAATTTTTATTTTCGTCAATTGTGAATATAAATATACTAAAACAACTTTTTTAACCTGTATTGAAGCAACTCTGTTTCATTTAGTTGTCCTCATAGGTAAAGTAAGAGACACAGACTACTCAAGAAATTTACTTAAAAGCTGTTTACCAATTAGGAAAACAATTATTATTACATGGTTTTGTTACTTCACTATGCAAGTTTATTGTTAGAATGACAATATAATAAAGTTAAAAATACTACTTCTTTAGAAACAAGTTACTAAAACTCATTTGTTTCATGGTCTACCACAGTAAACTTTGTGAAAAATATGCTATTTCCTGGTAAATAAAGTCACAATAAATCAACCAAAACATAACCATTTACACTAGGTATTCCAATTTCACAACTTTCACTGCTAAGACTATAAAATCTTTGTTACAAGCTCCCAAACTCCGTTATCCGCTGTCACATCAACCACATATTTATATTTACTGAAAAATAAAAAAAACAAGTACTCACCCAGTGCATGCCGGTGGTGGGAGGGGCGCGCTCCTCATAAACTCCCATCAGGGTGGCTGCTTGCGGGTGCTGGCTAGCGCCGAGGTTAGCACCACCACCGTGCGTGGAGGACGTGGACGCGGACGGCGAGGCGCCGCTGCTGCAGGCGACGGCAGCACCGGCGGCGGCGAGGGTGGCGACGGAATTTCTGACGGACGCCAGGAAAGAGGCCGGGAGACGACGCCGCCGTCGACCCGCGACGTCAACCTCTCCTCCTCACCACTCCTCACGTATAGGCAACAACACCCTCTCTCACAGGCCTCGTCGGCGCGCCTCAACACTGTCACTACTTCTCATGTCTCTGTTACCTTTTAGTTAGATATATGTTTGCCTAACAAACTTATCTTGTCACTGCAGAATAACGTCCTTTTTTATATTCAACTAACACAAGTACAGTTTTTACAGATTTGCTTTTAAGAAAGCGACTACATTTTTCATCGGATTCTCAATAAAGAAAACACTGCGTTGCTCAGGTTGGATGTTAAAATTTCTTCTACGAATTTGTCTTTCTGAAGTTTTCTTATGGACGATAACAAATGCAGAATGATGCTATTCGTTGTGTTCAGACCACTGAGTGATTACTACATCGATTCACTTATCATTGCAGTACACTTCGAGACAGTTCGATGCACATAATCACAGGTTCGTCGTGGTGACATCATCATGACATTAGAGGAACGATAAAAAGAGTACTAAAATACTAAGAGCGTCGTTGTATTCTTGTGTTGTTGTTTAATTCTGGTACCACTCTACTGCTGTCACTCGTTACCAGTATATATATCTGCTGTCCTATCTACCTGTGTGAAATCACTACAATGACGTTGCTATCAGCTGTAGCAATAACAACACGCTATCAAGAAAATCTCTTGCGATCAACCTGCAGCGCACATAGTCACACGAACTCACGAGGGTTGCGGAGCTACGTACGTACGTGTACGTGTATACGCGAGTGCACACATATAAACACAGCCGATCACGAAGTTTCGACTGCTTGGCGCCTCCGAAAAAAAGGCGACGAGACAACGATGAGTAGCAACCGCGCGCGCGCGAGTCTCGCGAGCTGGACCCGTGTCTCTCTTTCTCGTGTGTACACGGCACGTAACGGCACGAGCCCGGATGAAACCGGAGTGAGGCCCGGACAGCCGGGCAGACCGAGTGCTAGCGCCGCGAGCGCCTCTCCGCGGTCCGCCCGGGACCTTTGGTCCGCTCGCACGAGAGCGGGGCGTGAGGGAGAAGGGGGGAGAAGGACGCGTTCGCGCGTGGGGGAGCGGGCGCCACTCGTCTCGCGGCTTAGCACCGCCTCTTTTTACCCCCACTACTGAGACTCCGACGCCTCTGGCCACGCCCATCGAATATCTGTGGCCAGCCTCCGCGCTTTGGCGCCCAACTTTTTACACGTGCTCGCGACGTTGTATGTAAGTGTGTGCGCGCTCGCGTGGGCTTGGGCGCCAGTCACGGGCTATACGTGCTGCTGCTGCCGCAGACGTGAAAGTAGGGTGAATGAAAGAGCGGTGTGAAGGGTGGGAGCTGTAGTGAAAGAGAGCGAGAGAGAGAGAGAAAGAGAGGAGGAGAGAAGTGTGTGGAGTGTGTGTGAAAAATGTAAGAGGAACGAGGTGAAGACGCGACGGAGGATATCGAGTATACTGAGGTGAAAACGCAGAAAGTTCTGTGTATAAGAGTTTCGAATAGGGTGGAGAGAAAGTTGTCAATGATATATTTTAAAATCTCACTGTAAATTTGAAGTAGTATGGAATATAGAGGTGTCAATAGCAAAAAATGAAAATACATGGTCATTAAAGGGATTGTATTTATTGATCTTTAGCGTTGATAGATTTGCTTATAAATCATTAAAAAATAAATTCATGCACATAAAATTAATTTTAATAAAAAATTTTAAATGTGCAAAAATGATTGAGTCTTGATCTCAATAAAATTTGTATAATTTTTTTTAGCACATTTAGAATATTTATCTATTTTATGAGATAAAAAATAGAAAGTTAAATTATTAATGTAAACTTTAAAATATAGTAATTTGTTTATAGTGAAAAATCCCTCTTTAAACAATAAGAATATCCAGGAAAAAAGGTTTAAAAAACGGTCGCGTGACAAGGTTGAATAAATTAACATTGAAATCACGGATTGAAACGTTGTATAAGAAACTGTCCTGACATTGTCTGCGCTATCTAAGTCTCTCTGATACGAACAAGAAAATGCTAGAGTGTCATCCGGTGTGGCTGCGTCACAAAAAAAATGTCGCGCGCCCGTGAATCGTCAAATCTATACACTTTCCGCGAACCAATAGTCACGAAAGCGGATAAGTAAAAAAAAAGCTATAAATACAAACAGAAATAAAAATTGTTGGGAATGATGCAGTTAAAATAAATCAAAGACCACAGGGAGATTTTTTTGTTATATTTTTTTATAACAGCTAACAATTTTCCTTACAGAAAACGCAGTAATAACAGTGCGCAAAGGTTTTTTAAACAATATTATTTTCTAAATAATTGCTAAAGATGAAAAAGAAAAATAATGTAATAACAATTTCCTGTACTGCTTTTGACATACAACTAAAGAAATGTATCAATATCTGATACAGATTGACAATAACTGCGTAAACGATTTAAAAAATAAACAATAAAATTAGTCATTCGATGGGCAATATATTGCTCTATGCAATAGCATTGTATAGAGTTGCACAATTCACCTATCACTTAACCATAAAAAAACAACATTTCACCAAGCCCCAAATCTCCCTGTATATATTGGCACACGAAGAAAGAGTGCAAAAGGAAAGGCCGTATAGATCTTTGGAGAAAGAGAGAAGGAGAGGAAAAGAAGAGACACCGCTGAAAAAAGGCTTTAAACCGCAGAAAGCGTGGCCGGATGTCGTCTGTCCGCATGAGTGCCCGCCGATATTCCAAGGAGATCGTCCGCGTCCTCGGCGGTCGCGCGCAAGCAAGACAGAGAAAGAGAACGAAAGAGAGAGAGAGACAGAGAGAGATAAAAGAGCTGCTGTTGCTGCTATTGCTTCTCTCCTTGCGGTTTCGCCCGACGCCTTTTATATTCGTCTCGTTTGCTCTCGTGCGCCGCTAATACCGCAATTCATCTCGCCTTCTCCTTCGACAACGTCGCAGCTCGTCGGTTGAATAATGTCGCTTTCTTCCTCAGCATCATCGACAGTTCGTGTATATACAAGCCGAAAAACGACGCGGGCTTTTTCAAGAGGAGGCTTCTTTTGCCTGTCGAGTGTGCTTTCTTCTGCTTCTTCTCTGGTGAGCCACCGTTGTTTGCTGAATTATGTAAAGGGGCAGCGAGAAGTGAGAATAATTGTCGCTCCGGAAGTGCGGGCGTTTTTTTTGAGAGAGAGAGAGAAAGGAGAGAGGAGGATGATTGGTGGAGCGTGCCAAGGTGGTTTCAACCATTTTTCCGAGGCTCGGTATATGTAATTTCGTTTTTTCGGAAGTGAATGTTTGAGCTCGAGGATATAGTTGTCGACAGTGATGGGTAAATTGAATCTTCGTCTATAGCGAAGCAAATTATACGGTTTTTTGAATAATATTTTAAATAACGATTAGAGGATTGTAACCTTACTGGATTGTTGGTCATGATATAAATTGAAAAAAAGAAACATTTTCGTAAAAAATTATCAGTTTTGTCAGAATGTATTTTATTATCACAAAGGATCTAAGATTTGCAATTTACAACGGTTATTTTGGCATCACCATTCGAAACTTCTAAACAATTCTAGGATGAGTAATCCTTTACGGCTGCAAATGATATACTTTCTGTGTTTAAAAAGTATTCAATAAGAAGCGAACTCACCTCACTCTTTATCTCGTAATCTTTGAATTTGCTAAAAATATCTCAAACATCGCAGGAATCATAGGAGGGCTATCTTATATAGTAGCATTACGTTTAACCTTGAAGATCATTTTTACAAGTTTGATTCAAACTATTTTTCCCACGAATGCAGATCTCGAGATAACGAGAAGGCAGAGGAAGAACAGTTTGTTTTTCTACATATTGTACAATGAAGTTTTGACGTTCTGTTTAAATATGATTCATATTTATAAATAGTGTTATAAAATTCTTCCCAAGAAAAAACTTAAAATCGATATTTATATATTAAAACACTTAAATCCAACTTATGACAATAGTTCTTCATATCATTGAACATTTAAAAACACGAACGACAACGATTCATCATTTACATCTTGCAAATGACACTAATGTTTACCATATTTCTGCCAACCTCCTCATAATTCATCCTCCACTGATTCTCTCCATCTCTTTTTCTCCACAACATGCTTACGCACGTTTTCCTCTATCCCTATTCCCTACACATATATTATATATCCACGCACCACCGGTCATCTCACCTCCTTAGCGGGCGCCGAAAAACAGCTGAAAAGCGTATACACACACACGCCTGGGCTCAGAAGTGGCTCGTGCGGGAGGACGAAGAAAGCGCCATTGTGCGGCCAACCGGGAATTACGGGGCACGGTCAGTCGACAATAGGGCCCAAAAGAGCGAGAACGAGAGAGAGAGAGAGGCCCTAAACGCCTTCCTAATTCTTTCTCAATTGGGGCAGGGGGTCTGCGCGCGCGCGCGTCTCGATGAGGAATCTATTATTACGACGGGGAGAAACCGTCGAGACAGAGAGGGAGAGAGAGAGAGAGCAGAGCAGCGCAGAGGGTAGAAATCTGTTGTGTTGGACTTTTGGGGCTCGGAACGTTTTATGGGTGTTTTCGAAAAGTGGAAAGGGAGAGAGGGAGAGAGAGAGAGAGTGTAAGGTCAGACATGAGGGGAGTGATAAAGTGAATTGGATGAAAGCGGAGTCGTAAATTTGGATGTTTCGTATTGTTGTGCAATGTCGAATGTTCAGTTATTGTAAGATTTGTTAAGAGAAAATGTATGAAAATAAAATGATAATGTTAGTTGTTAGAAAAAAATATGCTAACTTAACGTCCACTGTTAAATATTTTAAAGATATAGAATACATTGTAAAGATTAATATCAATGTCGTTAGAAGAATCTTATTATATACTTTTAACGCGTCTATTACTACTACAAACATTATTTATGTAATAAATTCTATAGAATAATAATAAATCTAAATTTTTCTAAGAAATGTTTCTTAGTCGTATAAGCTATTATATAAATAATAGAAATTTATTTAAAAATTTTTAAAATAAGAATTTACTTTTAAACAATTTTATTTTATCGTGACACATACACTTTATAGACAACTATAAATTTTCTGAGAATAACTAAACTTTATATTTGGAAATATATTTAAAAATCACGTGTGCTCCTGGAAATCAAAAAAAAAGTAATGATTCCGTATAACATATGACAAATGAGTTTATGATGAATAGAAAAGCGTCACGTTAAACGCTGCAGTTTTCAAACGTGACTGTAGATCGTTATCCTCAAAAGACCAAAGTTAGTCCAGTTTTAGGTAATCTTATTTAACCAACCGCTGCCACCCTGGCTTATCTAGCCGAAAAATCATCGGCGTGCCACTCCCGCAAAAATGACTACCTAATTTTGCAAATTTATCACAGGATCTATCGCTAACTCCTCTCGCGTTCACCTTTCCGACCTGTCCACCTCCATTCATTGTCCCTTCTTCCATCTCCTCTCTCTCTCTCTCTCTCTCTCTCTCTCTCTCTCTCTCTCTTTCTCCACTCCAACCATTCGGCGCCTACCTCACTCCTCAAGTATACGTATACATACATCCTTCTGTTTGTTTCCCCTCGAGCGAGTTTTACCTGAAAAGACACAGCAGTGGTCAGGAAGAAAACGCGGAAGGACCGGGAGGGATTATAGAGACGCAGATGGGACGTACGTTTCCGCAAAACGGAAACGTCAATGGAGACACAGAGACTGGCCTCTTTCAGTCGCTCTCAAGGTGAATTCGACCGGAAGATGATGTGTAAGCCCACTGGTAATCCAGTTGCTCGCATATTATCCGGTCGATGGTGCGCGCACGCGCACACGCGCGCCTACTGTGTATAAGAGGGATAAACGGACTGTTTAGTGCGGAGTGTGAATTGTTTGCGGTTGGAGAATTGCTTCTGGTTGTGTAAATTAATAAGCTGTGGACGTGTACGGCTGTTAGCATAAGGATACACGCGCTCTCAGCGAGGTGTTGTACGGGGACGTTTCTTGCCGAGGAGAGAAAAAAAAAAGAAGCGTTTTGAAAACTTTCGCTCGAAATGATGCTAAAACGGTGCTTCACTGCTGTGCCGCGCTGTTGGACATACTTGAGAAGTTCTTTTATATTAGTCTTAAGAAATATTTTGAATATTTTGGGGATAGTTTGTGTATAGTACAATGATATATGTTGTGGTACTTTTATTGGGTGGTTCTTTTAAACGGAATTGTTGGCTTGTAACGTTTTTATTTCAAAAATATTTTATAGGAATATTATTTTATGTTCTAATATTTGGCAGTTATTATTGAATTATATTGTATAATAAATTTTCTGTAACATATGCAATTTGTTCATTTATCATATAATTATGTATATCTTAACTTCTGATTTAAAATTATCTGACTGAAAATTCTCTGGTGGTAAATTCATACTTAATTCATTGAATACTAATGTAAAATTTTTATAAAGGCCGAGGAAAATGTAGTCATAGATTCCGTAAAATTTTTGTTCTTTTTAATGTACATTTTTGTACATGTATAATACTATATTTTATATTTATTTAGAATACTTCTATTACAATACATTCGCATTGTAGAAAATTTAACGACAGCATATTCGGTATCCAAAAAATCTCCATTCTCATCTCTTCCCTAAAAAATACTACTATCACCTACCTTTCAAACCCTATCGAATACAAAACAATATTCCACCCCGACTTCCCACACTCCAACTCAACATCTAAATCGCTTTTTACCTTTCTCGCAAACCGCGCATGCTCCAAAAGCTCTTCTCTCTCTCTCTCTCTTTCTCATCTTCTCCCTCTCCCCAGCGGCAAATCCGCATTTATAGCAAAACTTGTTTGGCCGTCTCAGCGCGAAATCTCTCTCCTCGGAGTAGCTCGTCCGACTCACCGTTATGAAGACGCGCGCGTGCGCGTACGAGAGGCAAAAGGGCCGCCGACGTTACCTGAACGAATAAGAATCGTTGTTTACTCGACTCGATAAGCCCTTTTCCGCGCGCGAGGGGGAAAGAATCTCCAACGATTATGGCTGTATGGTAGGTATATAGGAGAAGGAAGAAAAGAAGTTGGCGTTATCTTGGTGAACGTGCGCTTTGCGCGTTGGCTATTATCGGGCTGACTGGAAAGTATTGCGAGGTGGTATAGGGAGTGTTCCGTAGTGTATAAGGAGAGGCCTAAATTTACTAGAAATTTTGAAAAGACAAATTTCTAAAGCTGTATGGTGGCTGTTATAATTAAATCAATCCGTAGTTTCTTTGTTGTTTTAATAATTCAAAAATACTAGTTACATTCAACGCGCTTCGCGCGTACTTGTTTTCATTGTTTTATTTATTTATTTATTTGTTTATCTATTTTTTTTTGAGGTTATGAGCACGATCAAGGTAGATTCAAATTAAAAGTTTCTGTCAATCAGTCTAAATTAAACGATAATAACATAAATTTGATAAATATCGTAATGAAACTTTTCTTATACTATATTTTAATTATTCAGTTTTAAATACTTATAAACTCGAGAATTCATCTTGAAAATTCAAACATATTATAGATTTTCGCGCCTATTCTGTATATACCAATCTAATAAATCAACAACAACCAATCAAAATAGTCTTATTGTGCGATGACAGATTTCATCTATCACTTTTTTAAGACAAGAAAGATTTAAATAAAAAAAGAACTTAAACATGTTTTTATGTTTCTCATGAAAAATCTTCGAAATTTTCGTAAATATAAATCCTTTACATTTTTGTAAAAGCTTTTGGCAATGTCTTCTTACAAATATATTACAGACTTCACTAGTAAATCGGTTTTACTTACCTTGCCCATAAAATGTTAAGCTATTTTATTTTACTTCTATCTCTATGATATTTAATAATTCTTCTATTATTAAAAAATTATCCTTTTATCAATATATCAAAAAGTCATTTTAAACATTTCAATTATTTCTCTACAAAATACTACTTACACATAACTTTCCCACTTCAACCTCATCCAATTACCCACGAAACATGGAACGCTTCATATACATTTCCACCTTCGCACAGTGCGCATATATATATATATGTGTGTACATGCATGTGTGCGCTATCGAGCCGTAGCGAGACTCACCGATGATCTCGCCGACGCGGCTGTAATGCGGTCATTCGTGTGTATATCGGTGGGGCTTTAGACTCGCCGACGGATCGTATCAATGAAGTCAAAACCTCGATGGCATCGCTGGTATTATACTTTTGATATTTATTTCCGTTCTGTTGTCGGCACAGGTGCCTGCGTGTACGTGCAATCGTAAAAATTAAGCTTAACGCCGATGATTATCAAAGGTAAGATATGTTTCTATTAGATTTTTCTTTCCACATCGAGCTTTGGTTGTAAGAATAAAAAAAAAACAGAAACAGAGTTGAAGTGCATTGTGAACAATTTAATTTACGAAGTTATGCTTTACTTAAGATTATTTTTAATAACGCTCCAATAACCACAAGTGCACCGCGTATCTACAGAACTTCTTGGCATCATTAGTATTCTAAAATAACCGAACAAGAAGTTGAGTTATCGCTGAAATGATAAGAAGGCACTCTCAGCTTGAACCCAAAAGAAGAAAAAGAAAAAGTAGTCTCTTTCGCACTCGTAATTTGACTTTATTCGAAAGTGTCAATTACCTCACCCTACTTCCACGCGAATATGCTTTTACATTCGGATCACCGCACAATTTTCCTTCTGTAACATATCTCCCTTCGGCCGTTCCATTACATTCCATTACACGATCCAATTAAGAATTCTTCCTCCACTTCGACTAACGAAGTCAAAATCCATGCTGCTTCTCCTCAAGTATATGTACGCGAGTATCTTCACCTGAATTACATATACATGCGCATATACATATACATATACACTACAAGCAGCTACATGAAGTCGAGTCAAAGCCGAATCCGCAGCGATCGAGTTCTCCCCCTCGGATTAAAGAGCGCCTGAGCTCTCGCGTGGAATATAAAGGAAAAAAAACGTTTCCATCCGACGGGGCGCACGCGTGCACCTGAGATCTGATCCTCTCTCTCTCTCTCTCTTTTTCTCTTGTATTTCGTCCTTCGGATGAATGGACCAGCGAAGAGAGAGAGAGAGAGAGAGAGAGAGAGTTCGCGGCGCGGATATCCTCTTACCGACACGTGGCAGGCCACGTGGCTTGGTCTCTTTGGAAAAAGGAGACCGCGTTATTGTACAAAGAGGCAAAGCAACGGTACGAAGCTGCTGGTCAGATGCCGAGTCGACGTTAGGCTGTAATTCAACGCGTTTTGACGATTCGACGATGTTGTCTTATATGAAGTGTGTCTATATACGTATATAATATACGTGTACACGTGAATGTGCGAGTGTGCTAACGAGGAGATGACGGTGTGATGGAAAAAGTAATGGTAGTGAAGGTGTAATTAGAAAGGGCCTGTCTCATTAGTCCTTCATAGTATAGTCGATTATTACGACGGAATGTTGCGTCGCGCCTTGTATCGGATTGTCATTGAGAAAAAGAGGATGATTCGGGTATTGATTATTATCGACAGTGAAAGTATATACGTTCGTTAGATTTTCTTCTTGACAATGAGAGTTTAATGGCAGACACAACTGGTCTTGACAATGGAATTTGAAAAGTTTGTGGGTTGGACGATTGATGGCTTGTTTATTAATTTATTTGAATATTATCAATATAAATTTGAACTTGTAAAGTTGAGACTTACGTGTATAAAAATTAAACTATACCTTCCACTTACGGTTATTATTATCCACTAAAGTAATGGTAAATTTAGCTTACAAACCAAGATGATTGATTCAATCACAAACTATATAATTTTCAACGATATCAAAATTTGACTCGACAATTCGAAACTTAAACATAGTTATAATAACAGTCTAACCCCAACAAATTATAGTACGACTTTGCATCTCTGATTATCATATATGACGAACCCATTTCAGAGCTGCAATGCCGTAATTACACGACAATTAATATAATTACGTTTATCATTAGTCACGCGTATTTACGAGCCAACTTTTTTTCTCGCCCTCCCTTCCTCTCTTACTCTCGAAAATTACAACCTCAATCCATGTACTACACCGGACCAGCGGATTACCGAGAGCGCGCGACATACACAGGGGAACACCCAACCAGACGACAGAGACGACGTCATGAGGGTGCGACTCGAGGAGCCGTCGGCAGGGTGTCGAGGCTTTTAATTAAGCGAGATTCGAGATGCATTTGCGGATTTTTCTTTACTCCCTCCCACCACTTCTGATGTGTGTACAATTGCAGGCATGTTAATTCCACTCGCGAGAGCTTGCCAACCCTCTTGACGCGTGTGCGTAGCTTTTTTTCTATTATAAGTTGGTATGGGTCTGGTCATATACGCAAAACATGTGTGCGGAGTGATATGTCGCGTGATTGCGTAACTGGAAGTATGTGAATTTTTTAATGACGTAGTGTAAGGGTTAGGTGAAACATGTATATGTTGCGGGTGGTTATGTTTTCTCTTTTTTTTTACGTCTCTTGGTCTGTTTTGAAGGGGCAGAGGGAAATGAATATTTGCTACTCGTCGAGTAAGTTTATGTATTTGAGCGTTGGTAATGATCGTGCATGTGTACACTTGACGAGGTGTTGAATTAAATGATGAACTTAGAATTATATTGTGGAAGGTGCGAAGGGTTTTGCAAATTAGTGCGGTAATACAATTAATTCTAGCAAGGTTTACTGGTTAATTATTTATTAGGTTTCTTTTCTAGAGATGCACATGTGCTATTATAATACATGTCACAATTCATAACTGGGAATTTTAATTATAAACTTTGTTGAAGCAAATAATTTTTCTGTAATGTGACTATATATTAAACAAGCTTTATACTAGCTTTTCTAACAACAGATCCTACAAATAGACTACAGCAAGGTTATACAATATACCATCCACCGACGCAACAATGAACCTATACTCCACCCCCTACGCACACTGTATATATACACCCAAAACAAACCATCCACAGCTTTCCCACATAATACACATACCGCCTCTCTTTGTTATGTCTGTTTTTTTCCACGTTTCCAACTGAACGGCAGAAGATAAAAAATTGGCATATTAATCCGGGCGCGTAATCTGCTTACAGATCGGCTTCTCCCTCGCGCGGATGATTTCATCAATCACGCGCCCGGGCAAGTGCCACGCGCCTGTGCGTGCTCGCTTTTTTGACGAATAAACGTCGAATTAGTCGTACTGATGGTTGTGTACAACAGTAGATGTAACGAGAGATGGAGAAAAGTCGAATGGGGAGTGGATGGATTGATGTGTGGTGTTGGGTTTCTAAAAAAGCATGAGTAATTAGATGGGTTGTAGGTTTGAGGTTGGAAAGGGACAGTGTGTCTTCTGTCAAAGTGTGCTAAATTGGAGTTAAATGCGTTTAATCAATCAAATATATGAGATAGTGACGTAGTTGGTAAGGAGGTTCTATTACGGATCTGTAGTCAAGCAAAGGTTGCTGATTTGAGTAGTATTATAATTTATTAAAGCTACGTAATAATATATACCTAAAATGATATATTATTTATTGGAATTGTTATAATTGCAAATTTTTTATTACTTTTATAACATCCATTTTATTGTTTGAAATGATTTAAATTTGCATGTGTTTTATTTTGCACGTATTTATTTCAAAGATAAAGATGGTGTGAAGTCACGTATATTTTTTCTAATTTTGACATTCGATATATGTCTTTAGCTTTTTTTATACTGAATTAAAGCTCAAAATGTATACTTACATTTTGTCAGATTGGGTGACTGTCTCTGTTATAAGGAAAAAAATAATAGTTCCTTCGAATTTGATACAACATACCTTCTACAAGGTAAATATTTTATTATTTATTCTACTCGAAACTGAACATGTTTCAATTTCAATGAATTTCCTACTCATTTGATCTGCAACGGTACCTTATTTATGACTTTTCTTGACTTAAATGAAACATACAACCGGTTACAGATTCAACCGTATTAAACCATAACCACAGTCAAACCCCCACCACCTCTGCCCTACCAAATTATTCACCCCATACATTCCGTCACCTCAACCTCATCTCGTCAAAATGATTAATAACAATCATCTATTTACTTATTTCTCCATTTCTCTCTCTCTCTCTCTCTCTCTCTCTCTCTTTCTCTTCCTCAATTCTCTCTCTCTCTCTCTCTCTCTCCTTCGATCACCCTTTCATCGATCGGTGTATTTCCGAGCTCCACTTCCGAGAATCTCGGGCGCGTTGACAAGCCTCCATACAGCGAGCGCAGATTGAGAGACAACGGCGACAGTGACGCTGGCCTTTTTTTCTGGTGAGCAGTGTGCGCGTGCGCGCGGCGATTCATTAATAATAACCCACGTCCGTTAACGGCTGACCAGAAGCCAACGCGCGCTCTGCTATCTACGCTCCATCTGTCTCCTCAGCTACCTGCGCACGGGAATTATCTCGTCTTCTCTCTCTCTCTCTCTCCCTCTCTCTTGCTCTCTTCTCGTGGCCCTTATCATTATGACACTCGACTGAGGCCCGTTGTGTCTGTGTGTGCATGCTGTCTTGGCTTTTTTTTTCTCAGCCGAGGATGCTGCTACGTCTCGCTTTCCTTTCTCACGGCGAGAGCGCCATTGTGATGCTGTTGCTGTATATATATGTTACATACTGGCGACGATGCAGTGTCTGGATATGCTGAGATCGGTGCAGGTCAGGGTGACGTTTGATCACGGGGAATGACTTTTTCGTCGGCTGTAGGGGACCTTTTTTTGGGTTTGGTTATGGTTGGGAGGAAGAAATGTTACCGATACTTGGATTAAGAAATGGACGTAGGATGAAAAATAGTGGATGGAAAATGGTGATGGAAAATGTAACGTGTAAAATTGAAATCGGATAGATTTATAAATAATTACAGTAAATTTAATCATTGCACAATTGTATAGTTGAAATTAATAATCACGTATGAATCAAGTTTTTTGAAGACATTGTGGAAAAATGCTTTTCCGAATTTCATAGTAGCAAATATTGACCTTAAAAATGCTGATGTTTTTGCTATAATTATTTCATTTTCTAGACTGATCAAAACAGATAAATTCTTATGAAACGCCTATATGAAAATTAAATTATCTTAATAAATTATGACTTTTATATTCATTTAATAAAATTCGTATTCTATATTTTTTACTTTTTTTTGTTCATATGGATTGCCAAAAATTTTTGCTAAATCTTTATCACCCAATGAATTAAGATTAAGAGACATCGATTGATTCCATAATTGATTTAAAACCGTCCTTTATATATAGGATTATAGTATTTTGGTAATCGTATTCTATTTTTGATGTTGATTATGTTAATTTCCAAAGGATTAAAATAAGTATTATGTTAACAAGTTTGTGGAATAAGCTTGTTCTAGTATATCATTTATCAATTAAGGCAGGAGTCACAGCTTAAACTGGTTTTGAAAAGGTGATGAACATATTTGGGGACTAGATTCTTTTCGAAATACTATAGTGATTTATCTTTTAAAGATATACTGACAGGTAGAGTTTTTTATTTATGGAATTTCATACTGACCATATTGTGAACCTCCAGCATTTTTGCTAGTTCCAAAAGAAAATCGTTTTTAATATTTAAATAATTACATACCATACAAACCACTCAAATAGCTGAATTTTTAAGGTTTTATGTTTTACAATATGAATTACTAGTTACATTCGGTATACATTTTAATATAGATTAAAATATAAAAAAGTTAAATCTTTCAAACGGAAATTTCGACAACATATAACCGTCCATTAAAAAAATCCCCGTGCATCATCCACCCAACGAACTTATATTACCTTCAAAAATCTTACATAAACTCATATACCCATCTCAAATCTGTATCAAACCCGACACCCCCGCGGGCACATCTTAAATCACGCAGCGCGCGTGCGCACATATTCGCACTCCACTCGAACCTTCAGCAGACCCAATCCACAGCAGCAGCAGCAACTCTTTGAAGCGCTTCGTCTTATCAGAGCGAAACCAGAAATCAGCTCCTCTCCTTCTCTCTTCCTCTCTTCAAAGCCTCGTATGTGCATTCTATTTCTGCAGCGACGGCAGCAGCAGCAGCAGCAGCACCTCTGTACAATATCCACAACGCGCGCGTGATTTTTGCACTCGAGCGCGAAGAGGAGCGGCGCGAGTTATTTACGGGCCGGGAGTATTAGGAGAGGCGGGTATAAATATCGGCATTGCGGCCGCTTAACAGTCCGTAAATCAATCAGACGCCCGCGCGAGTAAGAGAGAGAGGAGACAACGCGAATGTGTGTGTGTATATACGTGCGGAGTCGACTGTCCAAGCGAGCGAAGTTTAATTGAAAATGCCCCGCGCCGGTGCGATGTGGTAATTGAAAATGTTAGAGGGCCAGTTGGTCCCGGGCAGGTTGTCATGTGATATACGAGCTCTTTTTTAGTGGACTACATAGCCACGCTTGGTCATGCGGTTCATGATTTTGAAAGGTGGATGTTGGGTGAGCGACGTAAGCGTTGTATTTGCTTTTTTATTGCTGATTTTGAAGTTGGTGAAATGAGACTTTAGGTTATCGACGTGATTGATTTTTGAATGATAAGATTTAGGTGGAAATTTTACGACGTACTTGTATAATGATTGTAGTTACTGCGTTGAAAGAAAATTATTCAAGTAATATAGTTTAGTAATTTTTTAAAAACCTTGTTATTTCCTATTCTCGGTCATTAAATTTTTCTCATTCAACACCGAGAGAACCCGGGAGAGGTTTTTTTAAATGAATGAACATGAAGAAAATTAGAAGAATTAAAATTTTATACGATATGCCATGCCCTCGATACTATCTGGCAAGCTCGGCAAGGGGACGGTGAAAATCTGTTACTTCACACAATACAATAAATCTAAAATGTTGCACAGTTTATGAAATCGTAGCGATAACAAAGAACAATAATTGTTCTGCAGCATTTATGAGACAAAAGAAGATAAATAATCCATTGAATGAAAAATATTTTTATTTTCATTCTATCTAGGACTGAATGTGAAGAGTTAGTAGTAAGTCTTGTGATACTATTGAACAGAAAAATAGACGTCGAAGTCATTAGCTTCCTCATACCTTTCCTTATTAATATTAATATAATAATATTACTGCTATTATTAAACTTTTTAAACTACTACATGAGTTAATTAGGGATGGATCGAATAGTTGAAAAATTTCTTTCTATTTTTTAAATAAACTTAAGTATTATAGTGTACGTAATAAAATAGTATATTACAATTTCAAACATTAGTTAATTTAGTAAACTAAAAACATTGAGAAACTCAAAGAACGTTTATGAACTGACGAGGTTCATGCAACCAAGAGACGAAACTCAAAATAATTTATTGTTAAACATTTCAAAATAAAACAAAAAGTTCTAAATTATTTTCGCATATATCAACACATTGCAAAAAACTTTTCAAACTATTTGTTTTCACTCGTACAATCAATTTGGATTGCTGTCAAATTTCGTATAACTTACAATTGAGTAATTTAAAAAATAATATATTATACATATATAGGAATGGAGTAGTTTTCATTATGCACAATCGTAGCCAAAACTTTGTATGTTACGATAAAATAATTTGTATTATTAATCGAGCATAATTAAAGGAATAATTTTAAAAGAACACTAAAAAATTGTGAGCTCCATATCAAATGCTTATAACGCATAAATATGATCGTGGGACTTTATTATAACAATATTAATAATTATTCATTTGAATTCTCTTACACAAATTTCTACTACAAATCATAGCAATTCCTGTAACAATTCCACTATCTCTTAGCTTTACAGCCCACTACATTAATTTTAACTGCTAAAAAATACATCACCCTCGCCCATCACGTAACCAAACAACATCTTTTACAATCTGCCAACAATGCACGACAAAACCGTAAAAGAATCTTACTCCTCCAACCCACACATCAACCGCCACCTTAAACTTTCAACTTGAACTTTGCTCGACTCGCATAATACTAACAGTCAGTCAAACGCCCTGTACAACGTTCTTTCCCCCCCATCCGCCCATCATAATTTACGGCCTACCAAAAAAAAAGACATTAAGATACGTCTGTACATATACAGCACTCGTCGCGTCGCAAAAATCGTGAAAACACTGCACACTCGTGGCGTTGACGACGACGAATAGACCGACTCCTTCATACAGTCTTATCGCATCGTCAAGAGAGAGAGAGAGAGAGAGAGAGAGAGAGAGAGAGGCCACCCCTGGAGTAGTTCGCACGGGTGGTTTACTCACGCGCGCCTCGCGCTATCGACAGCCGCACCAGGGAGCAACACCACAGGACGTCTACACATATACACCGCGGGTAGGAAGGAGTTCGTTTTTTTTTATTCCCTCTCGCGTTGTTGTTTTTTTTTCTCTCTTCTCGGTGCTCGTGGACGAAGGCGGGTCTGGTTATTTTTGGCGAGGAGTTGTTGTGTATGTATGTGTGTCTATACGAGTGGTGTGAATTTTTCGAGCTGATGGGCGGGTTATGGGCACACGTTGGGGAGTGAGGTTCAAGTGAGAGTGTGAGAATATATAAGTTTGTTTGGGTTAGGGTTGGAGCTTAGACTGGTTGCGATGTGACTTTTAGTGGTCCTGGTTGGGTTGTTTTGAGTTATTTATTAAGTTTTTAGAGCAGGATGTCAACATGTTTGCGAAATGAAGGTTTCTAGTAAAGATCGCTGTTTTGCAGAGTTTAGATGGCGGAAACCTAAAAGTTTTTATAATTTGACGAAAGTCTTGAAAAAGAATATAGTAAATTTTTTAATTTTTAATTTAGATTTAAATTTTTATTTAAGATACTTTTTTTTTAAATATTTCTTTCAATACTAAATGCTGAATTGATATAAATTATCTTACGAAGAAATATTAAAATTAAACTATATTTTCAATTAGTTATCTAACGATTACATCATAATGTATTAGATAACACGAATTGCTACAAAAAAGGTACGAAGAGTAATTCAATTGTCAAAGATTTAATTTAAACTTCGTTTCGCTCGCTCAACAAAGTCCAAAAAGTTAAACGTTAATTGTGCGATCTGGTCCATCCCCGGCGCGCGTGTATATAAATCATAAGGCGCGGAGAAACGTGAGAGGGAAATGCAACAACGTGAAGATTCGCATGGCAATAATTTACGAGCCTTTTCCAAGGAGTGATATATCTTCATTTATACGTGCGAGCGCGGTAAATAACTCGCGCCTAGACGCGTTTTCTATATTTCCACGGCTTTCGCTACTGTGAGAACCACTCAAGCTAGTACCAGAGGCGCAACGCTGTTACAGTTACTTTTTCACCTTTTTAATGAATCGCGACTAAACTGTCTCACTGGATTAATACGCTATTTTATAATTATTATGGGGTCACACTTTTACTGTAGATTCAGAGCATATGTTAATATTTAGTCAGAGATATTGTTTTGATGTTATAATTAATTATTACCTGCTGGAAATCATTCATTTTTATCTTATTTGTGAAACAATTTTTTTTAAAATAGGAGTAAAATTGACGATTTACAGCAGGGTTATATTGGTTTGTTTTTTCTTACTATAACCATTATTTAAATTTTGTATAAGAAAATAAAAAAAATTTAATAAAATATATCAACAGGTATTTTTTATTAGACACCAAGAATATCTTTGTTAATTATATTTTACCACAACGATTTTAACACTATTTTAAAGATGACGAATCTCCATGCAATATCACGTAAACATACACCTAAACCCCTCACCAAATACACACTATATCCACCCCATTTTCACGCAAAATTTGATAATCCCTAGAACTCCTCAACACCGGCGAACCCAAACTTGCCACCAGCACTTATCCTCGGCACTTCATTACACATACAACCCGCAGCTCTTTCTCTTTCTCCGGGGCGTTTATTATTTCAATGCGTGTCGCGATTAGTCACCTCCTAATAGGTGTTTCTCTCTCTCTCTCTCTCTGGTCTTGCCGACACCACCGACACCTGCTGCGCGGCGCTCCGATGATTTGACAGTTTCGTGACGCCCTGAGGGGCCGTCGTATTGTGTACCTCGGCATATAGCCCTAAAAAAACATTTTCACGCGTTCCCCTATGTGTTTTCACTAGATTCGCTCCGATATCGATGAAATGTTTGCCATAGAAGGTGTCTCAACTTTTCCGGCTGCGTTTTGCGGATTACGAGGGTGGATTGCTTACGGTTATGTGGAGCGGTTTGAGTTGTCGAAAAAGAGAGTTTTTGTTGGTAGGTATACCTGCTGGCTTTGATAGGTCGTGTGAAATGTAATCAATAAGAATTTTATTTATTTTTATGAAATCCTTGGGGATTAAAAAAGATTGGGTTTTGTTGCATACTTTATATTCATCGAAAATTAAAAAATTTTTTAATAAAATACTATGAAGAATTGCAAAAATTGTTATTTCAGTAGCTTCGTTTTCTCTTCTATGTGAAGGTTAAAATATTAGAAGGCAGAGAATAATTAGAGTAAAGCGAAAAGTAACATTTTACGAAGAGCAAAATAGCGTTGTACTGAATTTAAAATTTAAAATTAATAATTTGGAAAAGTGTATACGTCGTAATTTTTAATCTTAATATTGATGATGAAAGTTCATTATAGAAAAATAATTATTTTAATTGCAGGTTATTGTTCTTACACGTCGTTTTTGCATTTTAATATACAATGTTTACATTTTAAAAGCCAATAATTATTGCAAGAAATTATAGTTTTGAACTCAGCGCTGCTGAATTCATTAGTAACACAGTTAGAACACTTTCGTGACTACGGCACCGTAGAAAATACGAAAGGAACTCAGCAGAGAGAATAATTATCACATTTTTAAAATCTATTTAACTCGCTATCAGCAATGAATCACGAGTACTCACGAAGGAAAAAATGTATCCGTAACATTTATTACAGCAACTAATATTGGCAATTACGAGTGTCGTAATAACTTTCTTACATAATTTATTGTCACCCGGCAACTAATCATAAAATTAATAAAAGATGAAATACATGAACTTTAATTGGAAACCGTGTAAAGCAACAAGTTATCTACTTTCGTAAATTCATAGGTTACATTGCAAAAAATTAAAACTAGATTAACTATTATGTACTTATGTTTATATAAAATAAATTATAACTTCAGAGTTGAACAATTTTAAAGTATAATTTTATAAATATTGTAAAAAAATAACGAAGAAACAATTTTTACATTACTACCAGAATAAAAGTGAATTTCATTAAAAAAGTTATTAACAGTTTCTTTTTCTTTACTCTTCATGTAAATTCTATCATTTACCATGAAGTATTAGCTATATAAATCAGCCTTTATGGCTTTCTTTAAAACAGATTAATAAACATATCTACATAACTTTATTATGACCCGATACTATCTTCGTATGCATAAGATATTTGCTTTTCCTAAAAAGGTAGTCTCAAAGAAAATCACTTTGCATAATGTGATACACTTTTATTCGAAACCACATATGTATATCCCCCATACGATACGTACTATATAACTCATACCCCATGACATCCAACATCCAAGCTCGAATAAAATATCGCCCCGACAACGCCAACAAATATTTAATTAAACTAATAATAATAATCGTTTTACGAAAGATTACACATTTAAAAACAAGCGTTCACGGAAGCACATCGAGAAAAGCACCAGCGGATCTCTCTGAGAAGATCGGTATCAAAGGAAAAGCTTCCGGGAAGCGGTTATCTCTCGTTCTCGTGCGCGCTTGTGCACCGAAATCCATCTTCTCTCTCTCTACGTTCGCACGTACGCATGCGTGAGTATATAGTCGCGTCGACTTATCGAAGTCGAGCGATCTCGCGACACACCGAAAATAGCCGATCGCTGAGTTTAAATAGCTGCAGCGAGAAATTTAACTACCGGCTGGTATTTACCACGACGCGTGTCCCTCGTAATTGCCGCTTTGTCCGAAAAGTGGATAGTTTCGGAGCTATTAATTAACGCCCCTCGCTGTTATCTTTATTGTTTCGGGGTGTGTTAGGTTCCTATAGGTGGAGTTGAAATTTTGATGTGTATGTTGAAGTTTAGTGGATAGTCAGTTTATTGAGTTTAAATGTAGTTTACAAATGATAATTGAAGATTCATGCGAGGGTAATTGGTTGGAAACCATGCCCCATTAATATTCATCAACTGTAAAGTGATACTATAACTGGGATTGGAAGGCAGTACAAATAACGTATGAAATACATACGCGAATTTTATAGAGAAATTTTTCATATCGGTATTAATGATAATTATTTATCATTCAAAGTTACTTCATCTTACTGTGGTAAAGTACATCACGTTGCCAAAGTTTCATCATCACTTAACATCCATTTTCACACGGGAAAACCCTTCCATAATCGGCTCCAGAACATGACGAAAAAAAAACGGCACTCACAGTTCACACGCGACGGAAAACTCACTCAAGATCCACGCGCGTTCGAGGAAAAGCCCATCCTTGACCGTACGATTCACTCTTTCTCTTTCTCACTCACACACATATGACTTCCCAACAGAACAGCACTCGAGAACCGCAGTATACCCACGGTCCATCTCACCTATATAACCACTACCTCACTGTGGACTTCCCACGGCGGGACTTTACAATCACGACGCGCGTATATAAAATTCCGGCGTGTGTGTGTATATATATATATCCCCTCGCGAGGAGACGCGCTCCTTTCGGACGGAGCTTTTATCTCTGAGATTAAGCGCCTCTTCGGGGAATCCTCGCAAGTGTCGCTGCTGCTGTTGCTGTTGCTGTTGCTGTTGCTGTTGCATTGGGAGAGAGAAAGAGAGAGATTTGGAATTACAGTAGTGGACAGGGCGGCGAGATGAGCTGGCGGCGATAAGGTAGAAAATGAATAATAAAACGTGATATTTGTTGCCCTCTCGCGACTGTACGCACGCGAGAGAAAGAGAAAGAGAGAGAGAGAGAGAGGAAGAGAGGGAGGGAATATAATCTTGCTGGGATCTTAATGCGTTACGTAATGCTCACATATTCGTTTGAACACGCACGAGAGCGAGAGAGAGAGAGAGCAGAGGCATGCCGAGAGGGAGAATAGTATTACGCACAGGTGTGGAGTTCAATCCTCCATATATATATATTTACGTGAGGTTCAGTGTGTGCTTGGAGGAAAGAGAGAGAGAGAGAGAGAGAGAGAGAGGGGGGGGAGAGAGAGTTGAAGGACGTTGACGACGGTGGGTTTTGCAGAGGAGGTATATAGTTTTTAAGGATTTTTGGTAAGAGTGTAAAGAAGAAGATTCTTGTGAAATTGTGGAGCTCTTGGGAAAGTTGGGCTGTAACATATATATATATATATTTAACGCCATTACTGTCGAGAACAGTCATGGACTTGTGTAAGAGTTCAAAATAATGGTTGGCGAAAAGTTTATTGTACTATATATACATATGGCAGAATGATTTTAATTCAATGGAATGTGAGAGTTAAAACATTTTTTGTCTGAAAACTTTTCCAAAAGTTTTTGTTTTGTGGACTTATAATTAAGATGTATAATCTTCTTATCGATTTTTAACACGAGACGCAGTTTAAACTAGCATTTATTAAATGGTCAGTAATTTTTAAAACTTATTATTATAGGTACTGTTAACGAACTAGTCTCAATTAAACGATATACCAAGTGAAATTGCCCGAACTAATTTGCCAAAAATTCGACAAAATATATAATTATTCATAATTTGATTAACATTGTATACGTGCATCTTAATAAATCTCCTTTCAAAAATCATAATTTCGAGATTCTTAAATAGCCATTCGTAGCCATTATTATAACTGAATTTAACAGCTCGTAAGTAAAAAATTACCCACTACATATATATACACTGCGTATAGAGCATATAGTCATTGAAATATGTACAATTAACAGCGATTTGTACATTTGGTTAAGGAACACGTACCTCGAAATTATTTTAATACTTATTTTATTTTAAATATGTCGTATCTCAACCATCTCTCCTCGACTCCCGCATCGTATTATCTTTATTCCCGTGTATATATAAAAAGCACACATATGCGATACGCGTCCGTGAATTATTTGGTTAGAGTTTTAGGCGAAAAGAGAGAGAGTGACTGAGTGAGATTTGCAGGTGCAACGTTATTATATATACATTCTTGTTGCGCGCGTTGAGGCCCGGGCGTATATGCGCCGGACTTTAATTACGCGGATGAGGTACGACGATGCGCGATAACAGCGCGGCGATTTTATGAATTTCGAATGAGTCGGCCGTGAATTCCGCGCTTGCCATACGAAAATACATATATATGTATACATATAGGTTGAGAGCGGTAGGAATTAACGGTTCCGTTTAATTTTATACGGTAAATTTTTTCTTTTTCGAGCAATGATACCGAGCTCTCGTGAACTTGTTCACAAGATACTATCCGATTTTTTTCGGATACGCTTGAGAAATAGATAAACAATGGTTAAATTGGCCGTGTAGGCGGTTTGAAAACTTGTTTATGAAATTTAAAACAGCAAGACTAAATATCTTCTTGGAACTAATAAAAGGATTGTTTATTTTAATATGAGCATTTATATTTGTTTAAGTGAGTGTGGAACTAAATCTAAATAAATAATAATATATACTGAAAGGGAAAAAATCATTTGCGTTAAAGCTTTTTACTTTAACGCAATTAAAATTATTCAAAATATAGTTATAGTATTAATAAGTAATTCAAATTCAATTAAAAATTAAATCTTTGAATCATATTAATCTTTTTAAAAATTTTTCATCGATTTGACTCAATATTATCTGGTCAATAGTTGTTATGCTATATTAAAGAATTAGAAACATATAAAATGGATGTTTATTATTAGTTTTTGTTCACTTATTTTTAATATATCACTGCGTATTTTTGATAATTTTAATTTCATATATTAACTATTAAGTCATAGGGCTTAGTCTCAAATCTCTTTTCTATTAATTTTCCTTATTTAATTTTCTCCAAAAAAGATATATTACTGTATTTTCATACAGCAAAGTACACTTAAAAAGTCAATTCCTTAAAAAGAAATCTCTACAACATTCTTCATTCATACATTACATCGTTCATCCAACCAAAAATCCAACTTCTATCCACCAACAATATAAATAATAAAACACTCCCTCCCATCTGAAAAACCTCAACGTATCCAAGAATCGCCTCCTTCACTCCACCTATATATACACAAGCGCAACCGTCGTCACACAGCACCTCACCTGACCCACGGTACCGAGCGCGCGTCCGCAAGAATCTCTCATTTTTTATCGTCCACTTACGGTCCGTCGTCTTTCCCCTTCGTTCTTCTATTCCGCGCGCTCTCTCTCTCTCTCTCCCTCACTCTTCGTACACATATATATATATATATATACTCACACATACACACGATTCCTCCACCTTCGTGCGCGTACATATATACACTTGCGCACATCATGCTCGCCAGCGGCAGCAGCGACGGTAGAAACGTGGCACGCTCGGCTACCCCATTCATAATGCATGAATTATTATGTACCTGGATATGGTAATTAACGTTTTGCCGGATAAGGGCGGTAATCCGATTCCGAAGGACCTCGAGCATTACAAGGATGACTCGCGAGTCATCGCGCGAGCAGGGAAATAATCGCTCTCTCTCTCTCTCTCTCTCTCTTGCGCGTATATATATAGTGAGAAAACTGATTGGTTTCTGTCACCTTTCCTCCTCCATTCACGTTCTTTCTTATAATACAAGCCTATGAGGTTGGTAGATTCTTCCGGCCGATTATATATACGACGTATCTTGATTTCGGCTGGGTAATCAACTGAACTAGATCCCTGTATTTTCGTAATTGAATATTTTCGTAGGAAAATGCTTCTATATATATATATATATACACATACACGCGTATATCCTAAACATATAATAAGAATATACTTAATATATAATATTATACATATATACGTATATGGAAAAAAATCAGCAGACTTTTACGATTCACGCATCGAAGGTCATATATACGTATACGCGCGCGTGTCTGTGAGAAACTCGCGCGCAATACGAATTCCTACTTTACTGGCAGCGCTATGGAGCAAGCATAAGCGAGTGGCAAGTGCACTGGGTGCGGAAAGACATTAGAGACTGCGCACGCGCGCGCGCGCGAGAGGCCGAAAACGAGCGCGATAAATATGTCGGTTGGACCCCCTGCCGCTTTGGGGTTTGATGCCCCCGGAGTTTCGAGTTCTCTCTTTCTTTTTTATTTTATTTCTTTTTTCTTCTTTCTTCAAGTTTGTTTTCTTCTTTTCACGCAGGGAGAATACGTCAAGTGTCCTCGCGAGTCAGCCGGGCGATAAAATGTAGATTTTACTCGTAATCTCGTTTATTGTGCACGAAGAAAGAGAGAGAGAGAGGTGCGCACAGCGCGTGGAAGGCACTTTTACGAGCGCTCTCCGTCACTCCGCGGGAATTGAATTGACGGTTTATGCCGTTTTGGTTCGGCTGGTTTTGTTGGTTGGCTGAGAGATTGTACGTGTGTGTGTGTGCGCGCTGAGGGCTGGCCTTGAAAGAAGTGATAATTTGTGGTGCGCATTGGAAGAAGAGGTTTATGAATTGAGGTTTGTATTGGTGCAGCGTTGAAGATTTTGTTTGTGATTTGTTATATTTATAAATGCTATTTTTCAGTAAGACGATGGAAGTCTGTGAAAGATAATGTTTTCTACTGTATTAAAAATGAAGGTTCGAGAGTATTTTTGTTGCTACTATTTTCACAACTCAGAGTCTGATCAATATATCCGATCTCTTCATTTATGAAAAATATACACTAATCATGATCAAATATCATTAAAAGATATAAGCAAATCCATTTGTAAATTGGTCCACCTCGTATTCCCGCTTCCCGACAACTTCACTGCAACCGCAAAAAAAACACTTCCTCCTTTCTCTCCCTTCGCTCATCCCCACTCAAACCTCCAAATACCCCTCGAAATTCAATGACCATACGCTCTGAAGAACCACACGTATTACACTGTTCCCCTTCTCTTCCTCTCTCGCTCTCTTTCTTTCTCCTTCTCATGTCGTATACATATATACACGCAGCTCGGGCCTCGCCACCTGTTCGTAGAGCTGTCAAATTAGGGCAGACTGACGGGTAGCGCACGCGCTTGTAAGAGAGGCTATACCTGCCTAACAGGCGCGAAAGAGCCGCCGCCGCCGACGACGTCGACGACGACGACGTCGCTACTGAGCGCAACCTGTAATTTCGGAGGTCGTAGTCGTTTTTTTTTTGCGGTGAGAGGAGGGAAAAGAAGGAAGGCGAGAGAAGTCAGCATAATATCAATAAGGTAGACGAGGGAGGGCAAACCAGGTACACGAAAAATTTCAATCTAATCGATGAGGTACTCTCGTTTTTGTCTGGCTTGCTCGAGGGTTCTTTTTTTGGAGGTTTTGTATAGTGTTGTGTTGTTTTTTTTTTCTTTTAATTGAATCGCCAATAATTTTTACAGTATTAATAGTCCCGTTATAAATCGATATTATGGCATGAATTTTATGTAAAAATATGATCATTTTGTTGAGATGAACAATATTCTATCATTCTGTTTATCAAAAATTAGAAAATGTAAGAAAAACTATCTGCAATCGATAAAAAGTTCTTAGGTCAATGAAATTTCTGAAGAAAACAACATATCTCGATTTTAAACGAATAAATCTGAACGACTTTATTTAAACGTATCCACTCTGCATATTGTAAATACGTATTACATTTTAAATAGAGCTATCTAATGCGGTAGCAAGCAGCGGCAAACTATATGAATAATGCAGACGCGTCGAGACACAATCTTGAATTTTCTCAAAGCATAAAAAAATCACCCGCGAATTAGCATAGCTCGCGTAGCTCAACGCTTATAAAATCTTGTACAAGGCAACTTTGTTTCCCGAAATTTTCATAATTCCTCTATCTTCTCAAAATCATCGGGTTATACGAATTAAAATACAAATACGCTTTGCGGGTACCTCATCGTCTCACATCGGTGTACATATCTATCTACTTTATTGTTGGAAATGTCTTAATAACTTTTCAATCACGTGCAACGGAAGCTTCTTTTCAGGAATGCTCGCATCATGTGAATTATTCCACAGCGATAGGGATCGAATTTGAACTCACAGGGATTCTTTGGATTTCGGAATCATGTCTCTGGAAATAAAGCGATGTTATCTTTAGGTTGGATTTGCATATTAATATCGTTTTATAAACAACGGTTTAAATTGCATCGGAGTCGAAAAACATTTTTAAAAATTCTATGCTCAAGAAGCAAGAAAACTCCTTGCGCACAGCGAAATTGTCTGATTGATCAGAAACTGTCAGAGTTTTGTCAGGTAATGTTATAATTAGGCACAAGTTGGCGAGATTTGCAGAAAAGTTTGACGTAATACGCATATTAACCGGTTGAGCGCTAACATGAAAATATGCTAACCTGTCTGAAATGCGAACATTTAAAAATTTTTGAATATTTAAAAATTTCCAAAATAATTTTGATACTTTTTAAAACTTCTTTAATTATTAGAAGACTTAGTTGAGAAAATTATGCGAGATCTAGCGTTCTAACCAAAATTTAGTTGAATCTGAAATTATAAAATACTTTTGATAATAACGATAATAGTAAATAAAGAAACTCATTGATTTATATTTTATTTAAATATTTCTCAAAATAAAATGAACCCTTTAATATTAGATTCAAAAATATGTTTGGCCAACAAATTATTGTCTTCTCTGTTGTGCCAAAGAATATTACATTCAGAAAAATCTTTATATAAACCCAAACATAATACTTTTGCCGTACGAGGATACTCCTTTTCAAATAATCATTAAAAATTCATCTATTATAACACGAAACCATCCTCTTTCAAAATTCGTTCCTATTTACTTATGAATATTTCTAAACTAGATTAAAAAAAATCACCGTAGCAGGAAAACAATTCCTTTAAAAATCAGATTATCCTACATGGTCATCATACACCATCCACTTCAAAAATAAAATCTCTCTATTCACCCTCAACCCACTAAAAACCCCATCCTCCATTCACAAACATTTCGCAACGCCTTGTATCCCACAACTCGCCTCCTTCTCTCCCTCCCCCCCCCATTGGGCTCGCGAATGCACTTAGCGGTTCATTCGGATCTAGATCGCGCGCGCGAGCACCCCCACACGTTAGCAAGAGGCAAATGTTAATTTCTGCGTGTGTGCGTACTTTCTT